>CM026897.1:23948833-24275172 GCA_015227895.2 Colaptes auratus
TTTGCCAGGAAAATGAGCATAATAAGAAGAAGCAGACTAAACAGCTTAGATGATGGGGTTATCTGAAAGACATATTTTTGTCTACCAAAAATTCTTCCTGTCTCAGATTCACCAAGCTATGACTTTCACTGAGATTTTCAACATAAAACAGAAAAAAATCCCTCCCTGAACCGAAGTATGCTTTTTCTGCAGAGCTCATTTCACTTATACATTTGCCAAACAGTTGTTTAACCAGATAAAACTCCTCTCTGAAATCCTGAGAAAACAATAATCTCCTGGGACAAATATAGTCACAAATAAACTCTACCCATCATAAGTTACTTTAGAAACATACTTGCATTATTCAACATATGAAAGTGTCATTTCACTCTCTTAGTTAAAAATTGTTCTTACTTTGATAATAGCATTATCAATCTCAAACTATCTCAGATATGTTTCCTTTTTCCAAGCATCTCTTTAACTTTACATAAATGCAAATAATCAACACAGTACTTAAAACTTATGCTACCTTTGAATCAGGAAAGCCCAGGAAAGTTAGATGAATAAAAAGCTGTTTTGCTAGCTTAAACAATTGCAACTGTTTGTGTCTACAACTTCTATATATTTGAAATTCTTGCCAATAGAATGAGTATAATGAAGCAGAAAATCTTTACTCTTCCAGGTTGAATATAATTTTTTAGCTCAACAATTTTATATCTGTTGTACCTATAGTTAAATATATCAGCCATTCCAATCAGAGATGCTTTGGTTGGTAGAGAGACCTGTTAACCTAAATTCTGATTGATTCTTTAAAAAGAGGATGTTAGTTTACAGATTTAAAGAATTTATTTTAACAATTATCAGTTTTAACTGACATTGAATTAGCTGATAAAGTGAACTTAATAAACTAAAACTAACAATACATAAACGCTTCAGATATTTCAGAAGAATGCCTTCAATGTTAGCATTGTTATTCAGATCAGGGTCTCCCATCAGAAAGCTTATGTTTTCCTGATAAGATAAGACTTGTTTTACAACACCATGACTATCTGGCAACTCATGAACAAGCAAACACAAAAAGGATCTTCCTGTTAATAGTCCCAGTGCTGTTCCCAACTACTCTGTCTATATTAACTAAAGATAACAGCACCTGGAGAACATAACATAAAACATTTTTATTGTTTTTTCCTGGTATTGCTAATATTCAGTGTAAAGTGCACAGGACTCTGGAAAAATCTGTATGTGGGTAGGAAATGTATTTTAAAACTTCCTTTGCTAATATAATTATGGAGAGATTGAAAAGGGAAATCTAAATTCTGAGACACTTCATAGAACTTGAGAATTAAAGCACATGGACTCCATAAGCACAGAGTTCTGCTAGAATTCCTCACAGGGTCAATAGAGCTCCAAGCCCTCACCAGCTTCACAGATTAAAGTTCTAAACAACTAGGTTTTCAGTCTTTAAAATTGAAATGGCTGCTGTAACAAGATTTACTATGACATGTAAGGAAGGGAGAAAAAAAAACCCAAACCCACTAGAGAAAGAAACAGGTGAGTACCTTCTGACTGCTCTGATTGCCTCCAGTATGCTACACTATCAGGCAATTTGGACACACTTTTGCAGAGCTCATTGCTTATGTTTCCAATTCCTCACATCTTATAGTTAAGTCTAGACTGTCTGATAGAAAATACGAAAAATTGTAAAAAATTAAAAGGGCACATTTTCAGATCTTGCTCAGCTAGAGGTTATGCTGCTAAATTGTACAATGGTCAGAATTGCTCATGATGGGTAGTTATAAAAGGGTAGTTATTCATTTATGAATGACTCCTTGCACATTGATCCTATTGGCCAAGTACTGTTAGAAACCTGTTGTATTTGCTATGTATTTACCTTTATTAGTTATTACAGGCTTCTACTTGTGGACATAACAAGGAAAAAACTTCAATTTAAATTACATAGGATGAAATCCTTCAGGTCTCTCTAATGAAAATAGGAAACCTGCAAATTGTCCTGTAAACTTCATTATCATAAAATCATAGAATCAATATGGTTGGAAAAGACCTCAGAGATCAAGTCCAACCTATCACCCAACACCTCATGACTAACTAAACCATGGCTTCAAGTGCCATGTCCAATCATTTTTTGAACACCTCTAGGGACAGTGACTCCACCACCTCCCTGGGCAGCACATTCCAATGGCCAATTGCTCTTTCTATGAAGAACTTTCTCTTCACCTCGAGCCTAAACTTCCCCTGGCACAGCTTGAGACTGTGTCCTCTTGTTCTGGTGCTGATTGCCTGGGAGAAGAGACCAATCCCCACCTGTCTACAACCTCCTTTCAGGTAGTTGTAGACAGCAGTAAGGTCTCCCCTCTTATTTGAGGGACAAGGGCTAGAAAAAAAGAAGGATTTAGCCAAACCATCTGCTTGTCACAAGAATTCCCCAAATCCCAAACAGAATTTTCAGATTCTGAGCTCCAGTCCTTGGTCCTCTACCAGAATAGTCACATAGGTGACTGCTGTTGCACATACACAGACGTGCCTAGGGTCAGACTAAAACCAGTATAAACTTAATCTAGGTAAAATCAGTTTCAAAATAAACAGAGCCTGTGATTACAAAACAAGTACCTGAGGCATGGAATTGCTTGGCAAAAGATGTTTAGGATGCTGAAAGTTTAAATGGATTTATGTCACCAGGCACATTTACAGAAATATAATGAAGATTACTACATACAAACACATGTAACTCATGAAGTCCCAAAGATGAAAATGTTTGGTGGACGATATGATGGTAGGAAGTCATGTCAAATCTATCTGCCCAGTTCTTACACTTTTCTGACCTATACTCAATTTGTGGTCAGTACTGGCACACAGCACACACGGAGGAAGTGCCTCCTTTACACCTGAAATTTGTCTCGTTTCTGAGAAACATTTCATAAATGGTTTTGGGAAATCCATACACCTAATAAATGCAACTGGAAGTTGACTGGAAGACTGCATTTCCTCCTTTTTAATGTACTAAAGTATTCTCATGCACAGTCAAGTCAGGTTCAATTTCCTTCTGTGCCTAAGGGGAACCAATTTCCCCTGCCAAGATAAATGCTCTAAGCATAATGATGTAAACTTGTTCTCATGTGTAGCTCCTTTAATCTCATTTGATTTTTTTCTGCCTTCTAATATTGAATTAAATATTCATTGATTCAGTAAAATTTAGTTCTCACTCCCTTTTGCAATGAGTGTTTAATAAGCCTTTATAGAAGCAGGGAGTTGAGATGCTAGAATTTACAGGATCTCTTATCTTCCCTTTTTCATTAGTCATGAAAATCCTATTGTGTACTGTAATTACAGCTGTGGGTTTCCCTAGAGAGCAAGGTGCTGCAACATCCACATCTAAGCCTGCTGGCTCTGAGCAACTTACTGACTCCAAGCAACAACAGCACCTTATAGAGAGATGACAACTGTACACAGCCTTCCATCACTCCATGGCTACCTGGACTCTCCAAGCTCAATCTTGCCACTTTACAGTTACTGTTGTCAAGTGTTGAACCTGTGTTGCTAGAAACTTCATTGTGTACCATTGTGGCAAGCAGAAGGTCACAGGCCTGCATTTTTTCTTGCCTAGTATGAGGCAAGAGTGAGTTCTGCAGAAACTCTATGTGTAAAGTTTAGACTACAAACATGCACATTTTCCACAGCATATTGATTTCCCAGACTTTCAGAAAAAGGAAAGGCTGAAAAAAAGGTGGTTATCTTCCAGACTCAGCCCCCTCACTGGTACAATGCTTTCAGCTTGTGGTGATGTAGCATATGAGGGCCAAGTAATGCTACAGATATTTGATTCCTGTACCTGAACTTAGAGAAGAAATTTTGTTTTTTTCATCCAGTCCAAAACTAAATGCCATCAAGATTTCCCATGAATCAAAAGTGTTCTAAGCTTGAAGTGAAAAAATCGATATATAGTACTGTCTCATATAAGATGAGCCATAGGGATAAACCTTGTTTATGTGTTTTGTCCAAGGACAGATTAAAGTGAATCACTAACAGAATATGAGTCAACAAAGTAATGCTATTGCAGAAAAACAGGCAAACACCATACTCAGATGTTTATCCACAGGCACTGATTTGTGCTTTACTAATCACTAGTCAGGCCTTTGATAGAATAGCACATTCAGCCCTCACAACTACCCTTCAGAAAAACTGTGGACTGACTGCACAGGACAGACAAGAAAGGAATTGATATTATCAGAGCTACAGAAACACTAAGTATGCAGGAAAAACAGAATTAGTATGGCTTCACCTGTAGCATAGTACACTGCAGGTAGGAACAATCTTAAACATGTAGCAAATTACTGCAAAACAAGGAAGGGGATTAGTATGTTTCTATGGTCAAAATAGAAAATACAAGAAAGCGTTTGTTCAGAGAAATACATGGGTTATAAATGGGCTGTACACACTTATGTCAGGAACCCTAGGTAATCTGTCTCCATGACATCCCTACCAACTTACTTTCCATACAGAAGAATAGAAAAAGTATAGGAGAATTCCAAGAGAAAAGGCTCAAAATCTAGGTTATTTATCTTCCTTTGTAGCCAAGTGACATGTGGGCATTTGACTAGAAAATAAAAAACCCTTTTGGTCACTGGATTTTTATTTTTTTGATAGGTGGTAAAGCAGCTCCAGGTGAGTCAGCATGTTATTTTACCCTGCTGAGGGGTAAGAACTGTGGATTTAACCCTTTCTTAGCAGAAGAAACAGTTATAGCATCTCCCATCCTTTGTAGAAGCATAACTTGTAGCCTGTTGAAAACAGCTTTAACAGTTTTTTAAATAAAGTCAGTATGCTAAAGCATCAGTGTGAAACCAGTCTATAGCATACTTCCTTGAAGCCCAGCATGCTGCCTTCTACATCTTTTCTCCAACAGACACTTAACCGTGGGTGTGCAGCAGAGATTGTCTCTGTCGTGCATATAGAAATCAGTCACCACTTCTTCATATAAAGGCAAAAAGTGATATTTGGTGAAAAAGAGATCCAGTACCTCAGAGTCTGATATTCTGTTGCCTTACATGTGCCACAGTTTAAGTCTTAATATGTACAGCCTGGAGTTAAAAGGTCCCCAGGTCTAAGGGTATGGCAGGAAGCATTCTCCTTCAGTGTTCAGCTAGATAAGGGGGTTACATTTCATGCTTCTCTAGGTGGAAAAGGCATAGCTTTGGTCCTCTGGTGCTTGGCCTTCACCCACAGAGCCCTCATCCTATCCAATTCTGCTCTGAAGAACTGTGGGCTGAATGGAAGGAGGCAGAAAATGGAAAATGCTGCAATTGGCCTGGTCCTTCCATAGGCAGAAATGAGCAGGTGAAATGAGCTAATTATATTCCCCTACCCAAACTGAGCATCTTTTTAAGAGCTGGCACTGTCCAGGCCTTACAAGCCTTTCAGTCTTACTCTGTGTCACTATTAATCACAGACACATGCACACACACACAAAAAGAACATTTGCAGATGTTTTGTGTTTTTTGTTTTGTTTTGTGTGTGTGTGGTTTTTGTTTGGTTTGATTGCAGGATTTTTTTGATCAACAGTCTTCTACTTTATTAACTGTGAGGTTGATCTCATGTTTCTTTAGATGCGTCATGTTAATTCTTGACATACTAGATTGCACAAATCATACTGGGTTGCTGGATCAGACACAAAGTGAAGTGGCTGTCCTAATTATGTGTAATATCTACATGGTCTTGTAGACATTTTACAGACTGGAAGCTTCAGAAGTCCTGTTACACTGCCAAACACATGGGGGGGCGAGGGACAACACACCAACAACCAAAAACATTCCAAAAGGTTTTGAGTTTTACTTTGAGTCAGTGACAATTTCAAGGATACTACTGGAAGCTGGAGTCTCCTTGGGTTTTAGTTTCCATAGGAAGGGTTTGGTTTTTTTCAAAATTGGGGATATATGGACCAACTACATGCAAACATGCCTGCAGAGAACTTTGCTGCTGTGTAGATGGCACTCCATCACAAGAAGATACAAATGACCTTTCTGTACTGCTGTATACAGCTGCATATTGAGGTGAATTATCCATGCCACAGGAAAGATAGCTATTGGTCTCACTGAGAGAATTTGGACCAGCCACCCAAGGTTAATTATACATAACACTTAAGAGGCAACAATTGGACATAAATCAATGCATCCCATATTTAAATATATAGAAGTGATTTTAAAAGCAGATAAAAATCCAAGCCCAGCAGCATTTGTTTCCAAAGTTAGTGCCTATATCCCTCAGCCCAACACAGTCTGATTTTCTAAGTGGAGAGTGCAATGCTATCCTTTTCAAAAGACTGAATAAAGTGAGTCAGCAGTGCAGGTGTATATCTTTATGAGATATACAAACATCTAGCTGGGACAATCACAGAAGCAATGACTCAAACAAAGTGCTTAGCTGAAGTACCTGCTATGCAAAGCAGAGTGTCTCGGTCTGATACAGTAACTCTAACAGGATAAATAACAGAAGTAAAATAAAGGTTTTATTTTAAATCAACATGAATTATGAGAACTACTGCTCCACACTGGCTCTAGCTAGAAACTAGTTTCACAAGCTTCCTTACAGCTGATTTGCTAGAGTGACAAAGTTATGGCTTCTGAAACAGATTTGAGTTGAGTATCTGCAGATTATGGGAATACACAGAGAAGTCTGATGTACAAACAGCACTTCACTTATACCAGACTTTCTTCCTGTTCTGTCGTAAATCCCATTTGTGATTAAAGAGACTAGCCAAAGACCACATAAATTTAGCATGTATTGTGCTGGATGCACCATAGATATGTGTGATAGAAGTCATCTGGTTCCAGACTAGCAATTGCTTCTTAATAGTTATTCCCTTCTAAATCTCAGCCCTCCTAGCCTTATGGAGAGCAGAACAGGCAGGACAGAGAAATTCTTGTTTAACACCATTTGAAAACATAAGGGCTTTCTATATATTTCATTATCAGAAAAGAATGCAACGTGCATGTATAAGGGTGTAGTAACACATAAACTTCATATTGAAACAATGCACATCTCTTAGCCACAATCAACTGGAGAAAATTTTTGCATTTCAAATAATGGGGTGAGGAGTGGGAGGAGGGATGGAACACAATTTAAATTGAATTAATTAATAGGAAAATAAATGGTGCTTTTGACCAGTTTTCTGCAGAATTTGCCTGATTTTTATCTCATTCACTTGGCTGACTCACTGACTTGAAGTTAAGCATGTGCCGAACAGGGATTTAAATCACTGTAATGTCAGAATCCTGATTGACGTCATTTGTGAGAGGTTCTTTACTTATGTTGTCCAGAACTTGATATATTGTATTGATTCATTGTTCTTTGGCTGACTCTGTGACCCAGACTTTGGCTGGGAAAATAATTACTGTTTCAAACATTTTCTTCTTTAAACTCTTTCCTAACAGGGATAGAGTGTCTATTTCTTTCCTTTTTGAGCTTACCCAAAGCTACCTTCTGTAGTTTAAACTGATTTCTGTGCTGCTATTGAGAACTTTAGCTTGCTTGTAATTCTATTTAACATAAGTTGATAATTACTTTCCTGGCAAGTCTCCTATGCTGATAGGACTAGGTCAAATGCCAGAATCCATTGTTAATGGAACAATTTTTAAATAGCTCAGAGTGGAATTCAGGTGTTAAACAAGAGCTTGGTCATACAGTTAACATGCATGCTCATAAATTAGACAGCTCCAGTGAACAAGTCTAGAAAGGACTTACCTGCCTGTACTGTTACTGTCTGGGCTGTCTCATACAAGCCAGTGCTAAGAGAACGGTCCTAGCACTCATATATATTTGTGCAACAACAAACTTATATCAACCACATATTCATATTACACCCTAATAGTTTTTAGGCTAAAAGCAAGGACTAAACTTGCAAGTAAACGTCACATAAACTTACACTGTATAAATATTAAATATTATGCAGACATATTATGTACAGTTCTGTTTGCTAGTAGAGCAGGCTGTGATGGGTATAAATAAATGAATAAGCTATCTCATTATTACCCGCGCAAGATCTATATCCTTATGCTTTATTAAGCAGAAAATAAGATGAAGTGTTTCTCAATCTCAATCATACAGAATTACTAAATGGTATTTTACCACAAGAAAACTTATGAGTAGTTATGCAGCTTTCAGAATTATTTAAGGGTGCCGCTGAATGTCAACAGTTACTGAAAAGCATTGTAATTGAATTTTCAATTCATGAATCAACATGACAAATAAAGCAAGTACATGTAGATGGAAACAACTCGCTCCAAGAAATACTATGAATTTTTATTTCTAGGAAAACTAAGGAAAACATGAAATAGGTAGAAGGGAATAAATGGAATGGGCAGGCAAATTTGAATTCTGTCCCCTCTTTTTACCTACTGAAACTCAGGAGCTAGAGCATGATTAGGTACTCCAATTCACACTGGTGTTCCAGCACTTAAGTAAAATACTTAGTAAAGCAGTGTCCTAAAACAGACTTCACTGGATTTTGAATCCATTTCAGCTAACAAACAGTTGCAGTGATGTGTAAAGTCTCTTACTGTCTTCCGTTTGTTTCTTTAGGGAAACAAAAGCGTGTGCACAAAGAGGCTAGAACTTACCCAAATCTCTTGTTATATTTCATGCTTTGTTCTGCCAAGACAAAATCATGATGTACTCAAAGAGTCTTCCTGCCAAGCAAGACCATAACACATGCATTACCACTTGCACAGGAGACCTAGTTCAGTACTCATGTCTCTGAGGTCAGTGGATATGATACAGCAGAATAATACCCCTGGTGCTTTATGCAACAATGTCTAAGCTAGTTCTCAAACTATTCCAGCCAAAACCACACATTCTACATTCTCAGCCAATGAAACATCCCAAGTGGGACTGCAACAAAGCGAGACTGCTGTTCCAATATAAAGGCAGACAATGCCCAAGGACCTAGGATATAGGAATTACTCTCAAAACCGATTGCTGATTTTAGAGTATGAAATTATGGAAAGAAAAAAACTTTTTTTTTCCTTTTGAATTACTGTATGGATCTGAGAAATAAGAATACACAAATCACAACAGTTAATCTCACTGGCCCTGGAAACATTCATCAATTTAAGAATGGCCATTCAAAGCGATGTGATGCAACTGCAGTTACAATGTGATTTAAAGCATTAACTGAACTACTAGAAACCAGACTTGGAATTAATTACTTAGTTATTTTTGAGGAATAATTTTAGTGTACTTTTACCAAAAACCTAAATGATAAGTCAGAACCTATGGAATTAAACTTCAGCCAAGAAACTCCTCAATCGATTTTTATTTTTGACAACAATAAGGGGGGGAGGAAGGGGAGAGCAGGAAGTGAGAGGATGTGAAATAAATTTTAAGCCTAAATAACACAGTAGCAGGGTTAATTTATGAGGGGATTACACTGCTAGAAAGAAAAAATTCAAGATGATGGTAAATTTTCTCTAGGTGTCGTGAAAGAGGAAGAATAAAAGAGAAGCATGCATGATAAGCAGAGAGTTCTGGAAGAATGAGGAGCTTGCTTTTCTCATTAAAGTCCCTCTTACCTTGTGTAATAAGCTCATTTGCTGTGAAAATAAAGACTGACATGGAAATCATGTACAGTGCCTGAAGCTTGCTTGAGTTGTGTCAGATCAAACAGCTTTTTCAATTCCAGATATCATTTTCAAACTACTTCAGGAACTGACTGAAGGATTAAAATTATTATTGTTAGCATCTATGTTAATATTTCACCTATCCCCTCCCCCCACTCCCACCCCAAACTACTTGTATAAGCAACTATGCATGTATGGTTTTGGATGAATAGACAGGAAATGGCACATTTCTGTCTGGAATTTTATGGGAGTAACAAAATCACATCCACAGGACTGTGGTTCAAGAAATAAGTGTACTATGTAACCAGAGAGCTATTTTCAATCAATTCATCTTATCGGCATTTACTCTACCTTATTGAATTCCATTTTATATGAGAGCCTCCTATCTTCACACTGTCCTATGCACTTTATGTGTTCTTAATACCAACAGTCTGTTGTATACAAACGTGTGTTTCTTAGAAGTTGTTACAAGACAGCTTTAGAACTGAAAATATCAGCAATCCAAAGACAGCCAATATCTCTAGATGTCACTTCACTCTGAAAGCCATGAGGCAAGAGGACTAAAATAAAACAGCCTGATATTTAACATGTGCTGACAAGTGCACATCATTAAAACATGCAACACAACTGCAAATGACTACTTGTAATTAAATACTTTTTATGTTCCTAAACATTAAAATGAAACTTTCTTGGTTAACAGTAGTTTTTATGCTTAAACAAGTTAGAAATCCCTGCCAATAGTGAGCCATGCAATCTTGCTCTCTACAACTACCTGAAGGGAGGTTGTAGCCAGGCAGAGGTTGGTCTCTTCTCCCAGGCAGCCAGTACCAGAACAAGAGGACACAGTCTCAGGCTGCGCCAGGGCAGGTTTAGACTGGATCTTAGGAAGAAGTTCTATACCGAGAGAGTGATTGCCCACTGGAATCAGCTGCCTGTGGAAGTGGTGGAGTCACCTTCATTGGAGGTGTTCAAGAAGAGGCTTGATGGGGTGCTTGGTGCCAGGGTTTAGTTTTTTAGTTGTTTAGGTGGGTTGTATTGTACTGTATTGTACTGTATTGTATTTAGGTGGGTTGGATTGGTTGATGGGTTGGACGTGATGATCTTGAAGGTCTCTTCCAACCTGGTGTATTGTATTGTATTAAAGCCACGAAAAACTAAGTGAACAGCTAATGGAAACTTAACTTCAAGAGTGTAGGTCAGCAGGAGCCTTTCTGTTGCATTCCATTAAATTGCACTAATTATGCTTTTCTAATTATGCAGCATCTTTATGCAGATGAAAATTATGTTCTTTCTATGCAGTTCTACAGGTTTCATTCTCATAGAGGAGCACTTTTTCAAAAGGGGCCTTGCTTACTTTCCACAGAAACTCTCTGTCTGCCCTTTGTAAACCCCAAAGAATTTGGATTCCTTGTGCACTGTGTGTGAAAGGATTTCCTCCTTGAAGGAGGATTTCCTATCCTCCTTCAAGAAAGGTTTAATAGCTACTCCTGTGTAGGCCTATTTGGTCTGTTAGGTTTTAAAATTAATTACTGGTTACAATTTTTTCTAATTCCCTGTGTCCTCTGCTACAATGAAAATGAATCTCAATTAAGATCCTATTCTAGCATGTCTTCTCCCTTTTTGAGAGTCTCATAATTAAAATGTCTTTGGTTGACATAGTACATAATGATAAACAGGTACAGTGTCAAGTGATTTAAACTTCCCATAATTCTCCCTGATACTGATTTCTGCAAAATATTTTCTTTTCCATTCATTCCAGATGAGAAAAATGCAAATTAATGGTTCAAAAATGGGCTCCTTTTAACTACACCAAGATTTAAAGTGTCAGAGTAAAAACACTGACATAAAAACTTAAAATTATTATAAGACTGATTCTTTTTTTTTGCATACTGTGGTCATTATTTATTTGTTTACTAGGAATTGAATAAAACAAAACATTTTCCTACCACATACTGAACAAATGTGAGATAGCTGTACTTAGCTCTAACCACTTCAATTCTATACCAAATAATACATATATATCACAGGGAAAATGTTTATTTTCCTTCACATTACACCAGTAACCTTTAATATATACTCTGTCCAATTCTTAAGGACAAGTCTTCATGACACAAAAGGCACTGTTGATAGAGCTAGCACTAACCCCCTATGAAATTTTATTTGTAACCAAACAAGGAACAAATATTAAACATAAATATCCTGATAATCCCTTATAAAGGATTCCTGCCTTCTTGTTTGTTGAGGTATATTGACTTGATTATTCTGATCTTCTTGCAACCTAGACTTGAGTTCTCAGTGTCATTAGTTAAACATTTTGATGTATAGCTCCTGAACATCGAGACTACTCAAATCCAGCAAAGCAGCTACACACATGAATAGTTCTAAGCCTCTCATCAGTCCTAGTGTCACTTATTGGGAAATCAGAAAACAAAAAATAGTTAAAATTTCAGTCTTCCAGCTGACCATGTACTTGGCATACTGCTGACTCAAGTATGTCTACTCATATGAGGTTCAAACTTTGGGCTCAAACCTTTAAGCAGTGTATCTACTCTAAAAGTGCATGAATCATTAGGGAATGGACACCAGTTTGTGATACAGTTTTCGATCATTCCAATGTGTTTATCAAATATTACCATGTGAAGTCTTCTTGGTAAAATACCAACATTGACCTTTCGTCTGGCATAATCAGTTTGTCTTTTCTTGATACGTATGGGTTCCCAACAGAAGGCTTCAATCTCTTCCATGAGGAGACTGGGATTACATGGAAAAAGGTGAGAAGTAATAAAATGATCAGAAAGGGAAAGATTTAGGAGACATACAAGGACATTTATATGGTTTGTCCATGAATGATAAATATAACTGTAGTGGTTTGAGCCTTAACTGGAGTTTAAGAGCTCAGATAGTAGCAAAAAAAATGAGAATTCAACCTCCACCAATCCCACCACACCTCCCCACCTCCCTGCCTTTTCCTTGATAAGGAAAAAAGAGTAAAAAAGGGGGTAGGGGAAAAGAGAAGGAGGTAAATCTACCAAAAAGTAGTCTGGAGTTGGTTTGGAAGTAGAAGTAATTTTTTTAACAAAATAGCAAGAAGAAGGGCAAGGACAACCTCCAGTCCTTGGTTGACATGGAGGGGAACGTTGTAACAAAGATGAAGAAAAGGCAGAGGTACTTAATGCCTTCTTTGCCTCAATTTATACTAGCATGGCAGAACATCTTCCAGACAGCTGGCCTGCAGAGCTGGCAGAAGGAGCCAGGGAGCAGCATAGTTCTCCTATGATCCAGGATGGGATAGTTAGAGATCTTCTCAGCCGTTTGGACCCCAACAAGTCCATGGGACCGGATGGGATCCATCCTAGGGTGCTGAGAGAGCTGGCAGATGAGCTGGCCAAGCCACTCTCCATCATTTTTCAACAGTCCTGGCTCACTGGAGAGGTCCCAGAAGACTGGAAGCTGGCCAACATGGTGCCCATCCACAAGAAGGGCCGGTAGGACAACCCAGAGAATTATAAGCCTGTCAGCCTGACCTCAGTGCCAGGCAAGATTATGGAACAGAGTGCGATCACACAGCACTTACAGGATGGCCAAGGGATCAGGCCCAGCCAGCATGGCTTTAGGAAGGGCAGGTCCTGCCTGACCAACCTGATCTCCTTCTATGTTCAGGTGAGCCGCCTGGTGGATGTGGGGAAGGCTGTGGATGTGGTCTACCTGGACCTCAGCAAGGCCTTTGACACCATCCCCCACAGCAAACTGCTGGCCAAGCTATCAGCCCATGGCTTGGACAGGAGCACACTGCGTTGGGTTAGGAACTGGCTGGAGGGCCGAGCCCAGAGAGTGGTGGTGAATGGTGCCACATCCAGCTGGCAGCCTGTCACTAGTGGTGTGCCCCAAGGATCAGTGCTGGGCCCCATGCTCTTCAAGATCTTTATTGATGACCTGGATGAGGGCATTGAGTCCATCATCAGTAAATTTATGGATGACACCAAGCTGGGGGCAGGAGTTGATCTGCTAGAGGGTAGAGAGGCTTTGCAGAGGGACCTCGACAGGCTGGACAGATGGGCAGAATCCAAGGGCATGAGATTGAACACATCCAAGTGCCGGGTTCTGCACATTGGCCAAAACAACCCCATGCAGTGCTACACGCTGGGGTCAGAATGGCTGGAGAGCAGCCAGGCAGAGAGGGACCTGGGGCTGCTGGTTGATAGTAGGCTGAACATGAGCCTGCAGTGTGCCCAGGCAGCCAAGAAGGCCAATGGCATCCTGGCCTGCATCAGGAACAGTGTGGCCAGCAGGAGCAAGGAGGTCATTCTGCCCCTGTACACTGCACTGGTTAGGCTGCACCTTGAGTCCTGTGTCCAGTTCTGGGCCCCTCAGTTTAGGAAGGATGTTGACTTGCTGGAACGTGTCCAGAGAAGGGCAACAAAGTTGGTGAGGGGTTTGGAACACAAGCCCTATGAGGAGAGGCTGAGGGAGCTGGGGTTGCTTAGCCTGGAGAAGAGGAGACTGAGGGGTGACCTTCTTGCTCTCTACAACTCCCTGAAGGGAGGTTGTAGCCAGGCAGAGGTTGGTCTCTTCTCCCAGGCAGCCAGTACCAGAACAAGAGGACACAGTCTCAGGCTGCACCAGGGCAGGTTTAGACTGGATGTTAGGAAGAAGTTCTATACCGAGAGAGTGATTGCCCACTGGAATCGGCTGCCCGTGGAGGTGGTGGAGTCACCTTCATTGGAAGTGTTCAGGAAGAGGCTTGATGGGATGCTTGGTGCCACGGTTTAGTTGTTTAGGTGGGTTGTATTGTATTGTATTGTATTGTATTGTATTGTATTGTATTGTATTTAGGTGGGTTGGATTGGTTGATGGGTTGGACACGATGATCTTGAAGGTCTCTTCCAACCTGGTGGTGTATTGTGTTGTACTGTATATATATATATCTCAGTTACAGGGAGGATTTACAAGGCTAAGGAATAAGGATGAACAGGAAAATATACAAAACCAAATTTGGGTGGCCTTGTATTTCCTTCAATGCATGTCTATTTCAGTCCTTCAGAGAAGTGTGTATGTGGCAGGGAGAAGATCAGGCCCAACCATGTGGCAGAACCAGGAGGCTGGCAACAGCTGTTGGTCCTTTCGAATAGGGGAGGCAGGAGCAAGAAAAAAGCAAATGGCTGCAGTGTCTTCCTTTTTATAGTCTTGCTGGACAGGAAGAGGGAATGGAATAGACCAAGACCAATAGATCTGTCAATCAGTACCCCCAGGTCCCTTTCTGTTTGGCAGCTCTCCAGCCACTCCGACCCCAGCCTGTAGCTCTGCATGGGATCGCTGTGGCCAAAGTACAGCACCCGGCACTTGGATTTGTTGGATTTGTTTCACTTAGATTCAGTTTGTTGGTTGTGTGCTTCTGAATCTGCTTCCAAGAACTTACACAAATACCAAAGTATTCCTTGGTACCATGTACAGACTTTTAAAGCCATTACTACAGAAAATCACACACATTCAGATTAGTAATCAAGTATTATCAGATATAATTGCAAAACTATTCAATTAAGTCATGCCTAATTCTATGCAAGTTTGACATCTCAGTGAAGGAGGTCATTCTACACAAAGAAATGAACAATTTAAGTTTTCATTTTGAGTTCTAGCCTTCAAAACCAATACAAAAATCTCAGGTAATTGAGAAAGAAACAGAAAGAGAGAAAAGCTACAGGGCAGTGCCTATCAAATAAGGCAGACTATATCAGTTTTAATAAATACTTTCTTTACACGGATTTGAGGTTAAAATCTGTGAACAAACTGACAGCTTGGGAATCTGGTCCAGAGCCTCTTGAATTTCCCACCTCTCCCTGTTACAGCGGTAAAAATCATCTAGTGTAGTCACATGGTAAATTCCTTATTGGCATCTACATAGAGAGGCAATATATCATCTAGCCTTCTCCTACAACCCTATCAAGAATCATATTCAAAATTTATGGAAAATGTCTTCTAGAAAGGCCTATAATTAAAAAAAAAAAAGTGGCTTCTATATTTCTCACCAGCCTCTGTACAATGACTCACAGAGGGTCTACAACATCTGTATTTACATCACTCTTGATAGATCTATAGATAATTGAGGCAGGACATGATCCAGGAATTCATCCATTATGAGAAATAGCCTCTATCTTCCATTTACTTACCTCTGTTGTGAATATATTCATTAAACTTCTCTGACTAGCATTCCTCTTTCACCTAAGTATTCTGCTTTTTAAACCTTTTAGAGGATTACTTATCTTTCCCTCTCCACTTCTTTTCCTGCTACCTTTTCAGCTGTTCAGCCCAGTACATGTTCTATCGTCATTTCAGTTGTGGATAAGGTCTCATTGTTTTCCACTCAGACAAGAGCTGCTTTCCAAAAACGGTTTGAATTTGCAGTCTCTTCCAGCCTACTTTAGTATTAAGATTTCCCTTACTCACTGTCTTCATGTGGTTTTTTTCCTATAGAAATGACTGTTGCTAGGTCTCAGGAGAGTGCATTTGTGCCGCAGCACCTTTTTCAGCTTGCGTCACTAGAACATCATAGTCTGGAACCAGTTTTCCATCTTGCGGTTCACCCATTTTATTCCCTCTGCCTTCTCTGAATTCTCAGCAAGGAGACTTCTTTTTTTTTTTTTTCCCCTTAACTGTGGGGCTTAAGGGATCACTATATTGCAGTTGCTTGTGGCTTGGCTTCCTCTCTCTGTTTCTCTCATTTTACAATACTGCTCTCCCACCAGTTCAAAATTCTAAGGTAGTTTGTTCTCTCAAGCTATGAAGCCAAGTAAAAAAAATTAAAAAAAACAAAACACCAACTTTCTTTCTACCACTTTCTGTTTTCATTTAAAACATTAGCAACTGAAGTGCAGTTGTTGCATCTGGCAGTTAAGAAATGCCACGAAATACTGATCGCCTTTGTTATCTGTAATCACAAACCAAGTCAAAGAGTTATGGCCCTTTCCACCTATTTCCACCTTATGCATTAAGGCTGCTAGTGCATAAAGCTTTTGCCAGTGGCATTTTCTGTGCTTGCTGAAGTCCAGTTTGTCTTCTGTGTTGGGACTGAATTTGGACTGTGTAGAACATTCCCCATGTAAGATAGTAGTGGGGAGAAAACCGGGTTTTTAAATGCATTAATCTTCACATACAGATTACATTTTTACATTTTAGTGTTTCCACGAGAGCCTGTTTAAAGACATTCTCCACTAACTACTAAAGAAAAGGCAATCTCTGTGTCAGGAAACTCCACAGATCCACTGGTCTTAGTGTAAACCTTGATTTCATTAATTATGACAGAACATGTTCCATAACAATAATGAAGGTAGTACAGGTTTCATGCATGTGTGTGCCTTAACAGAGTTCATTTTAAAATGCTGTGATAGCCTTTACTAAAAAACTAACTATAATGCTTCAGAAAGGTCTAGTTTTGGCTTGCTAAAATGAAGGCAAACCTTGTTTCATGTGGGTCTAAGATATAATACTGTCTAGAATTAATACAGCCTGAGTTGTTCTGGCAACATTTCAGTCTGATTAGAAATACACTCATGGAAGAGGAGCAATAGGTGAACATCAAGCCCACAGAAAGCAAATGCAAACATTAGCTTCTGTAATACCCAGCAGATGTCAAACAATTATCAGTTTAATGATAAATAACTGTGGAATTGCTTTGCCAATCAATTACTGTAAGCTACCAAGATTCCTTCTAGTATCTGGATGTTATTTTATTTTCCTCAACAATTAACACATGCTATGGTGCTAACACACCCACACTGCTTTATGAGGAAAGATATGCTTAGTTTGTTACTCTATTTTAAATACCAAACCCTTTGTATTTTATGGTAGATTATAATCCTGTTTTAACAAGATAAATATTCTCCACATTTATCTGAAGTATTCAGTCTGCTTAGTCATATGATTAAGAATTTAAATCAAGGCCTTCAGAACACTACATTCAAAGTGGACCCTTGACTAGGCTTTATCCTTTGAAACACATGCACTCAGGTAGTTCATTTACAGCAATAAACCTTTTTACAACCAGTTACATTTATCCTTTGGCTTCAGTGTGGGTTAGATCATATGCTGAAAGAAAATTAATTACAGAAACTGGTGTCTGTAATCTCAAATAATAACAAGAAGAAAGAGTGCAACAGGGATAGCACTACATATCCAACTGCTCAGCCAGTAAAGACTGTTCCTTCACAGCAAGGAAAAACACATGCACATCTTTGTGATGTATTGTGGGACATTGTTGTCATTGCTTCCAGGAACAAAATGCAAAGGCCATAGTGACTGCTACACCACAAGTAAATATGAAAACACTGATTATCTCATCAACAAAGCTTCTAGGTTCTGGCTTGCAATGCTTACACTCTTTTAAATGCTCTTTAAAATGCTTCACTTAATTTTTTTCTGTAAGCCATCAAATTATGGGAAGGGTTGACATTTTTCAGTCTGAAGATTGTTTCCTGAATTCAGATAAACTGTGAATTACAATAAATTTCAGAACAAAAGATAAGAACAAAAGATTTCAGAACAAAAGATAATTTGGCCTCTGCTGTGAAGGACAACAAAAAGTCCTTCTATAAATATATTAATAGCAAGAGGAAGGGCAAGGACAATCTCCACTCCTTGGTGGGCACGGAGGGGAACATTGTAACAAAGGATGAAGAAAAAAGGCAGAGGAACTTAACACCTTCTTTACCTCAATTTTTACTAGCAGGACAGAATGTCTTCCAGACAGCTGGCCTCCTGAGCTGGCAGAAGGAGCCAGGGAGCTGCGTAGTTCTCCTATGATCCAGGATGGGATAGTTAGAGATCTTCTCAGCCATTTGGACCCCAACAAGTCCATGGGACTGGATGGGATCCATCCTAGGGTGCTGAGAGAGCTGGCAGATGAGCTGGCTGGGATGCTCTCCATCATTTTTCAGCAGTCCTGGCTCACTGGAGAGGTCCCAGAAGACTGGAAGCTGGCCAACGTGGTGCCCATCCACAAGAAGGGCCGGTTGAATGAGCCAGGGAATTATAGGCCTGTCAGCCTGACCTCAGTGCCAGGCAAGATTATGGAACAGGTCATCTTGAGTGCAATCACACAGCACTTACAGGATGGCCAAGGGATCAGGCCTAGCCACCATGGCTTTAGGAAGGGCAGGTCCTGTCTGACCAACCTGATCTCCTTCTATGATCAGGTGAGCCGCCTGGTGGATGTGGGGAGGCCTGTGGATGTGGTCTACCTGGACCTCAGCAAGGCCTTTGACACTGTCCCCCACAGCAAACTGCTGGCCAAGCTATTAGCCCATGGCTTGGACAGGAGCACTCTGTGCTGGGTTAGGAACTGGCTGGAGGCTGAGCTCAGAGAGTGGTGGTGAATGGTACCACATCCAGCTGGCAGCCTGTCACTAGTGGTGTGCCCCAAGGATCAGTGCTGGGCCCCATGCTCTTTTAACATCTTTATTGATGATCTGGGATGAGGGCATTGAGTCCATCATCAGTAAATTTGAAGACCCCAGCCTGTAGCACTGCATGGGGTTGCTGTGGCCAATGTGCAGAACCCGGCACTTGGATGTGTTAAATCTCATGCCGTTGGATTCTGCCCATCTGTCCATCCTGTCGAGGTCCCTCTGCAAAGCCTCTCTGCCCTCCAGCAGATCAACTCCTGCCCCCCAGCTTGGTGTTGTCTTCAAATTTACTGATGATGGACTCAATGCCCTCATCCAGATCATCAATAAAGATGTTAAAAGAGCATGGGGCCCAGCACTGATCCTTGGGGCACACCACTAGTGACAGGCTGCCAGCTGGATGTGGTACCATTCACCACCACTCTCTGAGCTCAGCCTCCAGCCAGTTCCTAACCCAGCACAGAGTGCTCCTGTCCAAGCCATGGGCTAATAGCTTGGCCAGCAGTTTGCTGTGGGGGACAGTGTCAAAGGCCTTGCTGAGGTCCAGGTAGACCACATCCACAGGCCTCCCCACATCCACCAGGCGGCTCACCTGATCATAGAAGGAGATCAGGTTGGTCAGGCAGGACCTGCCCTTCCTAAAGCCATGGTGGCTAGGCCTGATCCCTTGGCCATCCTGTAAGTGCTGCATGATCGCACTCAAGATGACCTGTTCCATAATCTTGCCTGGCACTGAGGTCAGGCTGACAGGCCTATAATTCCCTGGCTCATTCAACCAGCCCTTCTTGTGGATGGGCACCACGTTGTCCAGCCTGCAGTCTTCTGGGACCTCTCCAGTGAGCCAGGACTGCTGAAAAATGATGGAGAGTGGCTTGGCCAGCTCATCTGCCAGCTCTCTCAGCACCCTAGGATGGATCCCATCTGTTCCCATGGACTTGTGGGGGTCCAAGTGGCTAAGCAGGTCTCCAACTACTTCCTCCTGGATCATAGGGGAACTATAATGCTCCCTGACTCCATCTGCCAGCTCAGGAGGCCAGTTGTCTGGAAGACAACCTATCCTGATATTAAAATTTGAGGCAGAAAGGTGTTAAGTACCTTTGCCTTTTCCTTATCTTTTGTTACTATGTGCCACTCTGTGTCCACCAAGGTGTGGAGGTTGTCTTTGCCCCACCTCTTGCTATTAATATATTTGTAGAGAGATTTTTTGTTGTCCTTCACAGCAGTGGCTAATGGATGCACAAAAACATGAGGAAGTTTCAAATCAATTATTTCTGTCTTGATATTGCTGTTTTTAAAAGGCATGACAAACACATCATTTTGTGCTACTTTTCAACTTTCCTGTACATGCAATAATGCATCCTGACGTTGGAGGAGGGGAGTAAAATACCTTTCTTCCAGTACTCAGAATCATTTCTACCTTTGAAATGCATGTTTTCCACCTTCACGTTTTTAAAAAATGGTAGTTTGATATTGCCAGTTATTAATCAAAGTTTATTTCACAGGTTGGAAGGGAACCCAAGGATCATCTGGACCAACCTTTCTAGGAGACAGGTTAATTTAAATGAGGTGGTCCAACACCCTGTCAAGATGAGTCTTAAAACTGCCAATGTAGGGGAACCCATTACATCTTTGGAGATTACTCCAATATCTAACTCTTTGCCTTGTGAAAAATTTTCTCCTGGATTCCAGTCATAATCTCCCCAAGAGTAACTTGCACCCATAATCCTTTGTCTTTTCCTTGGGACTCCTTGTGAAAAGGGAGCCTCCATTCTCCTCATAGCTACCCTTTACGTACTGGTACATGGTTATTAGATCTCCCCTAAACCTTCTCTTCTCAAGGCTGAACAAACCCATTTTTCTCAGCCTCTCATATGGCAGGGCTTTCAGTCCTCTGATCATTCTCTTGGTCCTTGCTTGGAAATGTTCCAGCCTGTCCACATCTTTTTTCTACAGTGGGAACCAAACCTGTACTCAGCACTCCAGGTGTGACATGACAAACACTGAGTGGGACAATGACTTCTTTATATCTGCTGGTAATGCCCTTGATGCAGCCCAGCATCCTGTTCGCCACCTTTGCCACTGCAGCACACTGTTCTTGGAGCTTGTTATCCACCAAGACTTTCAGGTGCCTTTTCACAGGGCTGCTCTTCAGGCAAATGGATCCCATTCTGAGCTGCACTCGTGAGTTATGTATTCCCAGGTAAAAGACCCTACATTTGCCCCATTGTACTTCACGGAATCATAGAATGTTAGAGGCTGGAAGGGACCTGGAAAGATCACCTAGTCTAACCCCCCTGCCAGAGCAAGAACACCTATACCAGATCACACAGGAACATATCCAGGTGGGTCTTGAATATCTTCAGAGGGGGAGACATCCATAAGATTCTTGCTATCCCACTCATTCAGCCTGTCCAGCAGTTCCTGGAGGGCATCTTTCCTGGAGTGTCAACTTCTCCTCTCATTTTGGTGTAGTCTGCAAACTTCATCAGGGTGCTCTTGATCCCAACATCCAGATCACTTATGAAGATATATATGTGTATATATAGATCTTCATACATATATGTATACACACCCAGAGCTGTTTATTCTGGAAAAGAAGACTGGGAGGAGGTCTTATTAATGTTTATAAATATCTGAAGGATGGGTATCAAGAAGGTACCAGTCTATTTTCACTGGTGTCCTGTGATAGGGTGAAGGGCAATGGATACAAACCGCAAGTTCCACCTCAACACAAGGAAAAACTTCTTTACCCAGACTAAAATGTTCATGACTTTATAGCACATTTTCTATTCTGAGAAATATTTTTGAACTTGGTAGTAGTTAAACTACAGCTGTGAATTTTATTTGCTCTGAAAAATCCCTTTACATATGACAACAGAGCCACACTGGAGCAGGCAAATAAGTTGTGGAATATCCTTCCCTACAGACTTCTTTGGCCGTGCCAAGTCATGGCTGACCTAATGTTAATTATAGTCTTCCTTAGAGCAGAAAGTTTGACAAGAAACCTTCAGAGGCCTTTCCATGATTTCCATGATTTCTGATTACTGAAATTACGATGATAAATAATCAGAACTAATCCATATAGGATTCTTTCTCACTGTCTGGATAATCTGACAGTCTTGTCTTCTACTTCTGAAATGTACTCTATCCTGTAAACGGACCTTTTCAATGCACTCCACGGACAGGAAAAAGGAAAGTCTTTTATGAAGATAAGTATACAAAACTGAATTTATTTTTAATTACATTGCCTACTTCTAGTATTTGAAGGACTGGAGAGCAGAAAACTGGCATCCTACCTGGCCTCACAATCTAGCTAACCTACTTTTACTTTTTCCCCCAAGTAACTAACTATCAGATGGTTTCTTCTTTGTGGATGCCCAGCCCTAAAAGTGCTTTTGGGAAAAAGAATGTTGAACACTTCATTGCAAGAGGCCTTGCAGAATATAACTTCAGTGGGGAAATGATGACCCAGCTGTATAAGGAACACTTGATACATGGATATGCATAATGCAGTCTAACTCCATAAGGACATCAGACTTTGTGCTGGGAAGTAAGGGGAATGCAGGAAAAGTCCCAACTATTCAGCTGTTTTAAATGTCCAAGAGGTTTGCAGCCTGTAGGAGTCCCCATACCTAGAAACTACCCCAGCATGAAGAACTTCTTTACTATAGGGGTGACAGAGCTCTGGAACAGGCAGGTCAGAGAGGTTGTGGAGTCTCTTCTGAAGACTTTCAAGACCTGTTTGGACACATTCCTGTGTGAACTCCAGAGTTGGCAGGGAAATTGAAGTAGATCTTTAGAGTTCCCTTCCAACCCCTCTGATTCTACAGTTCTATGGTATTTGTTTTGCCAGTGCACAAGCCTTGCCCAGGTGGCAAAGCTATAATGCATTACCCACAAAGCCCAATGGAATGATGCTCATTAATAGCCATGAGCTTCTAAGCCTCCTCTTAGGCCTAGAGCCCTAAGGCTCCAGCTAACAGCTTAGAGCATAGAGCTTAGATTTCCATCTAGATGGCTGTATTAATACAGGAATAATTTAAAGCATCTGAGCAGTCACAGTGAAGTCCATGCAAGTAGTCAAGATGTTTGCCTGAACTGACTCACACAGGAACTAAAGACTGAAACTCTGTGGTAGTATTGAAGTAAGACCTTTCCTTAACAGCACTCTTTAACAGTTTTCAAAATATCAGTATGTCACATATTTTTAAAGCTTTATTTAATAAACATTAATAAACATTAATAAACATTTATTTAATAAGCATTTTCTATCCATGCTACTTTCCCCCCCCCAATACCCTAGGTAATTTTACTGTTTAACAAATATTTTTTGTTAAGCATTTGTTGATCAAATATTAAATTATACATTACTGTAGAAAACACATCTAGCTTGTGGCTGCACATGACATGAATAACAATTCGCCTCAATTTTTTTAGCCTCCAGATGCAGCAGTTCTTCTATCATAATAAACTAATATCTCAATATATCCAGTGTACAATTTGTTGAAGTCATGAGCAGAAAAAATACATAGTATGTATTGCAGAACCCTGTCAAAAATATTTAGAACAGGCCTTCACTAGATTCACACACTTGAAAGTTTCACAACAGTGATTCTTATTCTTATCAATATCCATTCTGAGGGAAAAAAAGAGCTGCCATACTACAGAAGATGATGTTATTCTTATTCTTATTCTTCTTTAAGTTTAAAATGTTTTCATCACCTTTTAAAGAATAAATCATAAAAACCAATTGATTAAGACAATACTGACCTCTCATAGCTTCAAGTTAGTAAGTTCATCATTACTCTTATTTTGACTGGATGGAGTTACGGTGTTATGCACATAAATTGCTAAGCACCAGAACATTTAATGTAGTTAGTGGTAAAATCTGTTATAAAGGCACACTGTGTGTGAGAAACAACTTTTAATTCCACTATAAGTGGAATGTTTGAAGCAGCACCAAAAGCAAGGAAACCAGCTTTTTATTTCACACACACACAAATGGTTCCTGATTAGGTAACAGTTTTATGATTGTTTTGATGGTAACTTTAAGAACTACAACAATAATTGTCTGCAACAAAAAATTGCTCCTATCCAGCTAAAAACTTCAGCAGAAATTAAGAAGCTTGCAAACACTGAAATATGAATGCACTAGTAATCCCATGAGCAGTGGAAACAATATAACCCCCCTTCATCCACATTCATGTTCTGGATTACTGTACATTCTTAGTGGTATTCCTTACCTTCCATAGTTAGAAACCAAGTATATCTACTAAGATTGAGCTCTAATCACTGCAAATACACAACAATTGTGTATGCATATGACAAAAGTAATCCCTCTGCCAGTCAAGTTTCTGCAATAACACTACCTAGGAAATGCATACAGTATCATAGTATCAGTCAGGGTTGGAAGGGACCACAAGGATCATCTAGTTCCAACCCCCCTGCCATGGGCAGGGACACCCCACACTAGATCAGGCTGGCCAGAGCCTCATCCAGCCTGCTCTTAAACACCTCCAGGGACAGGGCCCCAACCACCTCCCTCGATAACCCATTCCAGGCCT
Source organism: Colaptes auratus (assembly GCA_015227895.2). Taxonomy (NCBI): domain Eukaryota; kingdom Metazoa; phylum Chordata; class Aves; order Piciformes; family Picidae; genus Colaptes; species Colaptes auratus. The sequence goes on from CM026897.1 coordinate 23,973,401, forward strand.
TCACCACTCTCATGGGGAAGAACTTCCTCCTCACATCCAGCCTGAATCTCCCCACCTCCAGCTTCATTCCATTCCCCCTAGTCCTATCACTACCCGATAGCCTGAGAAGTCCCTCCCCAGCCTTCTTGTAGGCCCCCTTCAGATACTGGAAGGCCACAATGAGGTCACCTGGGAGCCTTCTCTTCTCCAGACTGAACAGCCCCAACTCCTTCAGTCTGTCCTCATAGGAGAGGTGCTCCAGCCCTCTGATCATCCTCGTGGCCTTTCTCTGGACACCTTCCAGCACCTCCAGATCCCTCTTGTAATAGGGGCTCCAGAACTGGAGGCAGTACTCCAGGTGGGGTCTCACCAGAGCTGAGTAGATGGGGAAAATCACCTCCCTTGACCTGCTGTCCACACTCCTCCTGATGCAGCCCAGGATCTCATTGGTTTTCCAGACTGCAAGTGCATATTGAGAGCTCATGTTGAGCTTCTCATCCACCAGCACCCCCAAGTCTCTCTCCTCAGGGCTGCTCTCCAGCCAGTCACTGCCCAGCCTGTACTTGTGCCTGGGATTGCCTCCACCCAGATGCAGGACCCTGCACTTGGTCTTGTTGAACCTCAGGAGGTTGGCTTGTGCCCACCTCTCCAGCCTGTCAAGGTCCCTCTGGATGGCATCCCTTCCCTCCAGCGTGTCTGCTGCACCACACAGCTTGGTGTCATCAGCAAACTTGCTGAGGGTGTACTCAATGCCACTGTCCATGTCACCCACAAAGATGTTGAACAAGACAGTAACACATCAATATGACAGCAGCCATAATTACAATGGCCTGCTGTGGCTTACCACAATTTCTGATCAAAAATACCAGTGCAAAATGTATTTAAAAGACATGAAAAAGATTTATAGAACTCTACACCTTTTATTACCTAGTTAAATACAGTTGGGCAGTATTAATGGAAATATTTCTAATCTTCTTCCTCCTTAAGTGGTGTTTACAAACACCACCATAAGACCTTTTACAGTCAAGTTAATACCTCTGCAAACTCTGATTACAAAGGGTAGGATAACCACGAATTTATGCTACAGGAAGCATCTCAACTGCTGGATCAGTTAAGAATTTCATGTTCCAGTTATGTTTTGACTGGCTGTTCTCAAATACTCCAAACTAAAATTCAGGTGGCTCTCTTGAAGTTTTCAAGGACTTTATGTAAGATACATTTCATAAAGACAGAGCATTTCTTCTATTCCAGTCAGAGGGAGGTCTTCTGCTGACCTCACTGGAATACCACCCAACTTCACTCTTAAAACTGAAATTATGCATGTGTCAAAAATCCTAAATTATGATCTGATTTTAAATGATCTTGCTTGCCCAGAATTTATCCCAAAACAACAACACTGGTATTATAAACCTTTAGGGAAACAGGTGCCTAAAGAGTTCCTGTATTGATCATCTATGGGAGTTAATGTAAGCTGCTAACCAATTTGATTTCAATAGTATTTCACAATAGCAGACAACCTGACCTATGTGCTTCCTAACATAAAACTGTAAATATCTCATACTTAATTCAGAAATCCAGAAATCTATTATATTTGCATTAGTAATGAACACTCATCATAAGCTGTACTGAAGCAATATACGTTTGCAGAAACAGAACAAAGTTCATGTATTTGTTCAGTCTTCCACTTGTTTGACAAGTGGGCTTAGCCCTTCCAATGTGCATGTGGTAGGGTGAGAAAGTTCTCCCCCACACACAAAGAAACCACAGCTAACTCAGTCAGAGAAAGCAAATGAAATAAGCTATATTTACATGCATAAATGGAATGCAATGAATATGTACACAAATATACAGCATTTACAATATATACAGAAATATACAGCAATGAACGTAATACAGAAGAGCTTTTTCCCTCCAGCTGGCCAGGGGGGTTCCCTGAACCCCCCTCTCTCCCTCCCTACCTCCCTTTTTTTCCAAAAAGGGTTAGAGAGAGAGAGAAAGGCAATTAAGGAGAAAAATTCTGTTAGCTCAAAGCGAATGCAAGAATTAGTTTTCTTATCTGGTTAGCTTTGTTAATTCAAGGTCACTTCTGTCCGGCAAAGCTGTTGCTTCAGAGGGAGAAACAGGCAAGCCCACACGAACAGAGAGAACAGACTGCACCCAGACTGAACACAGACTAAACTGACAGAACTTAAAGTTGCATTCTACCAATCTATCAATGAAATTAGTTTAGACTATCTTGTTGTCATTTAAATATCAAAAACATTCAGCCAGAGTATCTCAGCAGTTGTCCCTTTCTTAAAGGCACAGCCTAAACCGGTCACAGTGCAGTACTGTAACATCACTGTAAGACACAGGAGTAACCCTGCTTTCTAGGAGGCAAATAATTCTTCTATGTAAGCATTTATTTGTGGAAAAAATTATTAAATCAGTTTTTACTTCCAGCAAGTGATATGAATGGACCAATGCATGATATTTTAATTAAAAAATGTCAAATAGTTTTCTGTGCCTATTTCTAAGGATAACTAATGTTACTGCATTAATTTTAGAGCACCCATAGCCCTAACTCGCACACTGCAAGCACAGAAGTTGCATTTTCTTCTCAAAATAAGTACAGTTGAATTTTTAAAATGGTAGAATCAGCAAGACTTTAAAGAACTGAAAGAAATGAAGGGTGAGGCAAACAGCAGGTTAAAGACTGATGATTCCAGAAATCTGTTCTAGTCAACCCTCAATGGCTGACTCAGGGGGCACTTTGCCTCACTGTAAAACTTCTAAAGATTCACTGTATTTCTTAAGACTTTGGCCATCTACACTCTAAACAGAATTAACATCTCTATAAAGCCTCTTACACACTCTAATATAGGTGGATGCAGGATCATGAGCTTTATACATCATTATTTGTCTTTTAATATTTTTATTAATTTAATTAAGCAGCTTCGTGTCATATTTTTTGGCATGTATTTAAAATACTTATACTTTCTTCAATTAAATGTACAGAAAGCCAGACACAGCTAAATTGTAGGCTTGACCCATTTCAATGGCATCAGTTCGCTGGTTTCATAGTTTCATAGTTTCATAGTTTCAGTTAGGGTTGGAAGGGACCACAAGGATCATCTAGTTCCAACCCCCCTGCCATGGGCAGGGACACTCTACCCTAGATCAGGCTGGACAGAGCCTCGTCCAGCCTGGTCTTAAACACCGCAAGGGACGGGGCCTCAACCACCTCCCTGGACAACCCATTCCAGGGCTTCACCACTCTCACGGTGAAGAACTTCCTCCTCACATCTAGCCTGAATCTCCCCACCTCCAGCTTCATCCCATTCCCCCTAGTCCTATCACTCCCTGATAGTCTGAAAAGTCCCTCCCCAGCCTTCTTGTAGGCCCCCTTCAGATACTGGAAGGCCACAATGAGGTCACCTCGGAGCCTTCTCTTCTCCAGGCTGAACAGCCCCAACTCCTTCAGTCTGTCCTCATAGGAGAGGTGCTCCAGCCCTCTGATCATCCTCGTGGCCCTTCTCTGGACACGCTCCAGCACCTCCAGATCCCTCTTGTAATAGGGGCTCCAGAACTGGACGCAGTACTCCAGGTGGGGTCTTACCAGAGCTGAGTAGAGGGGGAGAATCACCTCCCTTGACCTGCTGGCCACACTTCTCCTGATGCAGCCCAGGATCTGATTGGCTTTCCGGGCTGCAAGTGCACATTGAGAGCTCATGTTGAGCTTCTCGTCCACCAGCACCCCCAAGTCTCTCTCCTCTGGGCTGCTCCCCAGCCAGTCACTGCCCATGACAGTTTCCCTGGTCTCAGTACAGCTAGAAACAGGAATGACACTGGCAAGATAAAACCTAACTACAGAATTCAAACAGATACTCATTTTATGTATATTTAAATATGAGTGATGTCTAATTAAGGAATGAGCTGAGAAATTGAATTCCTCTATAGGCTTGTCATTATTTGCCATGCAGAAGAAAACCACTGCAGAGCTCAGAAGAGCTAATAGGTACAGCTGCAGTTTACCAGCATAGTGGTAGAAAGACGATCTGCATAAAGCACATGAGTGTGAGCTTCGGTCATATTTCTCACTGTGAATCAGTATTACAGAAGCATATATTGCCATTAAATACTCCATTTAAGCTAGAAATATGTCCAGTTTACATCTCAAGAACAAGGAGGAGATATGAACCTGGCAGCAATTTAAGTTAAAGTAAGCTGACTTAAATGCCAAAAAATGGGGCTAACCTCTTCTTTGCCACTCTGTAAAACTAGTGTAGTCCAGACCTCTTGAAGGGCTTCATGTGGACTTGGCCTTGCCATGTTAATAGTTGGACTCAATAATTCTCAAGGTCTCTTCCAACCTAAACAATGGTATGACCCTATGATTCTGTGACTCTATGAATATTCTATGTCAATATCATTCAAAAAACTCCCCCCATTTATGCCCTTCTGCGATTCCTACTGGTGCCTACTTGTAGAAGATTGCAGCATTACTGCAGTGTTTCAGAAAGTAACCTTTCTGGGTCCTCACAAACCTGAACAGCACCCACAAGGGCTGCTTCTCCCAGTCTGTGAAGTTTATTTTCAGCTACGTTCTATACCGTATTTCCACACTGTCCCCAGTTGCTGATGTGGTTATTAGTACATAATCTGAATTATCTGTTACCTGGACATGTTGGTTTTATCTTATGACCAGTAGTACAGGGATTTTGTATATGAGCTAGTACCTTACAGCATCCTCATTGTAAGCATTTGTGGTAAGATTTATCTTGGAATATGTTGGCCAAAAATTACTAGCAGCTGAATGGATTTTGCACAGACATCATGAAATAGCTGTGAAATACGACAGCATAAACATTCTTTCACATATCCACAGGACTGGAAAGGATTCCCTTTCCCAGGAGATGTGGAGAAACAGACAGTAGAAAAGGTTGGAAAGCACAGCCTGAGCAAAGGGTTGAAAGCAAGTTTCACAGAAAGATACAAAAGGTGTGTTTCTTCAAACAAAGCCATGCTGTGCAGAGAGAAATGAAATACCTCCACGTGAGCTAATGCCATATGCGGAACAGTGTACTGCACTAGAACGGTGGTTTTCAAGGCAATGTTCTAATTCATACCAATCTGATAATCATGGGCATTGCTAATGGCTTCCCACCTAACATCCTTAGATGTGGTATAATATACCTTTAGACAGCACTCTCTTGAATTGTCATTACAGAGGGCTCTTAGTACACAGAGGTGAGTTTTGAGACCACAGTCTGACAAGGACAGTTGCTGAAAGGTGCTTGAAGGAATGGGAAAGAAGAGGGACAAGCAGACTCCATAAGCCAGACTTGTCATCTGAAAAATGAGTGTTGAATACCTTAGGTCGCATCTTTAGCAACTGTAAGCTGGCACAAAGCCACTGAAATCTGAGAGCTTTGCAAAACACTAGCAGCTGGGACATGGTCACAAAATTAGTTCCAGTGCTGAGCATTTATTTCTGAATATGTTTGCTGTTGCATTATGCACTGTACCCTCCTTTCTTAATTATAGTAATCACCTGTGTACTTTACAAGCTGCGTTGTATAACTATGTTCTTTGGGCATTAACGTCCCCTTTGAGAAAATACTGTCCTAAGGGTGAGAAATAAATAAGATAGCCAAAATTTACAGATGTTCAGACTGGTGAAAAATGGGAGAATTTTATCTTTGAAAAGGCATCTATGCATATTTACTAGCAGCTGATAGGTGATAAAAATCAATTCTACAGTTAACATGACTAACAGGATGTGTTCAGGAAAAGGGAGTGGAGACTTATGCACAGAAAACCAAGTACGATGAAGATGCCAGGTAAAACAATTCACTGATTCTTGGACCGCCACATCACCTGGCTATGCAAGAAGTAAAACAGACGGCAAATGTTCACACCAATGAACTTGTAAACAGCATTTCATAATGGAATAATATGTACTGTCTAGTGTATGCTGAGGATACCTAACCTTTATTATCCATGCTATAACAGGAATACTTTGGGTATAACCTCATTCTTAGCCTTCTCATATCCAAGTCATGTGAGCAGAGTTTTTGCATGTCAGTCATAGCTGAAATGTAGGAAACCAGTAGGTACCCCACCAAATTTATGCATACATCAGCAGCCCATGTCGGGGGGTGGGGGGGAAGATAAAATTGATCATACTGACCTAACTGGAATCCTTTCAAAGGTCTCCATGTTTACTGACTGAATTTAAAAGATTGATTGCAGCTGATGTACAGTAACTAACTGGCTTGGAAATACATAAAGACTGATTAGGGTAGGGAACTGCATAATGGTAGCTGGTCATTTGAGTTTTATACAATTTTGCAGGCATACATTGCATTATGTGTTCCACAGTACCACAGTTATGTGGTTATCAGCATCAGAACTACTTAATTCAGGTTGGGCACGTTGGTGTGAATTGTTGTCATACCTGAGACTTCAACACTGGTAGTTCCCCCTCCCCACAAGAAAGCCTGAAAAACAACTGGTGAAACTCTAGAGATTAGGCCAGATAACCTCCAGCGATCCTAAAATCCTTGTCGAGATCTGAATGGTGGCAAAATACTAATTCTGTAAGTAATAATTTAAGAAAAACCTTATACAGGTAATCGGAATAAGCTGAGCAGTTGATAAACCATGGGCACAGTAAAGACATGATACTGAAAGAAAAGCACATAGAAAAGAACAACCTGTTAATAGCAGTGAAGGTGGGACATTCAATCTTCCAAACCACAATGAGTCATTCAAGAAAAGCATCAAGCAATGCAAATAGCAAAATCTGCAGATAACACAGCTTTGTCACAGATAAAGAAGATGAAATGCTGTGAGAAGAATCAGAAGACCTTTACAAGGCTATGTGTGGTGGGTTGAAACTAACCCCCAACTAATTTGGAGAAATTACCCCTAAAATAAAAACTGCCAGACTAGCTCAGAAGGTTTTGGAAGCAAATGAAGCTATATTTACCAGGAATCTAAAATCTAGAAATATGGAACGAAATGAATATATAAACAATATTATTTTTATATATATATTATTATTATTTAATGATTTATGAACACAGAAACTCCTCAGAGCCCCCTGGATGGACTCAGGGGACCCACTCACCTACTCCCCCACTCCCTCCCTCCTTCACAGTACCTCACACAGTAGTCTAAACAGAGATACCCAGCAAGGCTGCAGAAGAGAGAGAAAGAGAGGAAAGCTGCAAGCAGAAGAAACAGGAGAAGAAAAGAGAGAGAGAACTGTTTCTGCCACTACTCTGTATCTCTATATTAGCAAGCCAAAGAATTATGTAGACTTTATCATTATCTTCATTCTGCGCCAATGGTAATTTTATTTTATTTTCAGTCTTTGCAGCCAGGGACTAGGCTGAAGTTCGCCCTTCAAACTGTAACACTGAAATTCAGGACTATGCCATTCAAAGCAAAGATGCCCTAATCTAAACATTTTGGTTTTCAGATGTCATTCACCAATGAGCTAAGGCAAATGAAAAGCAAGGATGTTCAAATAAATGTTATTAAATCCTTGCAAAAAGCAGCACTGCAAAACACTCTTCAGTTCTTTTTACCTTGCTTCAAAATATTTTAAAAATTAGGAGCTGTAGGAAAAACAGAGAAAGTTTAGCAAAGTCTCATTCTTGTATCATACTCACTGTGTGAGCCACCCAACAGATTTGGCCAGGCAAGGGCTAGCACTCGTATGCAGAACTCAGAACACCTTTGGACAGCTAAACAATGCACATAGTGGTCAGTCATTCAGGATCAGAGCAGTATTCTTTCTTTGCTCCTTCGTTTTTTTCCTATGGGCTCTGCAACTCTGGCACCACTCTCGAAATTCTGCTTCTTTGTTATGCCTTTCCTCTTTCATTAAAACACAATGTATTCCACATACAGCATGGTGTTTATACTGCAGACAACCCATTTGAATTATAGAACTGATTGAGCCTGTTTGAATAAATACTTTGAATTTACAAGGGTTCTGCAAATTCTGCTATTTATTTTAAATTACAAAGCAAAAAATACATCACAATCTGATCCCTTTCCTTCCAATCTGTACCACATAAAACCAGCTTTCTGTAAAAACATTTTCCCACTTATTTTCAAAGGCAAATGAATGATGTGGGATTTGCAAAGTAATTGCTATATTTTTCACACATTTCCTGCATTGCTATAGAAAAAATATAGCTGCTGTACCAATAATTGTAGTCAGATATGAAAAAATTGAAACATTTTAAGTGGGCAGTTTACAGAAGTGAAGGTACAGGTCTAAGATTTTTCTTCTCTACCCTTATTACTCTCCAAACAAAACAGACAAAAAATAAAACCAGACGATTTTATAATCTCATCCTTGAAAGCTGTTAAAAACACCAACATGCCTAGCAAAGGCTTCTCACAGACTCTTCAATACTGTGTAGAATGATACTGCAGTAATACTTCTACAGCAAAAACAGCAGTTAGGACCTTTAACAAAATTGTAATATAAAATGCCAAATAAAAGTAAACAAAGCTAAACATGTCGAGGCTACTCATGCCACCTCTACCTAGCAACCATGGTTTTCATTGATGATCAGCCAAGTCCCAAGAGACAAACTGAGTTTAAAAGACTTCAGCTGATGACAGGTATCTGGAAACAGCAATACTGGAAGCATGAATGGAAAAAAAGCAGCAGATTTGAGATTCTGAGCTTTCCCACTCTTTTGAGGCAACAATTTTAATTTCTAATGCTTGCAACTGCCTTTCTGAAATAAGCTTTATGTGACTACCTCTTTTGGCCCTGCTCAGCACTGGAAAAGTGTCAGCTATGTCCAGTCTGTGGACAATTTACATTTTACAGAAGTTGTATATGAACAAAAAATTGTAGAGCTTAGAACAATAATAATTAGAAACCTTGATATCACAATCTGTGGGGGGGAAAAATGAGAATGTTCACTCAAAGAAAGAGAAGAGTGAAGGTGAAATCTAAAAACAAACTACAGCTACTCTGATAATGGAAAAAAAGAGATGGAATAGTCTGTCCTTGATGATTTTGAGGGACAAGCAAAGCAGACATTGCTTTAAGTTTCTGGAACAGTGGTCAGGTTTTAGTAACAGAAGAGCCTTCAAATATTCAGGAAATCTTTGTAACAGTAAGGACAGATTAAGGTCTAAGGCTTGAGAGACATCACCAGAGGTTTTGAAAAGTACATTAAATAATGTGAAACATTACCAACAATGTGTTGCCCTCTTCTGTGACTGTCACTTACTCTGCTACTAAACTGCAAGAACTTGAGTTTGGTGTTTTTTTCCCCACCATTGAAAAACATGATAAAGAGGTAACAAATAGAGAGATAGATGTATTCAGCAACTGTCTGAGAAGCCAGGAATTCATGTGCAAATCAATAGAGTGCAGAACACATAAGCTGGTTGGAACACCAATAACAAACTAAATAAATAAATAACTCTCACTTCAAAGAAGTGACTTTCAAAACATCTGGAAAGAAGCAATACATTGAAAATATGAGCTGTGAATTATTGTCATAAATCAAAATTGTCTAAGACACAAAAATAAAGGACAATAAGCAATTTACTTAAGAACTAAGTTGATCAGTGTAAGATCAAGCTGTTTGTTTCTTTTTATGTACTACTGGAACAAAACTGGAACAAAGGCTGACTAGTAAGCAAGAAAAATGTGCAGGTGCTTCAATGTTATTTAAGGTGGTCAAGTCCCAACAGGACTGTGAGAAGTTTACAAGAGAAACCAAGTAACCACCAAAATGGCAAATGAAAGTCAATGTTAGTACAAACAAAATAACCCGCATTGGACAGAAGAAAAAAGAGCGCACTTTCATCATTCTAAATTAATTGTGTGAGCATGTGAAAATAGTCTGGTATCACCGCAGAAAACTCATTAAAGATCTCAGCTCAATGCTGAGCTGTGGTAAAAAAAAAGCAGACATGATGTTTTGAAGGATAAGACATTGGATGGTGAATAATACAGAAAGTATTGTAATGCCATGATATAAATCAGTGGTGGAGTTTCATCTGGAATGCTGTATGTGTTTCTGATTACCCAGTCTCAAAAAGGCTACTGCAGAACTAGACAGGACTCAGAGAAAAGCAATGTAAATGATTAAAGGGCTGGAACACTCACATACAATAATCAGAAAGGATGAAAAAGAAACTACTTCTGAAAGGAACAGACTGTCAATAACAAATGTGTGCTATGATGAAGTATGAACAAACCAAATAATGGCTCTCCTTCTCCCTGCCTCACGACACAAGAACAAGCTCATCAAGTGACATGAAAACATTACATATTTAAGAACAAAAAAGGAGATAGCTCACATCTAGCACATAATTAATCTGTATTAAGCATAAACATGATTAAAGCCAAGTACTTATACTCAGTCATTTTCTTTCTATATGTTATGAAGCAATTTTAAAGAAAATAATTAAAATGCTGCTGAGAGCTAACAACTTTTGGGCAGAATGGCAAGTGAATTTGTGATAAAGAGTAAGCAAGACTTAGAAGGCAGATTACCCTCTGTTTTACAAGCAATCTCTTGTACTTCCTCAGCTACCTGGCAATGACAAGGCTTGACTGCAGCTTGCTGAACTAAACCAACCACAAAATAGATCTTACTTCGGTCCCTTTCCTGCTCTGTGAGAGATGAAGAGTGATGTGCCTTGTACATCACCAATGTAGACAGAAGCTGTTTAGGAAAGAGCACACCACCACTGAAAAGACACAATGAAATGCAATTTAGAGGAGATTATCGAAATCCATTCAATGAAGTTTAATTTAAGAATGAGAGGAATGCTAAACTAAACCTATTGACCAGGGAAGAATTGAGGATGCCCTGAACACAGTTATAAAATACATGTAAACAAGGTAAAAAAGGTAGCCTTACTAATGCAGAGATGAGAATACACAACTGACAACTGAGATCAACCTAAGGTCAGAAAGCTCATTCTATGCCTCTTGTAGCACTTAGGTAACCAATTTAATGGTGAAAGCATAATAACTTATGCCACATGGCAGCAAAGGTGTACTTACAAACTTTAAAATTGAGTTAACATATTATAAACAGGCAAGAAAATAGGAGCTCAGACTGAAAAGTGACTCTAAGGGTGACTAGCTTGATGCTCTACAAAGGCATATATTTCAAAGTGTGCATCTGGGGGACCAAAAGACTTGTAGGCACAACTTTCAGGGACATTAAAAGGGGCTATGTTTTTAAGTCCCGTTGATACTCAAAATAAATTCCTAATTATATATGCAGCTTTACAAATATCCTCAATAGAAATAAGATTCCTTAGCTGTATAGATGTGTGTTTGTTTATACAAGCAAATATATGTGTATATAGGCAAAATAAATATGGCTTGGATCATTTCCTAGCACTGAGGCCAATGGGTCATGAACTGATTTGGTCTCTACAACTTAAGTGCCTTAGACTGCAAAATAGAGAAGGCACAACCTAGTAATAGATGTTGAATAGCATCAGCTCTCAAGTCCTGCCAATCAATTGCCTGGGAGAACGGCAGCTGGCCTGGGAAAGTATATAGCAGTAGCTGCTCTGGGAAAGCAGCAACAGAGAAAACTCAGCTTTCTAAGTGCCAGGCAGATGCTAGTACTAGTACTAGTACCTAGTACTGCTTGATAGCACAAAGCACTTTCTGAATTGATGCACCTGATTACAATTATCTGAGTTGTGTTTGTTTGATTGTTTTGGGGGGGGGCAGGGAGAGGTTGTGTTTGTTTTGGTTTTTGTTTGTGGTAGTTTGGTTGTTTTGTGTTTTGTTGTTGTTGTTGTGGGGTTTTTGGTTTGTTTTGTTTTAATTCTTACAACAGAGGAAACATAAAATTCATTATTTTTCATTACTATCATTACAGGAAGAGCAAAGTGGATATTTTTCTCTCCTGCAGAAAACCTTTTCTCTTCACCTTTGATGCACTTAGCTCATAAAAATGAAGTGCATGTGATACTCAGGTGATGCCAGTGCCAGAACATGGAAACAACATAAAAGCCATATATGGACATAGAGGCAGGCTGCCGCCTTCTGCGGTGCAAGGCCTTATGACAACATCATACTGCAGGATCTGCATGACTAAAATTAGGCAAAGCAATATTCTCCATGAAAGAAAGGCAAGGCAGTCTGTAAGCAGCAGCCAGAGGCAACTTTAGACATGTCAATTCAGCTGTGTAAAGAATGTGCCAGTCTCACTGTTGGAATAGTTTCCACACTTAATATACAGAACTACTCATTAAAAATGAGGGGGAGTAACATGAAAGGGTGAGGCATATGGCACACAGTGTGCTACCACAGCATACCATATATACCAGATAATAGGGCGCATTATAGAATCCATTTACACTTTCACTGCTTACAAGTACAGCTACTGCCAATTAACCTCTCTCTCCACCTCAACCTCAGCTTCTGTTTCAGGGTAAATTCCTAGCCTTAATGAATCAACAGGAAATTTGCCATAAAAATTAGCAAGAACAATATTTACTTGTTCTGCAAGTGTTTATATTTTCCTAGTTCAGATAAAGTATTACATATTTTATTACATACCACTTGTTTCACAACTCTGTCCCCTGCCTCCCCCCTCCCCAACATTAGTGTCCTTAATTTTTAAAATTTCTTTTTAGTTAGCTAGTTAGTTTTTATTATTTTGGAATAGCAACAGCTGGAAAACATTCAACCACACAGATTACTATCGGATTCAAAAGAGCTGGGTAGGTGTCTAACAGCAAACACCTCATTTCAGGATAAGAGAACGTCATCGCATTATGTCTAGGAGAACATCTCATTTCTAGTTCCAAACATCCTTCGAGCTTTGTTAGGAGCAGGTCCTCTGTAAAGCGAACAAGGTGAAGCATAAGCAACATCAGCCAACTCAGTTACTGCAGGTCTGCATGGCAAGAGTTCAAACCTTGACACCACCAGTGAAAGAATTTGCAATGACAATCACATTCTGATGGCTCAGAGCCTAATTCTGCCCCATGAACATCAATGCAAACCTTATCATCATCTTCTGCTGTAGCAGTATTTGACCCTGGATTACAAGTGAGATCCTACTACTTTCTTGAAAATAAAACAGAAAGTACTGTTAAATCATATGCCACAATACTAGTAACCTAAAGGATTTGAACAGATCTGTTCCAAAACAATACAAAAATAGTAATATTCCATTCTAGAGGAACTGTACCATTTGCTTTTCCATAAACAGAGTGTATGGATTCATGTTGGTTATTGACAAATACTGAAATTCAGGCATGACATGCACCATTTAATGTATTCCAGTGCAACAACAGATCACTTTGATCCATTACACAAGAAAACAGGTCTGAGCTCACCCAGGAAAAAGGGAGAAAGATCATGCAGAAACCTGTTTCAGTTTTGAAGATGTTTGAATTAATACTGTGTAAGGCACTTAAACACTCTGTGTGAACTCAGAGTTACTGAATGAACTGATGAAGCTGCCGATCTGTGCCCACAGGATTTCTGAAAGGACAAGGTGAGCACAACATTAAAAATGTTAACTTACATAACATACCCCCCAGTGTGGGACAGTTTAAATTTGCCAGAAATTAATGTCGAAATACTCTCTAATGCATCTGACCACTGCAAAGTCCATCTGTGCAACACTTCCTGACACTGAACAGTCAGTCCCATTGATAACAGTACTATCTGCACATTACAGTGCTGTTCAATACAAGGAATACTACGACGCAGTTTGGTCTGCACTTTTTATCACATTGAGCCATAAATCTTCCTCACAGAAGCAGACTTGCACAAAGTTTAATTTCATAAATAGAAATAGTATGTAACAGGTCACAGGAAATCTACCCACTCCAAGATGACTTTACACTATATTTATACTGTAAGAGATATTTCCAATTGATTTCCTGTGTGATATTCTGCCATTTTGGGAAACTTAAGTGCTGAGTTTTAAAAGCAATTATCTTCTGGGTGAAAAATGTTTCTTTACACAATCCATAGGCCTTTGATACATACCCTAGGCAGGAGGGAATTTTCTTCTTACATTTGTACAGACTTTAAAAAAAAAAATTCATAGTTCACCTTTCTGTTAGTCATGACTTTAAAAAAAAAAAAGCGAAAAAAACCCCTATCAAACCAAAAAATCTCCACCCCACAAATCACCATCAACCACCCCCCAAATAAACAGAACAAAATAGGAAAAAAACCCACAAACTGACAAACAAACAAAACACCACCTTCTGATGCTACTTCATTCTTTACAACATCTAAGGATGAAAATATTTTATTTTACAAACTAATCACGCTGGTACCTCTATACATTGTTTTCCATTTCCAAAATCCCTTTTCCCTCAGTGCATGAACCAATTCAACTACTTTTGAAACAAGATTCCTGACAATGCTTCTTCCTTAGGATGAGGGGATAAGAAGGAGGAGGCTATAGCAAACTTTCTAAAATGCAGGATGCTAGAAATTGTGTGATCTAATGCTCCAGTTCATAAATTAATGTGAGGAAGGAATGCAGGGGAAATTCAGACATACATACTTCTAGGGTTTCAAATTACAGAACTCATATGTGCTGACTTCAAGGTAATACGGGATTCAAGTGACTTCAAGAATGCAATCACAAGCTGTGTTTGTTGAACAAAACCCTACAAATACAGACTGTCATATGTTTTGTTCACAAGAAACATTTACTGTAAAAGGAAAATGGAACAAACAGACTGATCTGAGTCAAGCACAAAGTTTATATACCTGATGCTTGTACAGGCTTTATTGGGCAGTCTTCTTTCCATAGTAGTTTAGTAGTTCTACAAAATTAAACACCACTGAAGTAATGCTAATAAAAAGCAGTTGTCCACAGAAGTGGGAACATCAAAATATATTTATATTACTCAAGTTAAACTAACTCCTTTATTGCATTCTCCTATCTCTTCTAGTATGGGGACACTTCCCCAGTTCAAGCACAAAAAAGAAAATATTACAGCAAGCCAGCTGACAAGCAAAACAATAATCTAGTAAGCTAGTAATGCCATTTCATTCCAAAATAACAAATTAAATACTGAAAGATAAAATATCAGCTCCTCTTAGATATAAACATTTTTGTACCTCTGTGATCACTAATTAAGTGACCAGCCAAAAATGGCATTAAGTCAGTACAGGAGATCGACAACCAATACTCTCATCAAAACTCAGCCCATCAAAGGCAATCAAGGAAATTGATCATATAGCTTAAGACAAAGGTGAATGTAAAAAATTTATTTCCAAAGCAACAATAAAAATAGCTTCTTGTGCACAAAATTTTCTGTATTTATCATGTGCTAAAATGGTTTACAAACAAGAGAGGTACGTATCAAGAAAATTGCCATACAGCTTAAAGATGATGAAATATACCCCTGGAATGTTCAGGTCCAGAGGCAGACTAAACTGTTATCTTTATGTTCCACTTAAGCCTTTGTGCTGATTCCTAGTAAAATTTAGTTTTAAGAATTTTAAGATGGTTTTGTTCTAAGTGGGAATCTTATTCCAAGAGGACGCTGATGTCGAAATCTTGATTCCACTACAGTTAACAGCTGTAGCTGCTGTTGACTTCACTTAAACTTGGCATTCAAACAATTTTTGTAGAGTATTTCTACCTGTCAGGATGTGGTAGACTGAAGTTTCCCTCCCAACATTAACTTTGCCAGACCAACTCGGAAGCAAATGAAGTTGTATTTACAAGCAAAATCTACACTCTACGATGGAATGCAATGAGTGTGTACAAAATATACAGTATTTACAATATTATACAGATCTTTACAATTAGAAAACAACACAAAAACCGCCCTGGTCAAGAGACCAGGCAAATCTCCCTGCTTCTCCCTCCCTGTTTCCCCAACCCCCCTGTACAAAAGGGACAAGAGAGAGAAGCAGAGAAGTTAGCCAAAGACAGCCAATAAGCAGGTTATCTCTCCTGAGCAAAGCAAAACCAGCCGAGGTCAGAAGAGAAAAGGCAAGAATTGTTATGGTACAGATTGTCTTATTGCAGATACTTGAAGGGAGGTTATAGCCAGGAATGGGTTGGCCTCATCTCCCAGGCAACCTCCAACAGAACAAGAGGACACAATCTCTTGTTCTGTTCAGTGCTTCTGGCTAGCCTTGAGATAAGCCTAACACTGCTTTCTCTCAACTCCTCTCTCTGTCTTGGTACAGGGAGGGGTTGGGAGGTTTGGGAAGGTGGGGCAGTGGAGCAGCTTCCCTGGTCTTTTGACCAGGGGGGTTTCTGTGTTGTTTGCTAATTGTAAATATCTGTATCATATTGTAGATACTGTATATTTTGTACATATTCATTGCATTCCATTGTAGAATGTAGTTTTTGCTTGCAAATACAGCTTAATTTGCTTCTGAGTTAATCTGGCTAAAAGTTAATGCTGGGGGGAAACTTCAACCCACCACAAGCAGCAATGTCCTGCCACAGACCAGCAGTCCAAATAGGCTTTCCTTTTCTCTGCCAACCATTCTTTTTCCAGCCCTTTAGCCAACCCTACAGAGCACTGGCTCAGCTGGGAGAGCGTAAGACCCTTAATCTCACGGTTGTGGATTCAAGCCCCATGTTGGGCACCAATTATTTTGTGTAATGTGATGGTTTAACCCACACACATCAACAAAAGTTCAGCTGAACCCAGTCGGGGAAGCAAAATGGAGCTGTATGACAAATGCTTGAGCTGTGGATCCAGCCCATTGGCAATCTGTGAAAAGTGTACTGAACTCCTCTCCAGGTGAAAGTAAACTGAGGCCTGCATTCCTCTGCTATGGGAACAGAGAAGAAATGTGGGGGACTGTAATAGATTTGTGGACCTTTTAAAGAGCTTGGTAAAGTTCCTGAACTGAATGTTTAAGGGTGAGAAACTGCGAGATGAGATAAGAGCCAGCTGTGCTAGCTTAACAAGTATCACTAGCCAGCAAGAGTCTCCAGAAAAGTTTGTTAACCAATCTCATGCAGCCACGTTAACCAGTCCCATGCAGCCACATTAACCAATCCCATGCAGCCATACTAAGAGCAGAGATACAAATACGAGTTGCTTGAGGGGAGTCTTTGGTCTCTCTCTCTATGCTCTGCTTGCATTTTATCTTTGTTGCTTTGGTTGTCACCCTAACCCTACAGTGACAAAGAAAGCGTTAGCATTGTCTATGGTAGCATACCATTTGGCCTCTTTGGATTCCAGCTCATACTGGAGTTCCATCATGTCTGGTACTGCTGCACTCATAGGTGGAGTTACTTCATTCAGAGCTCGGTAGTCGACTGTCAGACGCCAGTCTCCATTCTGCTTTCGCACAGGCCACACTGGACTGTTGAAAGGTGAATGAGTTTTGCTGATGACTTTCTGACTCTCCAGCTGATGAATCAGATTCTGAATGGGCAACAAAGAGTCACGGTTGGTTCTGTATTGTCTGTGATGCACAGTCTGAGAAGCAATTGGCAACTTTATGTCCTCTATCTCATGTTGTCCCACAACTGCAGATTCATCAGAAAGCTCAGGTCTAACAGACAGCTTCAATTTTCCTCCACCAATTTCTACAGATGCTACTCCAAAAGCCCATTTGCAACCCTCAGGGTCTTTGAAATGCCCTTCTCTCAGAAAATCAACTACCAAAATACAAGGTACATCAGGTCCTGACATAACAGTATGCTTCTTCCACTGTTTACCAGTTAAACTTATATGAATTTCTATCTTAGTTGACTCTTGAAATCCACCAGTGACTCACAGAATAGTTACAGTCTCTGATCCCTGATAATTTGATGGCATTATGGTGCACTGAGCTCCTGTGTCAACCAAGGCCCTGTACTTCTGAAATTTTGAAGTGCCAGGCCTCTGGAAGTACACATCCCAATAGATTCTGTTATCTCCATTATCCTTCTCCTCCCTCTGGGAGGAGGCAGGGCACCTCTAATTATGTGGAATGTGTCCACATGTGCAGTCAGCACAGTGTCCAGTGTTAGAATTGGAATCACTGTTGGAGCTATTAGAGGTGTTCTGGGAAACTGTGGAAGTAACAGCTACCCTTCTGGTATTGCTACCTTGGGTTCTGCCACTCTGCAGTTCCCTTAGTCTCCTGGAAAGATCAGAAGTTGATTGACCATCTCATCTGTTCATGTTCTCACCAAACTGATCATGCAGAGTTATTCAAATACTACCACGTGATTGCCTCTGTTGTCTGTTTTGGTTTGACCTGTTTTGGAATGACCTCCTTGGAGGACATCTCTTTCTAATAGCTGAAACTTGTATCCATCAGGAGGAAGCAGAATTGGAATTATCTCCTTTTGTCAATTTGGATATGGAACTTTTAAATTCCACTTTCATCTCTTTCATGCAATTCTCAATTTTTCCAGACAGAGTTTCAATGGCTGAAACCATAGAAACATGTGTGAGACTATCCTCCAATCATCTCATCTGGTCAGTGAAATGGCCAACAGTAGGAAGCATTCCCGCATAATTTCTTGCCACAATTCTGCTTGCCCGCATAGTAGTATAATTAGGAGGAGCAAGTTTGATGAGCCTTTTATCAAAACCTGTTCCCACAGGAATTTCGTCAGGATTCAGTGTACTGTGGCCTCTGTACATCACTTTTCTCACAGCAAACTCTCTCAAGTGCTTAATTCCCTCATCCATGGTGTTCCAAGGCTTAAGATTCCATGGAAGGTCATCTCTGGATGGGTACCTCATAAGAGCTGCCAGTAGGCATATCCACAGAGAAACCTTACCAAGACACCAGCCTAGATGTCTATCTACTCCACTGTCGTTCAAGAGGGTTCCAAGCTGAGACACTGACTTGTCCCTCATTACTAAAGCAGGTGCCCCCGTATCATAACATCATCCTAACCAGGTCAGAATTGGCTCATTCTCTCCTCTAATGTAAGCCTTTCTCACTTGCCTAATTTCCTGCCTGGAGGCATTAGTTGTCTGAATGTCATCTTGATCTCCATCATCTTCATCAATCACATACTATTGAAGCTGCTGTCCTAATAATCCTGCTGATACTCTCCGTAGGACCTCTTTAAGTTCAGAAGCACCTCCATTAGCTCCTGACTTACCATAACCCATATCCTGTCCTGCATCTCCACTATGGTCTCAGTAATTCAGCTACATCTTTAAGGGAAACTTTCTCTGCATTCTCAGAAGGATCCTTTTGAACAGAATGTCCCTGACTAGCACAGGGATCTTACTGTTCCTCTGTCTCTGCATCTGCCCCTTTTATCTAAAGCTGTGATTTGTTTAACTGGAGCTGCGTTTGAATTTACAGCAGACTTTGCAGAAGCAGAAGGGAATTGCAAGGAAACACCATCGGCAGGTGGACTTTGAGACACAGTGGCTGCTGCAGAACTCACTTCCACTCCTGCTGCGGCAGGCAGAAACCTTTTTGCCTCATTAATGGCTGCCAGTGAAGGCGCAGCCTCTGTTGGCTGCATTTGCCACCACGCTGGCTAAATGCCTGAACTGCTGCCACTTTCACTCAGAGCTGCCTTCCTATTAACTCTGTCTGCCTGTTTCCCTCTTTCTTGTCTATCTTCATCACCACTGGTAATTTCTGCATTTGAGTTAGAACTAGCCCTACAATGTCTACGTCTGCTACATCTGAAAACAGAACACCTATTTGCTGCACATCTCTCTCGGTACATTGCCATTAACAAGAACACAACTATTATCACCAACAGCAGATTCACACATAGCAAATACAAGCCTGATTCATTATGCTTCCTTAATCTAAGCAGGAATTAATCCATCAAGCAATTGCCCCACATTGAATAGGCACCATTTTATTTTTTTTTTGTGATGTGGTACGTTGAAGTTTCCCTCCCAACATTAACTTTGCCAGACCAATTCAGTTAGAAGCAAATTAAGCTGTATTTACAAGCAAAAACTACACTCTATGATGGAATGCCATGAGTACGTACAAAATATACAGTATTTACAATATTATACAGATATTTACAATTAGAAAACAACACAAAAACTTCCCTGGTCAAGAGACCAGGCAAAGCTCCCTGCTTCTCCCTCCCTTCCTCCCCTACCCCCTTGTACAAAAAGGACAAGAGAGAGGAGCAGAGAAGTTAGACTTAGCCAAAGACAGCTGATAAGCAGGTTATCTCTCCTGAACAAAGAAAAACCAGCCGAGATCAGAAGAGAAAAGGGAAGAATTGTTATGGTACAGCTCATCTTATTACAGATATTTACCCAATTAATTTGTTTAGAATAATCTTTTGTTTTCCTTTTTACACCCAATAGTGATTTATTTATATTTTTCTACTCAAAATCGGTAACTAAATTTTAAAGGCATAGACTAAAACCACCACACAGGACAACATTATCCTTTCAGTGACAACACATAGAAATGTCTCAAGGTACAAAAGGTAACATATTCTGGGATTTAATGAATTTACTAGCAGACAGATTTTTCTGCTATTAAAAAAAGTCAAAACAAAACAGCCACGAAAATTCCTTCTTTCTCCCATGGAACAGTCACACATATTTTAGTCCCACTTCTACCAATCAAACTTCACATGCATGAAGCAATTTAGTCTAAAAATGGCAATGGTAAATTCACGAGAGAATTTACACCAGCTGATACTACATAAGATGAACAAAAATTCAGCTCTTGTAGATAACTTGCTGAATATGTGATTTTAGCAGGGCCAGTAGATGTTTGAGAGGAGTCTGAACACGAAAGATTTGATTCAGCCTTCCCACATGCAGGATAGACATTAAGAATGTCATCCTTTGATACTGAGATAATGTTTTGGTGAGATATATTTAATAACAGAGGACACTGGAAACAAAGCCTAAGAAGAAATAATCCCTTTGTGCCCTGGCAAAGTCCTCATAGTATTTTATCACTACAATTATTTTAACCTCACAGACTCATTTTCCATTATTTCATTGTATTACTCAGTCCTTCAATTAAGTTTCTTTTTTCTTTAGTATGGTGAAAATACAAAGCTCTAGAGTAATTTTCATCAGGTTAGAAGGAAGACTTAAGTCTCATTTTTCCTTCTCCAGAATAAGCAAGTAAAAACAAGAGCTAAAGCACATGCAGAGTTTACCTCTACTGCAAAGAAAACCATTCAGCCAGAAGATACATCCATATAAAAAGTTTCCCTACTGATTCTCTTTCTGCTCCTTGAAACAAGTTTGCAAGCTAAAGCTCAGTCCTGACAACTTATTAATGTGTAATATCTTTATAGTGATTACAGTATAAAATAAGCTAGGGTTTTCTGTAAAAGTATAGCATATAATTCTGCTTTATTCATGGTGACTGAAGCACTGTCATGTTCCTACAATGATCAAGAAAACATTTTTTCCATTGAGAAAAAAGATTGTTTGTAAACTTTTCTTGGAAAAATACATTGCTGAAAACAAACCCACAACTTTCCCTTCTAGTCTCTTGCATATTTCTAAAAGTTGTTAGGCAAAAGTTAAAAGGAAAATTATCCACCTGGGAAATTAAACCAAATTCAAGGGAAAAGAATAGTAAGTTGATCTCTTCTCCCAGGCAACCAGCACCAGAACAAGAGGACACAGTCTCAAGCTGCACCAGGGGAAGTTTAGGCTCGAGGTGAGGAGAAAGTTCTTCACTGAGAGAGTCATTCGCCATTGAAATGGGCTGCCCAGGGAGGTGGTGGAGTCACCGTCCCTGGAGGTGTTCAAGAAGGGATTGGACGTGGCACTTGGTGCCATGGTCTAGTCATGAGGTCTGTGGTGACAGGTTGGACTTGACGATCTTTGAGGTCTCTTCCACCCTTGGTGATACTGTGTGATACTGTAACAAACACAAAGAGACTAAAGGAAAAGCAGGAACTACAGATCTCTGAATTAACAGTGCAGTGCATTCCCATTAAACTCAAAGACAGTAAAACTGAAGGCACTGTATTCAACATTAACAATTTAAAGACACAGATTATGGTCTCACTGTGAAATGTGACACAAATTTTCTAGTTATTCATTTCATGGTATTACTCACATTGGTCACAGTTTGTAGAATCGAACTCATTCACCACAGTTTCATTGGAAGGAAACCTAAGTTACAATAAAATCATAACTTTGTTGGAAACATGGTTTTTTTAAAAAATCACTAAAAAATCACTAAACTAAGCTAAACAATGAAATTATTTAAATGCAGTTCCATTAAAATAGTGCTTTCAGTTGATGCAACTGAGTTTATTGTCACAACTAGGTGAAATCAATAGGTTTCCCTTATAGAATAAAGTTGCAAGCAGCAAGAGATAGTCATTAGCAGATGGGACAGTAAAAGCAGATTCTTATTTTGCTGAAGTCTGACTATATTCTTTAGGACTGCACTGTACTGTAAAAAGTATTTTTCAGCCAAGAGAGACTAGCAGAATTACTGCATAACAGACTATAAACCAGAAACATCACAAATTAATTTTCACAGACAACTCTAAATGTAAACCTTCCCCTCAAACAAAACAGAGAAAAAAAAAGTTGTTTCTATGCAGGTTTCTTTGACATTTTGTACTTCATATAACAAGTTATTGAAATGTCATAGAAATGAATTTTCTTAGAAGTATCTGCCCATATCCTATCACAAGTCTTCTCATACTTGTGAGAGGACTTTCAATACCTTGCATTAAAACAGAATTTGGGAGCAGGACTTACCACATTTCATTTCATCATTTAAGAATAAAGCATATTTTTTCAGTATGTAATCAAGACTCCCTCACTGCTGAGACAGGCACTCTCAGAGGACAGCTCTACAGGCTCTCAGGGGAGGCCTTTATGGACGCTGAAACGCTCTTAAGCTCCAGTTGCTGCCAAAAGGGACTGTCCTTCATGTTGGCCATCCCTATAGGCTTTTGTACGCTCACACTCAATGAGGCCAGGAGACAGATTGAGGTGAAAATTAACCTCCTAATTCAGGTGAAAACACCCCAGGAAACAATCTTTCAGAACATAAAACCCCTGAGTCAACAAACACAGAAATATGTCTGTATCTACAGAAAAGCAGCCTGCATCTAGTTTCATTTAAAATGGCTACAAAACCTGTAGCAGTTCCAGACTGTCCCTTCATTACAGAAGGAACCCCGACAACACTATAAGACCACTAAAATCATACGAAACCTGTTTAAATGTCTGTGATCTTCCTAGAGACTATAGAGCATTTTCCACTGTGCTTGTGCAGCTAGGTTTTTTCTAATAATAATAATAATAATAATAATAATAATAATAATAATAATAATTCTGTAACATTCCACTGTTTTTGCAAAACACATTGTGGAGACACAAACAACAACGTGAGTTTTTAAATGTAAGATACTTTTGTCCTTGCTTTTATTGCATTAGTGCAACCAGACAGGTCCATCTTTAAAATTTCATAAACTAAGATCATAAATTTTCCTCATGTGCAACTGAGTTTCACCCTAGAAAGTTTCGGAGTAATAATTTTAAAACACTTTAGATTTCTTCTGTGGGATTGATAGTTAGGGAACTATCCTAGTATACCTAGGATACCTAGGAACTAGGGATAGTTAGAGGTGCAGAAAAAAAACACTTAATGACTATTGTGTGGGATTTCTAAAACCCTTCTGAGTTGTTCCATGATAATTTGCCATTGTTAGAAATATAATTATTTGTGTTAGTTCATAAATTTGAAATTCCTGAAAGCTGATCCTGAAGTATTTCTATGATCAAGGAGACAATTTCCCTGAATTATTTTTAGAAAATAATTCCACACCTTCGTAACCAAGAAAAATATCATACATCAGAAAAATAGAATAGAATAGAATAGAATAGAATAGAATAGAATAGAATAGAATAGAATAGAACAGAACAGAATAGACCAGGTTGGAAGAGACCTTCAAGATCACCGCGTCCAACCCGTCAACCATTCCAACCCACCTAAATAACTAAACCAACGCACCAAGCACCCCATCAAGTCTCCTCCTGAACACCTCCAATGATGGTGACTCCACCACCTCCATGGGTAGCTGATTCCAATGGGCAATCACTCTCTCTGTACAGAACTTCTTCCTAACATCCAGCCTAAACCTTCCTTGGTGCAGCCTGAGATTGTGTCCTCTAAATAATCTGGTACATATATTTTTGTAATTCCTATGGCATATATTTTCAGATTTGATATTCCAGGTAATGTAAGACTTCTTAAAAGTTAAATTCTTCACTTTCAAAAATAATAATAAAAAACCCATGTCTTCTTCTGCACTTAATACTACCCAGTAACATTGTTACCTCGGGGCAGGGGAATAATAAAAATTAAAAAAATACATGTGTGTGTACATAAAATTATTCTTTGCCAAGAGACAAAATTAGTTCTAATTCAGGTGAAAGAGCAGACTTTGCTTTTTTAAAAGTGAAGATAAACAAATATATACATATAGGATACAATTTTATTTTGGCATTTTCAATTCCATCATTTGTGCATCACTTAGGATTTTTGGTAAGACTTACCGGACTATTTATAAAGCTTGAGAAGCTAGCAGCACACCTTCCAGATTTCCTATAAATAGTCAATGTGCCTTGGTACAAACCAAGTCATACACAGGATACAGCTCTGTGGATGAATGTATATAATACACTGGTGCGTGGCTTGCTGATGCAAGGCCCAATGTTCCTGTGGTTACAGGTGTGTTCTGAGCAATTTTCATGCCTCTCCAGTACCTGTCTTACATTTGGAAAGATATTCCCACCAGTCAGTATAGCTACACAATGGTTAAATTACTTCTGTGTTCTAGAGCTTACAGAGTATATCTTCCCGGGCTTGTGCCATGACAAGTCCTGGAGCTACAAAGCAGATTCACAGTATGTTCTGTTGTCACCATGCTCCCTAAGAGAGGCAAGGATCAGGATATCCCAAGAACCATAAAACCACTCTATTTGTGTAAATCAGTGTGATAGTGGCTAAGAAAATACATAAATCACATTATATAAGGCCTTGTTAATGCCATGAATATACAGGTTGCTTTGCCAGAGGACAAAATACAAAATTTAGGCCTTTAAGCGTCCTAAACGACCATGAGACCATAGTGCATGAAATCTGACTGTGCCACAAGGTTCAGGAATAAAGTGAAGACCAAATGGCAAGAGCAAGCTGAAAAGCAATGAGCAGAGTAAAATACTTCTACTGAGAACAGAAATTCTTCTAAGGTCAGCGTTTCCTTCTGAAAAACTAGCAGCAGTATCTTTTAGTGTGCTTTATAAACATAGTTCATTAAGGCTTTAAATTGGCAAAAAACTACACACCTTTGTAGCCCTCCAATCCTGAGGCTTTAACCTCCCTAAGTAATATGCTGAGTCTATTACATCTACTGGAAAAAGAGCTGCTTGATTGTTCATTTCCCTAAACTGTTCATCGCTGTCAGTCTAACTCTCTTGTGCAATATTTGAGCCTTCCAGTTACTGTAACAGCAATTTTAGCTTTCAGAAGGCTTCCCTTTCCTCTTAAAGACTGAAATTCATTTTGCAATTCTGTTCATTTATAAATATTTAATTTTCATTTGCCTCCTTAAAATTTGCTCTGAGTGGAGAGTAACATGAATTTATTATGAAGTGTATTTATCTTTCTGTACCTCATTAGTGCTCGAGAGTTCTGTTGCCTCTACTAAGCATTCTGCTAAACAAACTTATGGAGGCCAAATTCAAGCACATGAAGGAAATGAAGCATAAATTTAGGATGCAGTTCTTATTTTCTGCCCCTCTGAAATCTTCCTCAAAACCACATTCAGAAATGACATTAATGCCGGTGATCTGAACACAGGAGACATGATCTGAATTAGTTTTTACTGCCCTGTTCCCTATACAAATTGCATCAACATTTCCAGGAATAACCCAAAGTGGCAGTTTTAAGGGTTATGAACACACAAACACACACACAGAGCATAAGGTGAAAAAAGTCAGTCTTTTAAATGAAACAAGAAACTCTGACTCCTGGGTTGTACTTGTTATCCAACATTAATTGATATTAGCTACTATCCAATATTACTTTACATTAAGTTTAATTACTGTTCACGTTTCTCTGAGACATTAACACATCTGAATGAATCAGACATTTCAAATAAAATTTGAGGCTGAAAAAATTAAAATCCCTATCATACAGCTCGTCAGTGAGAGAATAACTGACTAAGAAATAATGGAACTTTTAACCCATCTGTGCATCTCATCATGACAATGCCTGATGACCTTTTCAACATGCCTTCAATTCTACCACAGTTAGCAAATATTATAATAACATAAATATCCTGAAAACACCATCCAGGAACAGCAGAGCACTATTTCAATATTGTTTTGACAAAGGTGCATGACTATAGTTTTCATAAAAACTGGTCACAATTAATGGAATTTTATTTGTCATTTTAAAACCTTTATGATGCAACTTTCTTGGCTGACTATCAGAAAACTCTCTGACCTCTTCCCTGTTAGGGGGAAATTAGAGAGAAATTAGCAAATGGCAATTCCAACCATATCTGCAAAAATTTTCCCCTAAGACCAGCATCATAACTACTTTATGTGTTATCAGTAAGATCACCAAGGAATCACATTTTCTCATCATCATATTTTTTTCTCATTTAGAGAGCAAAAAAAAATGTAGAAGCAGTTTGGTTTTGAGCTATGATATCACAAATCACTGCAATAAGTACAGTAGCTGAACATACCATTCTGAATGGAAACCATACACAATACTTTATAGTGTTGGCTTAATGCAGTACAGATGGAAAAAAGCTGGAATAACACTGCAAGTATGTATTAAAATCATTAAAAGAATAAGTGCTTCTTACTTTGCACAGAAAAAAGAGCTAGATAATGTGTGTTGGAGCTCAAAGAAAATGCATTACACTCTAAAATCAGTAGGGAAGAATATAGCCAAAACTGGTGCTCTGGAATGTCATGACAATGCATTTTCTTTAAAATGGACTGATATTAATATCTGTGTGTACTTCATATAAAACAAGTAGTATTTCAAAAAGTTCATGCTGGTCTGCTAAAACAGATAGTGCAGTTCTCTGTATCACTAAAGTACCCATTAATCTGCTACGCTGTGATATTTCAGACATCTAAACAGGTTTTGGTCTACTCTTGTAATGGACTTTAAACCAGGTTTTATAGTTTATAAAAGATTAGGTATTGCTCTAACACATTCTCTTCTTCTTCCCAGACAAAACACAATGCTTAGGATGGCCAGCAATGTCCCGCAATAACAGACATACTTTTTCAAAATACTATTCACTACAGAAGCTTCTGGCACTTAAGTTTCCTTTATAGGAACTAGTCCAAAACCCAATGTCTACAACATCAGATTTTGTAAAAACAGTTTCTAGATACTGAAAATTTACAGAAGTCACATATTTTATTACAGAAATGGCTGCGATTATGCTACTGAGAGAGTCTTACCAAACACACTATTTATTCACAAAACCTTGCAACAATAAAAGCAAATGACCATAACCAGTTTAGTCTTCTTGACTACTTCTGGATTCTGATAAAAAAGTGTACCTTGCACTAAAGTGTTAACTTCAACATGCACCACAGTTTTAAAGACTGAAGTAACATAGTTTCATAGTTTCAGTTAGGGTTGGAAGGGACCACAAGGATCATCTAGTTCCAACCCCCCTGCCATGGGCAGGGACACTCTACCCTAGATCAGGCTGGACAGAGCCTCGTCCAGCCTGGTCTTAAACACCGCAAGGGACGGGGCCTCAACCACCTCCCTGGACAACCCATTCCAGGCCTTCACCACCCTCACGGTGAAGAACTTCCTCCTCACATCCAGCCTGAATCTCCCCACCTCCAGCTTCATCCCATTCCCCCTAGTCCTATCACTCCCTGATAGTCTGAAAAGTCCTCCCCAGCCTTCTTGTAGGCCCCCTTCAGATACTGGAAGGCCACAATGAGGTCACCTTGGAGCCTTCTCTTCTCCAGACTGAACAGCCCCAACTCCTTCAGTCTGTCCTCATAGGAGAGGTGCTCCAGCCCTCTGATCATCCTCGTGGCCCTTCTCTGGACACGCTCCAGCACCTCCAGATCCCTCTTGTAATAGGGGCTCCAGAACTGGACGCAGTACTCCAGGTGGGGTCTCAGCAGAGCTGAGTAGAGGGGGAGAATCACCTCCCTTGACCTGCTGGCCACACTTCTCCTGATGCAGCCCAGGATCTGATTGGCTTTCTGGGCTGCAAGTGCACATTGAGAGCTCATGTTGAGCTTCTCGTCCACCAGCACCCCCAAGTCTCTCTCCTCTGGGCTGCTCCCCAGCCAGTCACTGCCCAGCCTGTATTTGTGCCTGGGATTGCCTCGACCCAGATGCAGGACCCTGCACTTGGTCTTGTTGAGTACAGTACAACTAAAATCATATCATATTACAACTTGAAGATATAATTCAGTTATCAACAGAGTTCCTTCTAAAAGAGTAATATTAAAAAAAAACCCTATTTTATTTTCTTGATGGTCATAATTATTATTAAAGAAATAGAAAAGCCTATAATCTGCAGACATCCCAAATGCTGGAAGAGTTCCTATCACCGATAAAAATGTGAGTGGCAGAGATAATTCCTACTGTTTTAAATTGCATGTATTTGTATAACATACTGGATGAGCCATTAATCGCTTAAAAGGTGACTACCAATTATTATCCAGTAAAGTAATCAACAAAAACTAGAATAATTCAGATAAAATAGATTGCTTAGTTCCTGTGGGAAACAAAAAAGAAGCATTAAAAACATTGATTCTATCACAGAATGTTAGAGGTTGGAAGGGACCTCAAAAAAATCATCTGGTCCAACCCCCCTGCCAGCGCAGGATCACCTACAATAGGTCACACAGGAATGCATCCTGGTGGGTTTTGAATGTCTCCAGAAAAGGAGACCACATAACCTCTCTGGGCAGCCTCTTCCAGTGTTCTGTCACCCTCACAGTGATACAGCTTTTCCTTATGTTCACATGGAACCTCTTATGCTCCAGCTTGCACCCATTGCTCCTTGTCCTATCATTGGACACCACTGAGAAGAGCCTGGCTCCACCCTCCTGACACTTGCCCTTAACATATTTATAAACATTAATGAGGCCACCCCTCAGTCTCCTCCAGGCTAAAGAGACTGGGCCCCCTCAGCTTTTCTTCATAAGGAAGATGTTCTCCCTTAATCATCTTTGAGGCTCTGTGCTGGTCTCCTTCACGCAGTTCCCTGTCCTTCTTGAACTGAGGGGGCCAGAACTGGACACAACATTCAAGAAGCGGCCTCCCTAGGGCAGAGTAGAGGGGGAGGAGAACCTCTCTTGACCTACTAACCACACCCCTTCTAATACACCCCAGGACACCATTGACCTTTTTGGCCATAAGGGCACACTGCTGGCTCATGGCCATCCTTCTGCCCACCAGGACCCTTGAGGTCCCTTTCCTTACACTGCCCTCCAATAGATCAGTCCCCAACCCACACTGGTTCATGGGGTTGTTCTTTCCCAGGTGCAAGACTTGCCCTTGCTGCATTTAATTAAATTTCTCCCTGCTCAACTCTCCAGCTTCTCCAGGTATCATTGTCAAACATTAGCCAAATTGGTTAATATGACAGAAAGCACTCCAATAATGAAGTGATGAAAGCTTAAAACAATCTACAGAAACTATTAATAAGAAAATAAGCTTTGAGCAGATACTTAATGTAGGATATTTGAAGGAGCAATTTTAGAGATGGGATCTAGAAAAAAGGAACAGAGAGATTCTCAGAGGAATAAGTGGAAACATATATGGACATGGGAAGCCATGAAAAGAGGAGACACAAATAGGAGGTTTGAGGGATGCATGCAACACAGAATGATCAAAGCAGTGACAGTAGCACAAGAGATTACATGGAATTTAAAAAATACCTTATGTTATTAGCATTGGGATTCATGGTTAGATCTGTATAAGTACACTATAGGGAGGATTTAAGTATTTCATTTGGTGGTCAAGTTCCAAAATTAGATACTCAGGCATCAGCACAGTTACTTAACCCTGAATATCAGCACACTCAGCTGCTATTGCTCAAGATAGCTGACAAGTCTAGTACCATCTTAATTTTAATCAGTTTCACTTCTGTTGGTATCTATGGATAGTTCCACATGTCTCTGCTGCCCTCAGCTACACCAACCTAATGAAGGACATCCTCAGAAAACTTGGCTGAAGACGGACAGCAAGACTAATAATATGCATTCCCTGGAGCTAAGGCTTAAAACCTATGGATCTTTACTCCAAGTTGTGTGAGCTAATCCAAGAACTGATCTTCTTTTGCACTTCCAATTATTATTTAATTATTCAACGCAAAGCAAAACACCTTCAAAAGGAGACATTGCAACCATCCCACCTCAGAGTATTTTATAGCCAGGATACTTTCCTGGAAGATAGGAGACACTGATTAGAGCTCCCTCAGGCAGAGGAAGGAACCAAATGCAAGCCTGCTGCTTTTTAACTGCTGAGCTAATGCATAGCATGCATTGGGAGTGGCAGGCAAGGAACAGAACAGTAGGAGTTTTTGCACTGAAAAGGCTATATGGCTAATTTCAGAAAAGGAATCCTGCGATGAAGGAGATTATGGTACCCGAGTTTCAGACAATGACACAGCTTAAGGCACTCTCCTATCTGAAGTTCTTTTCAAGATCTCTGCCAAGCAGCTCTCCGTTCAGCTTGTTAGGTTTTGCATGTAACTTTCTTTTTCATAGGAGCTGCCTAAGCAGCTCACCTTAATTTACTAACCCCAAGTATCTAGTTACCACAAAGCTAAAGGATCCAGCATCTTGTGTCCTTCTTTGTGAGTGTGGTGCCCAGCCAGTTAGAGAAGAAATCAGGAAGTAAGGTGTCACTGCTAACGTAGGGAAATATACTGATGACTTGGGCAGCAGAACAACTCTGGGTGGGCACCAGGCAATAGAGTTAAAAGCAAGCAGCCCAGACTGCAAGCATTACTGTGACTGCATAGAAAGTCACAAGGAAATGAAGAAATCCTTTTGGATATACAGTAAATTTCAGATGAAAAGCAGTGCATCTACAAAACAAGATTTCTTCATCTCCACTTCTCCAAATGCTCCTGTTGTGTTCCTTTCTTCCACCAAGTCTTAGCATCAAACCTCCCACAACTTGTATGCCACATTAGCGGTCTTCCTGAAAGCTACCGTCTTTCCACAGCCTTACAGATAATATCCCTTCTGTCATCACACTAATAAAATTAACATGATTAACCATTAATCATTAAAATAAAACATTCTATGTGTATATCTCTCCCTGAACACACAAAAAATTATTTTATATTATTTGTAACACAGACTAATTTCCCCTAATTAGGGATACTGGATTAGATTCTCAGTTGTGATATGAATCAGTACATTTCCAAGAAAACTATCTGATTTACATCACATGTGTATGTCGCTTCTTTAATTAATATGCATCAGGACATTATGCAGGAATTCTTTCCACATGGCATACCTATCCATGAACTGAGTGATACATCACATACATTCCTTCCAGATCTGAGATGTCAGAGACAGTGTCCCACAACACTGCTATACTTGCACCTGTTCAGTTAGGTGCGGCTGAAGCATTACTGCAATAAGCATATTACAGATATACGTGCAGGAAGAAAGGTGGCATAAACCTTAGCTATTTCAATAGGCCATTATTATCCAACAAGAAACACTAGTCTTTTGTATTGTTTTCTTTTTTTCTTTCTTGTCAACATGCCTCAAGGAATCTCCCATAACACAGAAATACTTGGAACAAAACTTGATACATCCTGAGCTATAATTTTTCTGAGAACCACTCAATCATTTCCAGGATTAAACAACTCATGTCATGCATGTGAAAGTCAATTATTCTAAGAACGGATGGGAGGCACACAGGAACTTCATTTACCACACTAAAGCAAATAGTCCTAAAATGTGATCCTTCACATGACATGGTGGCAGCTTCTCCTTCTCAGATTAAATAAGGACTACAGTCACTCCACTTCCTAAATCCATCCCGAAGGTCTTAAATAAATCTTCAATCTAAAATTAATAATAACAATTTTAAAAGATAATAACACCAACAACAAAAACAACTGTGAAGCACTCTAGAGACACTACAGAGCACTTAAGCTTTTTATCCTAAGCAAGTAGGAAATAATCACGTAGATTTCCTTGAAAATGTTCAGACCTCAGCAATCAACAACCTTTCTAAAATTAATACCAGGCTCAGCAGTACAGCACAAGATATCACAAGCCTGTATGATCACAGGTAATTACTCATACTCAATGCGATTTGAGCTTTCATCACATTATCAAAACTGTTACAGCTGCATACGGTAGCTGTAGCAACCGAATGTTTAGTCAAGAATACTCAGATTATCTCATGTCTCACCTGAAATGTGCACACATGCAAAATTCAGCTACAATTTAGTGATATACATACTGAAATCATATAGAAAAAAGGCAGCAACAATGCCACTGTACATAAACCAAGGTTTATCTTGTGGAAAATTACTATTTCTGTTGACTTGTGGAAGTTCAGTCTGTTGCAATCAAAAGGCGTGTTTGCAAGACTTACATTTATAATTACACAAACATTCCCCCACCCTTAATGTCAAACACACTGAATGCCTTTCCAGCAGTGAGAGGCTTTCCAGCTGGTGAAGAAAACAGCATCATGAGCTCAATTTGTTTATTGTTTGAAACTACTATCTATCTACATTTCTAAAGAGAATGGATTTAATTTTTATTAGTCTGCTATGCTACCACAGCCAGATGCTGTAATAATGGATAGGCTATATAAATGCTAGATGCATACATGTAGATTCACTTACAAACTGCTCCAAAATATTACTAAGCTAAGGTATATCTTTAATAAATGGTGAGCTGCTTATTGTGGAATGCAGTGGTTCAAAGTTTACTTACATCTATTTATAGTATACTAATTGCCACCATGTACATTATCCATCCGTGACAAGGCTACATTCTGAATTAGCCAGCTGTTATCCCTTTGCAAACTCTCACCAGTGGAACAGTATAAAGTTCAAAATAAATACATCAACTCTAAAGGGGTCTGTGTCCTCCAGACAAAGATATTTCCAATTTGGAAATCAATGGTATCAACTGAGATTGCAATGGATGGCCAAGTAACAATTGTGGTACTAACCAGACTACTTTGCCTCTGTGTTCACTGGCAAGGGTTCTAACTGCACCTCCCAGGCTCCAGGAAACAAAGGTAGGAAGTGGGAAAAGGAAGATTTGCCCACTATAAGGGAAGATCAGGTTCAAAACCATCTAAAGAATATGAAGCTGCACAAGTCCATAGGGCCTAATGACAGCCATCCATGGGTCCTGAATGAACTGGCAGGATAAATTGCCAAACCACTCTCCATAATATTTAAAAAGTCACAGCGATCTGGTGAAGCCCCTGCTGACTGGAAAAGGGGAAACATAATGCCTCATCTTCAAAATAGCAAAAAAGAAACACTCCAGTCAGTCTCACTTCTGTGACTGGCAAGATCATGGAGCAGATCCTCCTGAAAACTTTGCTTAGGCATATGGAAAATGAAGAACAGGTGATTGGTGGTAACCAGTATGGCTTCACGAAGGGCAAATCATACCTGGTAAACTCGGTGGCTTTCTGTGATGGAGTTACAGCACCAGTGGATAAGGGAAAAATAACCAATGTCATCTACCTGAACTTCTGTAAAGCATTTAACACTGTCCTGCATGACATCCTGGTCACCAAATGGGAAAATTATGGACTTGAGGGGTGGAACACTCTCTCGGTAAGGAATTCAATGGATAGCCGCACTCAGAGAGTTGTGGTCAACAACTCAATGTCCAAATGGAGACCAGTGACAAGTGGCATCCCTCAAGGGTCAGTATTGGGATCAGTGTTGTTTAACAGCTTTGTCAGTGATATGGACAGCGGAACTGAGTGCACCCTCGGCAGGCTTGTGCATGACACCAAGCTGCATGGTCTGCTTGACACGCTGGAGGGAAGGTATTCCATTCAGAGGCCAAAGCCAACCTCATGAAGTTCAACAAGCCCAAGTGCAGCAAGGTCAAAACCTCAGTCAGGGCATCCTCAAGCACAAATATAGGCTGGGCAAAGGAGCAGCTTGAGAGCAATGTCAAGGAGATGGATTTTGGGGATGTCAGCTGAAGAAAAACTCAACATGAGCCAACAATGTGCACCTGCAGCAGAGAAGGCCAACTGCGTGCTGGACTACATCAAAAGAAGCGTGACCAGCAGGACAAGGGAAGTGATTCTCCACCTCTACTCTGATCTCATGAGACCCCACATGAAGTCCTGTGTCTAGGTATGGTGGCCCCAGCATAGGGACTTAGAACTGCTGGAGCAGGTCCAGAGGAGAGCCATGAAGATGATCAGAACACTGGAGCACCTCCTCTGTGGGGACAGGCTATAAGGTTTATTGCTGTTCAGCCTACAGAAAAAAAGGCTCTGGGGGGTCCTTATAGAAGCCTTCCAGTAGCTGAAAGGGGCCTACAATAAAGTCAGGAACATAGTTTTCCCAAGCAAGAATAGATTGAGGCTTGAGGAGGGCAGATGATATGAGAAAGAAATTGTTAACAGTGAGGGTGGTGAGGTTGCCCAGGGAGGTTGTGGGTGCCCCCTCTCTGGAGATGTTCAGTGCCAGGCTGGATGAGGCCTTGAGCAGTTTAGCCTAACAGAGGGTGTCCCTGCCTATGGCAGGGGGGTTGCAACTAAATTATCTTTAAGATGCCTTCCAATCCAAACCATTCTATGACTCTACGAACCCTTTGTGTGACTTTGGAAAAGCTGTCATGGGTTTCCTCACCTTCTGTTATATGATGGTGTTTAAACAACAGCTATCTTGGAGAGGTACTCAAGCCTGCAATCATCCCACGTTAGTAAAATTACTAACCAAAGTTCCTGCCTTAAGAGATTAAGTGCTTAGATTTCCTGTATAATTGGTGGAAAGTGTCATATAAATCTTCTACTGGTCCATATTAAAAGCACTTCAGTATTCCTTTGATCATGTGGAATATGGGGTTAGAAACTGAATCAAGGTAATTGGTTATATCTGTATTGCTCCATAGTAAAGAACATAGATACATTAATCATCCCTGATATAGTCTGAGGGTTTTTCCCAATAAACAAAACCCCAACAATCTGTTATCTCTGAAAGACAATTCAAAACTAGAAGACCTGCCTGGGTTAGGCATATTTTTAAATAATTTTTCAAAAGTCATGAGGACCTGAAATGCTGCTTCAAATGGAAAAAAAAATAATCTGAGTTATAGGGCTTCATTGAACCATGGCAGCAGAACAGCTGCAGATCTGCACATCCCTTGTTATTCTTTAAAAGATTCAATGATCACATCAAGAGTGCTTCAGCTGCTTTTCATGACTGGCAGTTGCAGAAGCTTACTGGCAGGACTGGTCCCTAATCACTTGATTTAAAATTGATTTTAAAGAGTATACCCCTGTTCTCCAAAGACTATCAGTAAAGCAGAGAAGATGCAGGTGAGTACTATCACGACAATCCACAAACACCTAGTCTCCTTAACATCAGCAGCTGTAGTAGTAGGTACAGTGACAGAAAAAAAGTGTGATAGATACCACCACCAGCAGAAGCACTCTCATCTTTGGACCAGGCTTTAAGCAGTTTGTGTCTCACCACCACAGCTAAGATACCCTTCCCTGAAGAGCTATAATAAGGTACGATTGTATCACTTCAGGTCTCAAGAGTTTTTAAGCTGAATACTCGTGTTCTTCAACTGGAACAATTCTATGCATCCAGAATGCTTCATTTTGAATCTACTGTACTAGATAACAAATGAAAATAAATTAGCTTTTAATTGTCAGGCTGTTAATACAACTGTTCTCAGCATAAGCAAACTGCAGTAATTCTTGAGAGGCAAACAAAGTGCTTGGTAGAAGGACAGAAATGAGTCTATTGCTGAACTTGGCTGGCTTTTCCAGTTCCGGCCTAAGAACGTACCGTAGCCTAACAGTATGTTTCAGCAGTTGTTAATCTGATAAGGTCAGTCTGTTGAAGCTAATTTTTATTGCTCTATCTCAAATAAAAGGAAATGGGAATCATTAAGTTACCTTCCCTGATCATCGTTTGAACACACCTAGCTTGCTAGAGGATAAAGTACCCTCTACTGGAATAACAGAGAATTTACACGCAAGAAAACCTCCTTAAAAACTTTGTGCACTTCTTCTAATGAGCATTCAGTTGCAAATAGTTTGTCAGTTGTGCAAACTCACTAAAGCTTAGGTTTATTCCATAGATTTTGCAGCTAGTGTCCTCTTAGTGAAAGATGACTGACTCACCTAATGCATTAATCACTCCCACAAAATCAGCCTTTTTTTCAATGACCTTCAGTATTTTCCTATGGAGCAAGCTGAAGTTGTAAAGAGAGCAACAGCAGCTTGTTTGCTTGTATTATTTTTCTTGGTCTTGGAATCTTTCAGAATTCAATGCTTAGTGTGATATAATTCATTCTATGCAAGATCTGATTACATATGGTAGTTACATAGCCTACAAAAACTTTTTGAATAATTGCAATTGCAAGGATTTATAAAAAGGAAAAATCTTTCCCAAAGAGCTCAGCCACAGCATTTATTAGGAGAATAGTTCCACCAAGTAATGAAAAAGCCACTGCATTGCACTAGTAATTGTTTGTTCATCCTGACAGCTGGAAATGCTTTCAAGCCCAGCCCCATAGTGGGCAGGATGGTACAAGAAGAAACTTCTATTAAGCTTTCAGCTGATCATAATTCATGTCTAGCCTTAAATCACATGCCCAAGCCAGCCTTCATGCTGCAGAGGCAGCATAAAGCCTCAGCATATACAATAAAAGATTCTTCCCTCTTTCCAAAGATGGTTCAGGTGCTCTTCACAGAAGAAAACAAATTTTATCTCCAAAATTACCAACATATCTTCTAAGGGTGCTTAACCAGGATGGAAAGGGAAAATACAATTTGTACAGAGGTAGGATATATTGCAGGGAAATCGCAGTTTATTTTACAAGGAGGTGTTGAATCAAAAACAAAGCCAAGTATGACAACAAAGAAAGGAATGCTACAAAACTATATCATGAGTTAAGCCACTTGCAGGACTGTTAATCCAGCTGCAAAAAAATCACAGATTTCATCACAGGTGTCTTCAGTACACAGCTTTTAACACTTGATAGAAGTCTCAACTAACTGAACTGCACAGCTTCAGCTCTTTCTCCAAAGCTACTTGATATGGCTGTTTAAAACCCTCCCAGGTCCCATTATCACAGTTCAAGAAACAACAAGAAACAAAAGAAATCTTGCTACTTTGTTGACATTTCCAGCACACAGATACCATCACATAGTTATAATCGGTATGCTTGGAAAGAGTGTTCAGTCTTCACACCTCTCACAGACAGGTAGGCTCAAATAAGACCTGCCAGACAACTACTTCCGTGCAATGCTGGGCTGTTTCTGCTTCCAGCACAGCTGCCGATTACCTTACCTCGTCAAAACAAAATGAATCACCACATGCAGCTAACTGCAGAAAGCTAAAACAATACCAAAATTATCAAGTACTAGTATTTATTAAATATATTCCAAAGTTCCCTGTAAAACCAATATATCGTATGTCCTAGAAAGAGAGCTTACTTCCGTGAAGGTGCCACAGTTGTGCCCAAGAGGAATTTCATTCACATTTTTTCTGCACAGGGTGACAGGGAATTATTGGTGCTCTTCTATGAACTTCTCTTTCATGCTATTGGCCTCTGAAAGGCAAGTAAGAATTGCCAAATCAAAAAAATCAGAAGGAAAAAAAAAAAGCATAAACAATGGTGGAGGAACCTAATTTAATCTATACTACTTCAAAGAAATTCATTGGCAGAATAAATTGGAAGTATTTTAACTGTTAATGCAGACTTTGTAACTGCTAAAATAGAACTACATACTACTGCAGTGACGAATGTCATTGTAGAGGAAAAAGTCACTCAGTGTACTTTAAAGTTTAACAGCATCACTTAAACAGGAAAAGAAACCCCAAACTTCAGTAAAATGATTGACTAATATGGAACACACAACTGCAGACTATATCATAGAGCTGTGGTTTCTGGCAGGACAGCGTCCTGCTGGAGTGCAGAGGTGCCTTGTACGCCAGCGCACTGTCAGATCCCCTGGCAGTGGCAGCTCTCTCCTAGGCAGTCATGCAGCAACAAGGACCAACATAGGGCAAACAGACATGGACATGACACTGCTGTCACTCCCCAGAGAATTCCCCCACCCATCAAGATGTTCTATCAGATATAATGGAAATGTGCCAGAAGTGCTAGTAATATTGCTAGTCATACTAGTAATAACTAGAACTCCTAAAATAAATTCAGTGCTGTTACGGAGATTATTTCATATGAAAACATGCAGACCAGAAAATATCATACTACATTTTAACCTACTTACAATGCTATTGCTATCCACATCACATTACAGAATTCCCCACTTCCCTATAAACATTTTTTCAATGTACTCCTTGCATTATTTTTTTCTTTTCTAATGATTAAAGAAAAACTATTATGTAACATTTGGTTCAGTCTCTTTCCATTGTGTATTAATAATTATTTTAATTTGGCATATGAACAGAGTTTAGTCTAATGGCTGTTATTTTCCTGACAAACTTTATATGTCAAAACTGTGGCAGGTGAACAAAAAATCAAACAAAAAAGGCATCAAGAAACTTTTCCCATAGCCATATTTCCCAACAGGAAAGGAAAAAGGCTGGCAAACCATTGAGTATTTCAAGAATGTTACTGGACTTCAGGTATTTAACAGGAGTTTCACATGTGAAGCATTTTTCAGACCAGCAGTATCTTAAGAGCAGTCTCAAGTTTCCCAGATTGGCTGTATACCCACTTTTACTGCCTGCTGAATATGTAGATCCTCATGAAGTGGAGCTCTTAGAAGCACCTCCAGAAAATATCCATCAATTCACATGCCTGCATGGACATTTTGATGTTAAAATCACGGCAGGAAGACCGTTGCGTAGTTTATTTGTCTATATTCTAGCTGATCCTGGGCAACACAGGTAAGGTTTTGGAACCATCAGATGGCTAAAGCAGCTTTATAAGGGTTATCACATGGCCGCTGAGAAACACTGAATAAACACAAGCCTTTTACCACACCAGAGAAGAAAAAAATTAAACCAAGAGCTTTAACTGATATCTTTCAGCATGCTAAAAATATGATCATAGTTACACAGCTGAACTCATCAAGCTACAGTAGTTGAATCACATATTCTGAATTAATCTAAAAATTAAAACATTAAAATTAGAGAAAAGCTTAAGTCAAGTTTATCCCAATAATTTTCAGTGTCCATGTTTTCCAATAGAGGTTCCTTTACAAATTAACATGCTTATCACTCCAAGGCTTTTATTTTTCCTTTGTGATACTTTGACATCTCAGCTAAAGAATTCCTACACAAAAATAAGGTCTTTGGTGGTTACTCAGTGCTACAATATGTGACAACTCTGCTATGACACCATGACTACTCATGTTTCAAGTGGAATCTCTTCAGTTTTTCAGTTCCACTTTTTAAAAGTATCGTCTTTGCTCTGAAGACTAAGGCCTCTGTGTGACTATGCTTTTTATCCTGCCTAGAAGTTCTGGATATCAGAACCATTAATTTAAAGGGAAACTCCCAGAAATTACTGGTTTCTTTCCAGTAACTCTAAAAGTTTCACAAAATGGTTAGATAAATTTACATGCAATCTGTCCCACAATCCTGTGACCACTTTCCATGACATTCACTAATTAATGAACTAACACTATTTCACAAAAATTGGCTATCATTTCAAAGAGTATACTTTTGTTGTTCCTTCATTGATTTTCCTGGCTTACCTGTATTTTTAATTGTTTTTTTCAGATGTGTCCCTTGTAAAACAGATACTACAGAACAAAACTAGCATTCATGGCTTCACATATGTATACATAACCACAGAAGAACCTGCACACCCCCTACTATAGATTGAGGTTTCTGAAGACACACAGTCTGTGATGAGATGGTCAAAACACCCACTAAGATGGTATCTACAGTTAAGAAAAAAAATGAAACAAAAGGCATCAACAAAGAAACATAAGTAATTTCCTCTGTCCTTAGTCATTAAAAACCTTTTACAGAGCTTCAGGGAAGCAAGGTAATTCTTTTCCCATACTAGTAATGACTGCTGCACCTGTGTTAACATAATCCCACATCATGGCTTCCAATACCAGGCAAGACTATTGAGAAAGCATGGGCAATTACACTGTCTGACTTCAGAGCTAGCTCTGTACCTGGGTCAGCTCTCCTGCAACAGTTGGAAAACTGTTTAAAAGTGAGAAAAAACAACCTTTTTGCTGTGCTTTCTTTTGAAGGTATTTTGAAGTGCTTATGATGTGCTTCTGACAATTAGGCAAACCTCATTGAGCAACTTCTACTCCCACATGTAGTTTTGTGCTTGTGGCAGAATAATTTTCCAGTTTTGTAAAACATAAAGACCTGTCAATGCAAGCAAAACATTTTAAAATACTCTGCTTATTCTCTCTGTGCAGACTAGATCACCACCATTACTAAGGTTCCTTTATCTTGTTATGTGTTATTTTAAAATCCACTGTTTTTTGTAGAACTGAATTTTAGTTTTCAAAGCAGTTCGGTAACAACACTATAAAGCCAATCAAATAATAATCAAGAACAAACACAACAACTTTTTTTTCAGGTCATTTCACACAGCATTGAAAACTGAAACTCTTTTTTCTCTTTCCCACAGTACACACTTGCCACCTCTTATGTATTTTGTTGCCAGCACTTTGTCCTGTCAGTGTACCATGATACTATTGCGACTTCATCATATGCTATTAAGTCCACAGGCATCATTTTCACAGGCTTAAAAAAAAAATAAAAAGAGAGAGAGAGGAGTAAAAGGAAAGACTGAAGACTGAAAAAATCAGACCTTCATAGTACCTTTTCCCTGTGTCAGAGAAGAGGTTCTTGTAAGGATATAAATGTCATGCTTCAGGGCACTGATTTTGTCCTTTGTAGCACC
Organism: Colaptes auratus; assembly: GCA_015227895.2. Classification (NCBI taxonomy): domain Eukaryota; kingdom Metazoa; phylum Chordata; class Aves; order Piciformes; family Picidae; genus Colaptes; species Colaptes auratus. Next base: position 24,014,402 of record CM026897.1, read on the forward strand.
AAATGTACAAGAAAGGGTGTTAGTCTACCTGGATCTGGGTGTCTAGTATGAAGGTATGAAGCTTCATCAGCACAGGTCACCAGGTCTTTCCGCTCTGGTAGAAACATCTGCATATGCTCCTGTTGTGGTAATAGGTTTTTGTGGCCATTTCTGAACTAGAGACTCCACAATTATCACTGGAGTGAAACTCACCACACAAGAAACACATTAAAAAGTGACTACTGTCCCTCCATCAGCCTATCTGAAGACTGAACTATAATCGTGAGGCTTTGCCAGCATGTGTAACCCTACTTCCAATTCATACCTGATCGACTCATGTCAAGACAAAACAAGTTCTTGAAACAAACACACAAACACTTCCCTCAAACGTACACACCTCCTTCCTGTATTTAGTAACCTAACAGGCCAGATACAGGCAGTACATCTGGAGATCTCTTCGGCAGCGGGAGACACCAGTCCTGCTTGTCTGGTGCAAAAGCATCCGCTGCCAGCCTTGCTGCACCTGTGCTTATCTTCGTGAGAAACGTCCTGGCCGCAGTCTCTCCCAGCTGCTACTTGTGAATCAGCAACCAGTGAAACGGCTACAGGGCACCAGCCCCTTCCTTCCCTGACACAAGACGGTGACACAAGATCACCCCCAGTGCCAGCCCGTGACCGGCGGAGCCTGGGACCCCTTCCAATACGGCGAACTTGACCTGCCCTGCTCCAAGCCCCGATAAATACGGCTCCCTCAAGGCACCGTACACCACGGTCCCTTCGCACCCCATCCATTTACAACCGAAGGACGGGACCTGGGGAAGAACGGCCAAGTGGGCGATGCGGGAACAGGTGACGCTGGCTGAGCCTGTGCCCGCCGTCCACAGACCATTCACCCCGCAAAGGCCACCGCATCCCCCTGCCACCGCCCCGCCTCACCCTCTAAGCAGCCCCGGGCGGAGGCGCCCGGCCCCGCGCAACCTGCCCTCCACGGCGCGGCCAATGGGACACGAAGAGGGCGGGGAGGAGCGACAGGAGCTGCCTTCGCCGCCTCCGCCTTCCGCGGCGAAACTCGGCGGGAGCGCAGCGGAAAGTTAGACGACACCCGCGCCCCGGCACGAACCGCTCCGGCGCGAGGGGATGAGCGGCAGCCACCACCGCGCTCCACACTTGCCTGTGCCATCCCCGAGGGCATTTGAAGCTGCCGTCTGCCTGCCCAGGGCCCCCCCAGAGCAGCACTGATCCTTCCCCGACGTCGGCGCGAGTGGCGGTGAGGAGGTTCTGCTCCCCTCGGCCCCGCGCTCGCGCCTCCCCGATCCCCCTCCGGGCTGGGCGTCGGAGCGCTGCGGTCTGCGCGGGGAAGTCGGCGGCAGGAAGAGGTAGCCTTAGCTCCCCGCTTGCAATCGGTCGCTGCCGGACGGCACCTTCGGCTCCTTTTTAGGACTTTCGGTTTGGGGTTTTGTTGCCTTTTTCTTTTTCTTTTTTTTTTTTTTTTTCTTTTTTTTTTTTTAAACCAAAGCACATTATCTTTTTCTTTCTCTTTTTGTTTGTTGTTGGTTTTTTTTTTTTTTCTTTTTTAAAACGTTTTCCTTATTTGAATTTTCATTTTCTCACTAGATTACCTTCTCCCCTCCTTTACTCTGCCGGTCTGCCTTGCCTTTTTGGACTCGCCTTCGCACAACTGCCCAGCGGCAGCGTGGCCATCATGTCCTTCAACCCCACCATCATGCCACCTGCGAACGGCTCTGCCAACGGGACTGCCAGTGGGGCCGAGGGCGGGAAGCCCCCCACTATCCCCACAGTCATGTTCATCTTCGGTGTGGTGGGCAACCTCATAGCCATTGTGGTGCTCTGCAAGTCTAGGAAGGAGCAGAAGGAGACCACTTTCTATACACTGGTCTGTGGGCTCGCGGTCACCGATCTGTTGGGGACCTGCCTGGTGAGTCCAGTCACTATTGCCACTTACCTGCAGAACCGCTGGCCAGGAGGACCAGCACTGTGTGAGTACAGCTCCTTCATCCTCCTCTTCTTTGGACTTTCTGGCCTCAGCATTATCTGTGCTATGTCTATAGAGAGGTACCTGGCCATCAATCATGCCTATTTCTACAACCATTATGTAGACAAGAAGCTGGCAGGGCTCACGCTCTTTGCCATCTATGCTTCCAATGTGCTGTTCTGCGCCCTCCCCAGTATGGGGCTTGGCAAATCTACCTTGCAGTACCCTTACACTTGGTGTTTCATAGACTGGCGAACAAAGGAGGCCACCCATGCAGCATATTCCTACATGTATGCCGGCTTCAGCTCCTTCCTGATCATGGTCACCGTGATCTGCAATATCCTGGTGTGTGTGGCCCTCATTCGCATGCACCGCCAGTTCATGCGACGCACGTCCTTGGGGACAGACACTACCTCCAGCCGCTTATCTGACTTTCGCAGACGCCGGAGCTTCCGTCGGATGGCCGGAGCAGAAATCCAGATGGTTATTCTGCTCATTGCCACTTCCCTGGTGGTGGTCATCTGCTCCATTCCTCTGGTGGTGAGTAACATTGTGCAACCCTTCTTTTCCATCACCCCCACCACTGGGTCTTTTCATCTCCTACTCTCTGCTTGTAGGACAGACTCCTGTGTAGCTGGTGCTGCAAGCTGTTAGAACAACTTAGAGGCTGTTAGCATGCATACATGGTGAAAATTGCATTGATTTATACTTGCAAGAAAAGAAACATGTTTATCCCAAGTCTGGGCCCCTTTTTAGTTAAAATACAAGCACAAAAAACCCGCTATTTTTCCTGCTGGTCAGCTGGAATCTACAGAGCAAAAACAGTACCCAGAGCTAAAGGCATATTATAAAGTTCACTTCCAAAAATCAGTTTGTGACAAGTGAATTTTTTTTGTCTGGTCTGCATTTCTGGATGTTTATTGTGTTTTAAAACTGCGCATACTGTTGCTGAAAGATATAGCAGTCATTTTTGTTAGGACAGAGCTCTATTTACCTGGCATCAGCAACATGCAGAGTGCTCCACACTCAAAACCTGAGCCAAGCTTTCCCTCCTGAGGAAGACTTGCCTGCTATCTCTGGGCTAGATCCCATACAGACATCCCTCCAGCAGCTCTTTGCTGTGGGAGGAGTAAATTTGGTAGAACCACCTGTCACTGTAACAGTTAAATTAGAGTTGGAGGACTCTAGCCCACATAAACCTAGAGATCATACTGAAATGCTAAACAACATTACCACTAACCATTTGCTAATTTTCTGAAATGGCTGATACAATTAGTGTCATTAAATGGAATATGCAGGCTCCACTTAATTCTATTCTTCCACCTTATCTCCAAGGAAGGAGGAAAAAAAAAAGGAAAAAAAGATAAAAACCCTACCAAAATCCACCAGCTGGAGGCTTAGCTCTTGTTTGCCACCCACCAAAACAGAGCTTGGCAAACCTCTCTCCTCTGGCTCAGAGACATTAAACAAATACCTGACTTGCCTTATTCGCCATGTTCTAAGACACAGCCAAGTAGTGGTCATCAGAAAGTGTTTGGGGAAGGATTGGTTTAAGGGAGTTTACTGCCAGTAAGGCGATCCCTCTGTCAAGTGTGAAATACATGTGGCCAGCTGGGATGCAAAACATGGACAGGGAGTTTAAAGAAGTACATGTGAACAGGGCTCCATAGAGCAGCAGATCCATCACCCTGCTTCAGAGGAGCTATAATCCTAAGGTCTGGCCAGTTTTGCCACATTACTGACATAAACAGGAACTGGTGAAGTGTAGCTGTGCTGGAGCACCAGCGTCCTCCTAGCTGTTGTTGAAGCCTGTCTCCTGTCCTTTGGTGTTATCACTTTGTTCTGTCGTGGCATGATCAAGCACAGTGTCGTGCATTCATTGCATGACATCTGAAGGAAGTTGAGAGGTGCTGAGCTGTATGCAGGGTGTCTCTGGGAGGTGCACATGCATTAGATGTGGGACCTCTGCACAATCCGCTTTGCAGTCCATCTCCAGAAACTGCAGTGGTAAGATGACTTGCTGCACTGGGAGGCATCAGGTGATGGAGTGGGCAAAACCTTGACAGTTTTGTGGCTTGACAGTACTTAAGCTGATTAATCTAGTATTGAAACAGCTACTTCACAAAAGAACAATACTGTGTTTTCAAAAAAGATGCTGATAAATGAAGAGAATATGTTCTGGGAATTAAATACAGGGCTGTAATGTGATACAGTATATCAGCTGATGGACTTGAGCAGTTTCATAAAAAATCCAAACCTTGTCCTGTGGTGGTACAGTTAGGGGATAGCTGAGAAGTATGAATATGACATGAAATTGTTAATAGCCAATTGGACCTAGCTGGTCTTTTACAGAATATTAAAAATCAAGAGAGAAGGGTTAGCAGAAAGAGAACTGGATTGTTGAAAGTTAAAGGTTAGTGAAGCAAAGGGTTTATTATTTAAACAGTAGCTAGAGAAAAACTTGTGCATGGCAGAAGGTATGTGAAGGTGATGAAGTTGTGTAGCTTTCTCAGACCTTTATTTCACCGCTTATAAAGGGACAGTATAGCCTTGGCATTGTTCACATAAGTTAGTGTTCCCCTTTTAAAGCAATGCATTTGAGGTAAAAGAAATGTCATTTCATTTAGGTGGATGACTAAGGAAAAAAGCTTTCTTAAAAAAAAAACAAAACAAACAGCAACCACATGTCTGTGCATCATTAAACTCTCCACTTCTTCATTGTAAAGCAGCTTTTATAACTCATTTGCCTTCTCCTGTGGGAATAAGCTATATCCGTATGTGCTTTTTTTGTGCCATGATGTACTGCCAATGTATGCCACTGTATTAATCCCTCCGGTTGCACATAGAATGAGGTTAAGAATTGAGAGAGACACTCAAAGCAGTGATGCCCTTGTGCTGTAAATCCCTAGAAAGAACCACTAGCAGAGACAGTCTACTAATATAGATGTACATTTTCATGACTCAGGAGTTTTAGGAAGACCTCACTGAGGTAGAGGCTCATCTATAACAGGACAGCCTGGCAGTCATCAAGAACATGCAAGTGGTAAGGTAGTGCTAGCAGCATGATTCAGATACAAAAAGTAAGCTCAAAGGGTACTTTGGGACTTAGTTTTCTGATGATCTGACTTCCTACTGATTATTTCAACTGAGTAAACCATTACTTAAAGCAACTTCTGAAAGAGAGACGTAAACCATTTTAGAGCAAACACTTTCACAACATAATAAAATAGCAGGCAGAGGCAGTCCTGCAGGCTACATTTATTAGGGTTTGACAAAAACTTGTTGTCTTAAAATATTAAATATCCCTGAAGTAATAAGAAAAGGCTTGTCTTGATTTAACAAGTGGTTAAAGAACAGCAAGCTGAGTCACAGAGAACAGCAGTTTTTAATAATGGGATGTTCCAGCACTCAGTTTACAAATAAGGTTGTTTAGTGTCTTAATGATTCATTAATAAGATTGGCAAAATTTTACAGTGACAACAAGTGCTGCAGCAAAATTGTGGGTTATTGTGTAAGACACTGAATGCACTTGACAGAAGTGAAAGCTGATCAAATCTATCAAAGAGAAGAGAAGGATCAGAGGTGACCTCATTGCCCTCTACAACTACCTGAAAGGTGGTTGTAGACAGGAGGGGGGTTGGTCTCTTCTCCCAGGCAACCAGCACCAGAACAAGGGGGACACAGTCTCAAGCTGTGCCAGGGGAGGTTTAGACTCGAGGTGAGGAGGAAGTTCTTCACTGAGCGAGTCATTCGTCATTGGAATGGGCTGCCCAGGGAGGTGGTGGAGTCGCCATCCCTGGAGGTGTTCAAGGGGAGACTGGACGTGGCACTTGGTGCCATGGTCTAGTTGTGAGGTCTGTTGGGACAGGTTGGACTTGATGATCCTTGGGGTCTCTTCCAACCTTGGTTATACTGTGATACTGTGATACTGTGATACTGTGAAAAGCTGAAGGAAAAACACATTGGAATGGGCTGCCCAGGGAGGTGGTGGAGTCATCATCATTGGAGGTGTTTAGGACGAGACTTGATAGGGTGCTTGGTTGCATGGTTTAGTTGATTAGGTGGTGTTGGATGATAGGTTGGACGTCATGATCTTGAAGGTCTCTTCCAACCTGGTTTATTCTATTCTATTCTAAAGTAAACTTCTGATATAACCTGATGTGTTATCAATGTTCAAAAAGTGATGTGAAAGACATGAAGAAGAATCTGACAATAGCTTAAAAATTAAATAAGGAAAGTACATGATTTGTGTGCTGACTCTTGGCTGCACTCCACACTGGTTATCTCATCTTTTAAAATACTGCATGTATTTAGAAAATAGAAATGAATAGAGTTACAAGTGGGGAATAAGTTATGCTAGGAGGAATTTATCAATAACAGAGTATAAATTATTATCTGGTCTGTAAAAAAACTCAACAAATTCAAGAGTAAATAGGCATACACTACTCAAAGTCTAAAACACTCCAGCAGTCTGTGCGATACTCAAGAGTTTTAACTGCATAATCTTTCTCTGATCCTGACCACTGAGCATTTTTGTTAAATTACAGTGGAGTGGAAAAAAAATGTGTTTCAGGGTGTCCATCTGGTTGATCACGTGAAATAATCAGGTGTTTCTAACTTTGTTTAATTGATTTTAAAGTCTGGATTTTCTTTGGGCTTGGATGATTTTGACTTTTTAAGTATCAGCAGCTGTCTGCAGCCAACAGCAAGGTGGTAGACATGATTTCTGAATAATGGAGTAGACACCGAGCAGATACCAAGCCCTTGAAAGGCAAAGGTTATTGGCTTGTAGAGCTGAAAAACTTGTTCCTGCTTACTAATACACATTTTTTAAGTTTACCCTAGGATGTGGGGAGATTTTGAGGGCAGGTGGAAGTTAAAACAATTACCAGTGTGACTGCAATTATACAAGTAATTTTATAGTACTACATAGGATTAGAAATCATGATTTGCTTCTGTAGTTAGTATAAATGAAAAGCAGCAAACAGCACAACGACTCTGATCCTACAAGTACCTATCATGAGCATAAGCTCAACATACCTTGGAACTATGTGCTTCTTAACACAATTGCAAAGAAACTGCTAGTGCTTTAAAGAGAATTTGCCTGAATTTACAGCTACAAAGGTAAAATACAAAACTCCTTCTTCTGAATTTTGAATTGTTCTAAGTTTGCTGCTTTTTTTATTTGGGATTTCAAGATGCACAAAATCAAGCATCAGGTTAGCTTAGTAGTGGATTCCACTTGGCACTTAGAAGATGTGAGGCAGTATCCTTCACCAGGCTACCTCCTCCAGCAGAAGACCTGTAGCCTAAAACAGGGTACATCTCTTGCTGTTTTTATAGAGGATAGATTGGTAAATGCTGTCTCAGCATAATGCAAATAAATTATAAAACTGGCATTCCAACACTGGCATTCAACTTTAACCTTATTGTAATTCAGATGTAATCCCAGCAATAGGATTGAATTGATAAATGTGTTTGATATTCTGGAGGGCTTCTAATAAAATACCTTTCTGGGAAGTAAAAACAGTTTTGTACAGTGCAAAGTTTTCATTAAATAGGTCTATGTTACAAATTTTATGTGCCACACATCTACCAAAAGAAAATAAAGCATACAGAAACAATATAAAGCAAATTGCACCGTGCTATTAGTGGCTGTCCTTTTCAACCATGGAGTCAGATTTAAAGGCCTTTTTTTCCTTATATGAAGTCTGCCAGTTAGAGAAAGGTGAAACTTTACCTGCTGCTTATCAGAAGAACAATCCCACTATTAAATCACTGGTGTGTAACTGTATAGCTCCAAGTTGGGGAAAATAAAAAGTCAGGTCTTCCAAGGTGGACTGTGTACTCCTTCAGCTCTCTTCAATGTGTGCCTTCTGGTTCTGTAATCTGGGTGAATTTATCAGCAAATACACCTGTCACACCTCTAATCTTCCCGGTAATGACATTTGGTATGAGCTGGTGCAAGGCCTCCACTCCCTCAACACCATCCTTTGAACTCTTGGCTCTCAGTGCTGCTACCTGTCCAATGATCAACTTGTCAAATACAATGACCAGCGCTTGCAGTCCTTCCCCCTGCGTAAAGGAATCTCCGTACAGAGAAAGAAAAGGGGCACTTGGAAGGAAACGTTATGGCACAAGTTAAATACCCTGCTGAATTTTGACCTTTGTGTATTTATGCTTTTGACCCCATATAATTTTGGAGGGGAAAAAAAGTCTCAAACAAGTGGTCAAGAGGGTTTAGCCAGCGCAAGATCATGTCGCGTCAGTTCGTTATTCAGCCTCCCAAGTTCCTGAATCCCAACTGCCGCGTTCCGGACTCAGCGCCGGTGTCGCTCCTGGCGGCTTTACTAGCATGGGGGCAGTCATTTGAGCCATAGAAGTCCTCTTCGCCTGCGAATCCCCCCAGTACTTGCCGAGATTCCCAGCCGGCCATCGCCGGCAGCCCGTGGGCTTCCCCCGAGCTTGCGGAGCCGCCGGCTGATACTCCCATCCCCGCCGGCAGCTCGCGGCCGCCCCTCGGCGCGCGACGCCGCTAGGGCGGGACGCCCGCGCCTCCTAGCGGCGTGCTCGAGGCAGGTGTCCCCGAGCCGGCGTTGCGGCCAAGAAGCGGCGGGAGGTTTTAATTGAAGTGTTCCTAAGGGTTCGTCAGTGACTATCAGCAGGAGCTTACACATTCTGGCCACTGGGACCACTGGCCTTCTCTCAGCCAGTGATACATGAGGGCATCATATAGAAGGCAGATACAAAGTAATAGTGGAAAAAATGTTAAACAAGAAAAGCTGAGGAAAAGAAAACTGCATACAAATAAGTGCAATATGCATAGGAACACTCTTCATAGTACTCTAGTTGTATATTTGGGTTAGCAGAAAAATAAAGTCAATATTAGTTTCCAAAAACACATCTGCAGTGTTAGAAATCATTAGGAAAGTAACCGAGAATAAAACTTGGCTCATTACATTGCTGCCTGAATGCAAGATTTGAATTCTGTGGGCAAGTTTGGTTACTCATAAACCTGGAGAAAAGTACTAAAAAACAATACAGGAAATCATCGATTTGACAGTCAATTTGAGACTTACTGCAAAGGGTTTAGGAAGAGGGACTGTGTTGGTTCAAACATACATCACTAACAGCTTTGGAGCACATTCAGACTCTGAATGCTGACAAGCCAAATGCCACCACACTGCCCTACTGCAGGAAAATTTCTCCAAATATAATTGTGATTTTTTTTTATCAGACCTTGATGGCTTTGCATGCAGAACTTCTAATAAAAGGGCTGGTCTAGTCTGGCTCATTTATTTAAATGCTTGTCTGCAACCTCCTAGGTAGGCAAGAACTTATTTATTTCAAGAAGTTAAGAACATGATTTTATAAAACTCATAATTTTGCTAGATCTTTACTCTCTCAGATGAGAAGATAATGAAGATTTATGTTGACTTACCTCAAGGAATCCAAAGAAAACACCATGTTCCATTATCAGTTCCGTTCAGTGGTGTTCATAGGCCTTTCTATAACTGGACACTGCATGTGTCATCCTAAAATGGAGAACAGCCATTTGAGACCAATCAACGTAACTCCTGCAGTGCCATCCTCCTTAGTGACACTGGCAAGATCACACAATCGCAGAATGTTAGTGGGTGGAAGGGACCTCCAGAGATCAGGGACTCCAACCCCCCTGCCAAAAGCAAGATCACCTAGGGTAGTCTGCACAGGAATATATCCAGGTGGGTTTTGAAAGTCTTCTGAGGAGACAACAACTTACTAACAGTGAAGAAGATAACAACTTACTAGCATTTACAAAAGTAGCTTCTAAACCGGAGAGCGAGGGACTAGGTTACTAGATTTTTTCACTTAGATTCAAAAGAAGATGACATTTCTGTGTAGATCCTTTAGGCTTAAATTTTGTGCATGATAAACTTGAGATTTCCAATTAAAGTCATCTCATGCAGCACCTTCAACATCTTCAATTCTTGGCCACTTCAATATTTTTGTGCTTTTTTAAGTAGAACCACAATGCTGTCTCATGTAGGAGAACACTCTAGTCCAACGCTGAAATCATTATCTCATTATCTAGACCTTTCTTTGTTGTTGTTGTTGGTTTTGTTTTAAATTACATTGCTTTTTTTGCAAATCATTCTGCACCAAGAAAGCAGTTGAGGGTATACAAACAGTTTCAGAAAGGGTATGTGCCAACAAAATGCATTTCTAAATATGGGAATCAATGTCTTTGGACTTCTTTATAGAGTCTACTGTACTGGGATTATAATCTGATTTACAGTTTGTTTCCAAACAAACAATTGACCTTTGCTAGAGGAACTAATTGTCCAATTTTCTCAGTCAAGTATCTCTTTGCAGGCAGCATAAGACTTGAGGTATACCAAGGAAGCAGGATCCTTGCTGCTGAGTTCTACCAGGGAAAAGGAATTTTAAAAATATCAGCCAAAAATTGGACATTCAAGGATTAGTTAAGAGGGAAATGAGGAAAGAAAAAAACAAACTTTCCTACCTCTAACAGGGCAAGTTTACAGTAGATGAGTTTACCTCATTTTTGAGTCTGTTTCCACAAATAGACTCACGGCTGCCAATCTGAGATGCCTGGTTTTGCCAGCCTCTTCTCTTGTAGCTTGCAGCAGCAAACCTAGATCTCTGCTATGAAATGTGAGCTTTGATTTCATGATGTAATTGTATACTTGTGTCTTTTTCTTCCCTTATCTCCTTGGGTAGGTCCGTGTCTTCGTGAACCAGTTGTACCAGCCAGAATCAGTGAAGGATGTGAGGCAAAACCCTGATCTGCAAGCCATCCGCATTGCCTCGGTAAACCCTATTTTAGACCCATGGGTCTACATCCTCCTCCGCAAGACTGTACTCAGCAAAGCCATTGAGAAGATCAAATGCCTCTTCTGCCGCATTGGAGGGGCTCGGAGGCAGCACTCAGGGGGCAATTTCAACTGTGTGGATGGTCGCAGGACCTCCTCCGGCATGTCAAGTCAGTCACCGTCCTTCATCTCCCGTGAGCTAAGGGAGATCAGCAGCACCTCACAAACGCTGCTCTATCCTCCAGAGTTAAGTGAAAGCAGTGCTGGGGGTCGTGTACTGCTTCCAGGCCCCAGTGCCAGCGTGGTTCAGTCTGACACCACATCAGTAAGGACACTGCGTAGCTCGGAGACCTCAGACTCTTCACAGGGACAGGACTCAGAGAGTGTCTTTCTGGTGAATGAAATCAGGTCTGGTGATGGGGCCAGCTCCACATCCAAGGGCAACCCCCTCCAGGTCACCTTTCCCACAGAGACACTGAATTTATCTGAAAAGTGTATATAGATAGCCGTGAAAGGCATCGACCCTGGGGATACTTCCTGACACATTGGAAAAACTGGTGCAATAGATAGGTGTACTGCCTGTTGGAGAGGTGAGGGGTTCAGCTGTGCTCCAAAGGGCTACTTTTCTCTTGCCATGTGATGGGTCCATTTCTTTTAGACTACTGAGGACTGTGTGGAACCAATACTGCACTTGGGCCCTGTCATCAGAAGTGCTAGAAGGCAGGTCTAATGGGACTGGAAACAGGAACTGCCTTGTCTTGTTTTGGGACACAGGAGAGGTACTAGGCCTTTGGGAATAGAAAGACCCATCACTTTATTTGTTCATGCTTTCTTTCCCTTTCCAAATCTGGTAGACTGTGTTTTCTCTCCCCATGGTTGCTCAACTATCTTAAGTTTAAGCTTCTAGTACTAGAGCTGAATATGAGGCAGCTGCTAGGAACTGGACACAGCTATTCTGAGAGCTGCCTGGGGTAGGATTTTAAAGTGTCTCACTAAAGCATGAAAATGTGAATTTTTACCATTGTGTATATATATATATCAGAATGGAAAATATTTAAAAGTGTATTCTTCTCTATGAGAAGGTTTTTTATTAATACAAGGTATATGGAAATGATTGCCAGCCTCCTCTTCTCCCAGTATTTCCTGCTGATAAGACATTCTTGGTTTAGATTTGTTGTACATACTAGAATCACAGCTGGTGAGGTAATTCTCTAGCTGAGAATACATAAGCACTTTCTGAGTGAAATGGGAATATGTGCGCTATTAAGAGAGAAAAACACATCCTTTCAGTTAATAATATTCCTTTTCATTATATGTACATACTAAAAAGCCAGATTTTTTTTATGTGCTGGGAATGTTTCTCTGTATAGCACATCTGTGCCTCTCTGAGTACTTTGGCCCACAGTCTGCACACTTAAGCACACAATTAACGTTGCCCATCAGAGCAGTCCCTCTGCTGCCAGGGAGACTCCATGCATGTAAAATCAAGGATGTATAGAAGTGCTTTCAGTATCCGGGCCTAAACCTGTCAACCCCTGGTTAATAGTCTTAATATTCACTTTAGTTAAAGCATCACTGATGTAATAAAGGTATTTTTTTCCTAACATTTATCATTTTACTTTAAATAGTAAATAGAACTTTATGGCTGTGTAATCTGATACTCCACCAAATAAATGTACAAAACCATGGAAGCAGAATCTTCCTTGAAAAATATACGTTATATAAAACCATATCCTGGTCTTGAAGCCACTGAGAATCATTTGTTCCTAGAGTTTTAATGGCAAATACATCACACAAAAAAGGCTGTTAACCACTGACAAAAAGGAATTTGGTGTTTTATGGTGTAAGGGTTAGATCTTGTTCCAGAAACACTGTTTGTCAAAATAATTATGTACAGATATTCAGAGAATGTTTTGTCAAATACTAAGCATGTTATGCTACCTAAAGTGTTTTCATGTGAATGCTTTATTGTAATGAAAATCTTGAGCCTTATGTTGATACGTTTAAGCAGTTGTACTGACCAAAGTAATTTTGGGGATCACAATTAAATGGAAATGTTCTGCTTGATCTCAGATGTTTATATGAGTCTGCCATTCAGTGCCAACTCCTCACCTTAAGAAGCCTAATATCTTGGAACACTCTGCACTTAGCTACTGTCAAAACATACTTTGTCCAGTAAGTTTCCAAAACACCACAGCACAGTCACCATCAGCAAGAGGCAGCCATCTTCAAAATTTTCCCCAAGAGCACTGACACAGAGCTATGAAAATTCTTCATGCAAATAAACAAAAATCAAAGACATTTTTCTTTAACATGGGAGCAGTTTAACTTACTTGCTTTGACACACGTAGAAAGAAAAGTTAATCTCTACACAAGCCAATTTTCCACCACTTAAGCTCGAGAATAGTATTACTCAAGTTCCCACTTCAGCTGCCTGAGTTCTTTGCAATTAAACCACTGTTGCTTACTAGTGACCAACAAATAGAATACACTCATCATACTTCCCAAGACAGGAAATAGTACCTCACAGAGCGGGAAGGTGGAACCTGCGGATACACCATCTGTTGCAATACTGGGCCACATATTCACAGCTGGCCCAAAGAAGCACACCAATGTTGTTCATCTTCTATACAATGACAGTGACAGAATTAGTATCAACAATGTGTAATAACTATTGAAATAAGGGCTTACAATTTTAACTGCATGTATTATTTTATTATGTTATCATTACTTCTTATCATTACTGATAAGAAATACATGTGACCTGGTAAAGCATTAAGCAAGAATAGACCATCTTAAGTGGATGACCACCTAGCTTTCCTTGGCAAACGTACCGTAAGCCTGAGGTGTTCCTCCTGCCCACAGCATTACTGGTGTGTCTGTAATGGACAGGACTTGTGGCACACACCACTGACAGAACTCCCTCTGTAGTGAACTCAAAGATTCCCAACCAGTCCACAGATTACAAAATCTCCTGAGTAGTACTGGATTTGCCTACCACAAATAATGGCAGTATACAAAGATAAAAAGGGAGACCCTTTCCTGCATTGTAATACAGACCAGCGTTCAGTAGCCTGGCTGAAAGGACTGGGCAGGTGTGCCTTGTTTTAGGGTGACCGACTATCACACTCCCTCACCTGCCTGACAGTCTCATTCAGCTTTGGTGCCCTTCTTCATGCTGACCACAAATGTTACTAATTAACTTCTTCAGCCATCCTAAGAATAACTAAGTCAGAAGTCTTCTAAAACTACAAATTTGTAGAGATTAATATGCCACATAGAAGTTAAAATATTATTTTCCAGTTGGGTATTATGAGTAGGTTCCATACATATGATAGGGCTCCCCTTCCTGCAGAAAAGGATGTGAGGCTGCTGATGGATGAGAAGCTGGACATAAGTAGACAGAGTGTTTGCAGCCCAGGACGCAAATTGTATGCTGGGCTGCAGCAAAAGAAGCATGACCAGCAGATCAAGTGAGGTGATTCTGCCACTTTGCTCTGGTAAGACCTCACCTGGAGTACTGTGTCCACATCTGCAGCCCTCAAAACAGGAAAGACACAGAGCTGATAGAGCTGGTGCATAAAGATGACTGGGGAGCTGGAGCACCTCTGCTATGAAGACAGGCTAAGGGAGCAGGGGCTGCTCATCCTGGAGAAGAGAAGGCTCCAGGGAGACCCAATAGTGACCTTCCAGTATCTGAAGGGAGCCTACAAGAAAGATGGAGAGAGACTATTTACAAAGGCCTGTGGTGATAGGATGGACAATGGTTTCAAACTAGAGAAAAGTAGAAAGATTGGATGTTAGGAACAAGTTCTTTACCATGAAGGTGGTTGACCAGGGAGGTGGTTGAGACCCCATTCCTGGAGATATCCAAGGTGAGGCTCAACAGGGCTGTGGGCAACCTGATCTAGTTGACAATGTCCCTACTTACTGCAGAGGGGGTTGGACTAGATGACCATCAGAAGTCCCTTCACCCCCAAACCATTCTGTAACTCTACGATTCTATACAATAGCTCCCTTACAGTCCTGGTCCCTAGAAATTTATATGGAAAGTGTCTTCCACATCTGCATCCACCTTACCCAGTCCTCTTGTGTCCACAGAAACTGCACTAATTTGCCATATCAAAATTCTATCTTCCTGACTTCGTCCCTCTAGTCCTGTGGCTGGCAGATCCACTTCCTCACTTCCAGCAGCATGTCCTGCCCACATGTCCCATACCACTATCTGACAGGGCCCTTTCCATCCAGAAGTACTCCTAGACCTCCCACCTCTGTATCAGGTTCTAAATCCAAGCCCTAACTCAGTTTAAGCCCCTGGGGTTTTTTTGAGCAGTTGTAAATTTATTATTTATCAGAGATTCAAATTAAAGTTAGCATTGCAATCAAGCCCAGGTTTTACAGGATATACTGACAGAGAGCTCGGACCACACTGGTGGGCTATAGGATCCTGTTTTAAATCAAACTCATACATCTCTGCTGTCTGTAATGCCTAATGCTGCCTAACCCAAGTTTCTGCTATAGGTGCAATGCCAAGGCACTAACAAAATCGATGTAATCCACTGTCTTCAAATGACACCATCCTAACCAAGAAACTTTTCTAGAAAGCTTTTAGTTCTTGCTCCTAGATACTGCTACACATCTTTTCTACTTAAAGCACATCTACTGTGAGGGCTACTAAATAACTCTCCTGCTAGGCCTTGACTTGCCAAGTTTATGCACCTGGAAATCAACTGAGGTCTAAATCATCTGCCTTTGGAACCCAAATAGTAAAGTCATTCCACACCTTTAATCTTTCCCCTTTATAATTTATCCTCAGATCTCTTAGAGTTGTACCTCTTAGAAAACCAACCCTCAATACCAGCCTAGCATATCTGTCAAGATCCAGCAATTATCCATGCTTATAAGCTGCTCCTGCTTCTAAACTAGCCCTCTCTCTGGAAATACAGGGCAAGGACTCAAATCTTTTCAAGAACATAACATTAACATGACACTGATCTGCTATAAATACACATGGACTGTAACCTGCCAATAAACCAAGCCCACAGGCCTCTGTTTTCGTGTGCCCCAGTCCCAACTATGTTTATAGATATAGTTTCATAGCTATTGTATAGTTTTATAGATATTGTATGGCCTCAAAATAAATGCAGAGAGCATTTGCCCTCTATACTAGTTCTTAACTCCTTCTCGGATTTTAGGTTTGGGGGCACTTACCTTGTATGGCTAAGTAACTTTGCAATGCTACCTCTCTAATTTTGATCCTCAGCACCAACAGATATTCTGACAACTTACAGAAACTAGAAAATTAGAGGAAACTGATACATTTGCTTTTTTCCCTTCCATAACTACTTTCAAAATGCAATCTAAATCCAAGCATAAGGACATAGAACTGTTGCAGCAAATCCAGAGGAGAGTCACAAGAATGACTGAAGAACACCTCTGCTATGAGGACATGCTGAGGCAGCTGGGGTTGTTCAGAGAGGACTCCAGGGGGACCCTAGAGCTGCCTACCAGTACCTGAAGGGAGTCTACAGGGGACCCTGACAGGAATAGTTTCATAGTTTCAGTTAGGGTTGGAAGGGACCACAAGGATCATCTAGTTCCAACCCCACTGCCATGGGCAGGGACACTCTACCCTAGATCAGGCTGGACAGAGCCTCGTCCAGCCTGGTCTTAAACACCTCAAGGGACGGGGCCTCAACCACCTCCCTGGACAACCCATTCCAGGCCTTCACCACCCGCACGGTGAAGAACTTCCTCCTCACATCTAGCCTGAATCTCCCCACCTCCAGCTTCATCCCATTCCCCCTAGTCCTATCACTCCCTGATAGTCTGAAAAGTCCCTCCCCAGTCTTCTTGTAGGCCCCCTTCAGATACTGGAAGGCCACAATGAGGTCACCTCGGAGCCTTCTCTTCTCCAGACTGAACAGCCCCAACTCCTTCAGTCTGTCCTCATAGGAGAGGTGCTCCAGCCCTCTGATCATCCTCGTGGCCCTTCTCTGGACATGCTCCAGCACCTCCAGATCCCTCTTGTAATAGGGGCTCCAGAACTGGAGGCAGTACTCCAGGTGGGGTCTCAGCAGAGCTGAGTAGAGGGGGAGAATCACCTCCCTTGACCTGCTGGCCACACTTCTCCTGATGCAGCCTAGGATCTGATTGGCTTTCCAGGCTGCAAGTGCACATTGAGAGCTCATGTTGAGCTTCTCGTCCACCAGCACCCCCAAGTCTCTCTCCTCAGGGCTGCTCTCCAGCCAGTCACTGCCCAGCCTGGATTTGTGCCTGGGATTGCCTCGACCCAGATGCAGGACCCTGCACTTGGCCTTGTTGAAGCTCAGCAGGTTGGCTTGTGCCCACCTCTCCAGCCTGTCAAGGTCCCTCTGGATGGCATCCCTTCCCTCCAGCATGTCTGCTGCACCACACAGCTTGGTGTCATCAGCAAACTTGCTGAGGGTGCACTCAATGCCACTGTCCATGTCACCCACAAGGATGTTGAACAAGACTGGTCCCAGGACTGATCCCTGAGGGACTCCGCTTGTCACTGGCCTCCACTGGGACATGGACCCATTGACAGCCACTCTTTGGGTGCAGCCATCAAGCCAGTTCTTTATCCATCTGGTGGTCCAGCCATCAAACCCGTGTGTCACCAGCTTGGAGACCAGGATGTGGTGTGGGACAGTGTCCAAGGCTTTGCTCAGGTCCAGGTAAACAACATCTGTTGCTCGCCCCTCATCTATTAATGCTGTCACCTGTTCATAGAAGGCCACCAGGTTTGTCAGGCAGGATTTGCCCTTGGCAAAGCCATGCTGACTGCTCCCAATCACCTCTTCACTACTCTTCTGAGTCAGTAGTGCCTCCAGGAGGATCTGCTCCATGATCTTTCCGCGTACAGAGGTGAGACTGACTGGCCTGTAGTTCCCTGGTTCCTCCTTCTTACCCTTTTTGAAAATGGGAGCAATGTTTCCCCTTTTCCAATCTGTGGGGACTTCCCCAGTCTGCCATGACTTTTGGAATAGAATAGAGAGGGGCTTAGCAACCTCATCTGCCAGTTCTCTCAGCACCCGTGGGTGTATCCCGTCGGGTCCCATGGACTTGAACACTTTCAGGTTCTTCAGGTGATCACGAACCTGAGCTTCACTTATGAAGGGCAGTTCTTCCTCCCCGTCCCTGGCATCGTCTGCCATGACTCCAGGAGTGTGGCTGGAGGCCCTTGCAGTGAAGACTGAGGTAAAGAAGTTATTGAGTACCTCAGCCTTTTCCACATCACTTGTGACCAATTCACCACTTTCCTTTCTGAGGGGGCCCACACCTTCCCTACTCTTCTTCTTACCATTAATATACCTGTAGAAGTTCTTAGTGCTCCCTTTAACCTCCCTGGCTAGATTCAATTCAAACTCTACTTTGGCTTTCCTAACCAGGCCTCTTGCTGCTTGGGCAGCTTCCATATATCCCCCCTGTTCTAGCTGTCCTTCCCTCCACTTCCTGTAGAGTTTCTTTTTAAGTAATAGTGTGTCCAGCAGCTCCTTGTTCATCCAGGCAGGCCTCCTAGCGTTCTTCCCTGTTTTTCTCTTTGTTGGTATACATAGCTCCTGGACACAGAGGAGGTGGTCCTTGAATACTGACCAGCTGTCCTGGGTCCCTCTTCCCTCCAGGGCTTCGTCCCACGACACTTTGGCTAGCAGATCCCTGAAGCAATTGAAGTCTGCGCGCCTGAAGTCTAGGGTCATAAGCTTAGAATAGGTCCTCCTGATAGCCCTGAGGATATTAAATTCAACTGCTTCATGGTCACTGCAGCCAAGGCAGTCTCTGAGCCTCACATTGGTTACCAGCCCTTCCCTGTTGGTGAGAACAAGGTCCAGCAGAGAATCTAGAGAGCGAGTTTTTCAAAGCATGTCTAGTGACAGGACATGGGCAGTGATGGGTTGAAGCTTCCCCCCCAGCATTAACTTTTAGTCAGACCAACTCAGTTAGAAGCAAATGAACAAAATCAGGTTTTAAGCTGAGGGTGAGGAAGTTTAGACTGGATCTTAGTTTTTCAGAACAAGGGTAGTGAGACTCTGGGATAGGTTGCCCAGAGTGGTTGTGGATGCCCCCTCCCTGGAGGTGTTTAAGACCAGGCTGGAAGGGGTCTTGAACAACCAAGTCTAGTTGAGAGGTGTCCCTGCCCACGGCAGGGAGTTGGAGCAGATGATCTCTGAGCTCCCTTCCAACCTAAACCATTCTGTGATTTTATGATCAATTAGGGTATTATCAAATTAGAGCCATTGCTATCTGAGAGCCATTGCTATCTGAGCCTTACTTTTTTTACCCTCTAGTATTGTTAGAAAAATCTTGAGTATCTCTAAAAAACTTATCTCTGTGGAATTCATCTGCCATGTATCAGTATTTGACACTAATTGTCAGTCAGTTAATCTTTTGCTTCTTTTGTTGTCAATGGAAGTAATTAGGCATCCTGGGAGGCTGATTCAACTCTCTAAGATACTATCTAACACAAAGAATATGAATGGTACTCTGAGGCTGTGTATTTCTTTCCACTGGATATAAAGAGATTCAAAGGCGGGGGGGAAATTTAAATGTTTAATTGCAGACTTAATGAAAATTAATCCACCTAATCTATTGTTGAGGTTTCCCCTTTAATGACATTGAAACACTGCAGTGTTCTACTATATGCCTCATGGAAAGGAAACACAAAGAAGCTAGTGCAGCCCCTGCCACTAGTGGCAATACAAACAAATTCCTGATGACAAAGTAGGACTGTGCTTCACAGATACCCTACTTTTCATAAGAAAAGCTTTCTCCTTTGAGTTCCTCTCACTAGGATACCCCTGAGAAGTTAAAAGCACTGAGCACACTTTTTGCCAAGATGTCGATGTCGTTTTAATTCTTGCTGTAATACACCAACATATTCACTAGAGACAGAAGTCAACTGGTTAGATGAGTAATATTTTTAAAAGGTCAGTGGTAACCCTTATTCTTATTATGACCAAAAGAACAAACAAGCATCACTAAGCAGCAGAGAAGTCAGTATTTTATTTGAAAAGATAAAAAAAAATCTATTTCCATACATGCAGAAGACGGCATGCTCTATAAAAAGCAATGTTTAAATTGTCAGGGTTTGAATTTCTTTCCAGCTTGAGAAGAACAGGGTTATGAGAACTCACCAGCTCTACAGTGCTTTACAACACACTACCGTCCAGACAAGACCTAGAATTCATAACCAAATCTAATCGGAACACATTTAGTACAAGGGACGGAAACAACCAACCCCTGAACTCTGAATGGCCATGCTGCCTGATGGTGTAGATGTACACCTCTCCACAGGTTTGACCCAGCAGCCCTGAAGACAGTAAGAATTTTGTGAATCATTTCAGTGGGAACAGATTCTGTGATAACATCTACCTCTGAAAGGAGGGAGGCAGTCCCTCCTGTATGACTAAATACAGAACAGTGGTGTAAGTATGAAATGCAAAGAAAGAAATCATGCTGGATTATAGCAAAGCTCCTTCAAAATTAAAACATACTTTACAGCTTCTCACACATTTCCCTTCCTAGCCAAAGAATGTCTTGTCTTGAGTAAGTCTGTCCAAACCCTTCCCATGCTGACTCTTCCTTATGGCTGAATGGCCTGTATTATTTAAGTTGTCAGGAAAAACAAGAGTAAGACATTATTCAGCTGAAACATGCTAAATGGCCTATCAAACCAATTCTTAATGAAATGCCTATTCAGTAAGCATTTTAGATCTCTTTCTGAACTGAATGAGTAAATAAGCATGTAGCATGGTGATGTTTTATGTTTCTTAATATTTTTTAGTCACTGTAATAATTATTATTTTGAATACACGAGAGACATTAAAAAGTGTAAACTCTGTGTGTGTGCTCCTGCACAGATCTCAAAATTTGTATATATACAAAAATATATTCAGGAAGAATCTTTCAGAAATTAATTAAAACATAGTAAACCACAACATGACAATTAAGCATTTGAAAGGGATAATTAATTTTTTTTCGAAGACTGTAAGTGTTCTCTTAAATAAAGTCACTCAGATGAAAGAATGATCTGACAAATAATTTTTCTATGATACAACTTCCATTGCAAAAATCACTATGCTTCTTCAGCAACATGATTTCCTTTTAAAATAACTTGATTTGACTATAAAACAGATGCGAGCTCTATCATGCACACATGAGCAAAATAATAATCCACCTCTGCTTCACAGCAAACCTACCATTAGAAAAAGTAATCAATGAAAATAAATACTTCTGATAACAGCAAGGAGTTCACATTAGAATATACAAGAAATTTTATGCTAATGAATAGACACTGAAATAGATTTTTTTTTTTAAATCCCCTTTCTTAACAGTTTAAACAAAAGCTTATTAGTTACTGGGAAAATGTAGATATTAACTTGTAAAATTATGAAACACATATAGATGAAAGCTGCTGTTAGACTGCAGTAAAGCATTTTAACATTACTTTTGTTTGTAAGATTTTTAGAAGCAACTCTTGGCTTTCTTCTCCAAAAATATGGATGGAACAACTCGGGTCACTGCTTTTTCAATTTGCAAAGGAAAAATAACTTCAATTCTTTAACTTTTGCAGGCTCTCCCACTGCTTTAAAGAAAAACCCCAAACCAAAGCAAGCCCCATACAATAAATAACACTATTTCTTAAAACATTGTAACAACCTAAAATGGCTGCCCTATCGAGCTCTGATGAAAAGGGTTTCATCAGGAGCTGTAGGACAATTCTCCTTCTCAGTAACAGTCCGTACTGTGCCCGAAGCAGACACAATTACTGCCGTTTTAGCTGCTGACAGAGCTTTCTCCTTCTCTGCGATGGCAGCACAGACTGCTACAATTTCATCGCTTTCAAAATCATATTCTGGGATTGAATCTTCTGCAAGTTCTTTTTCTTTTGACAGTGGTTGCACTGCCTCAGCCTTTGCTGCCTTCTGCTGTTCATGTAGTTTTCTTGCCCATGAAAGGTCTTCTTTCCATACTTCAGGGTTCATTGGAAAGATGTGTAAGGAAACCTGGAAACTTCTAATTGCCTATAAACAGAATAGGGAAAAAAACAAGGATTGGACACTTTAAAGCCTAAATCTTTCATTACAGAAATTAAAATCAGTAACAAAAAAATTATGTTCAACATTCAAGCAAAGACACAAGCAATTCTACTCCAGTCTGTCATCAATGGAACAATCCTCCCTCAGCTATAAGTTCTGTAGCAGTGACACCTACAAACAGCTGTAGTAGTTTTAGGCTGTACCTTTAAAATTTTCCACAGATCTGGAACAGAAAGTAGTAAAATATAAATAAATCACCATTGGGTGTAAAAAGGAAAATTATGATAGTTCTAAACAATCCCATTAGAGAGGTATCTACCATGAAAATTAGTTTGGTAAACAATCTCTCACTCCTTTGGCTTCTTTGCTCTAGGAGAATAGAAGGGAAAAGGGAAAGGGGAAAGGGTTAAAGGGAAAGGGTTAAAGGGAAAGGGGAGAGGGGGAGGGGGAGAGGGGGGAAGGGGAGAGGGGGGAAGGGGAGAGGGGGGAAGGGGAGAGGGGGGAAGGGAGAGGGGGAAGGGGGAGGGGGGAAAGGGGGAAAGGGGGGAAGGGGAGAGGGGGAAAGGGGGAAAGGGGGAAGGGAGAGGGGAGAGGGGGAAAGGGAGAGGGGAGAGGGGAGAAAAGAAATAGAATAAGAATAGAAATAGAATAGACCAGGTTGGAAGAGACCTTCAAGATCGTAACGTCCAACCTATCATCCAACACCACCTAATCAACTAAACCATGCAACCAAGCACCCTATCAAGTCTCCTCCTAAACACCTCCCATGATGGGTGACTCCACGACCTTCCTGGGTAGCACATTCCAATGGGTAATCACTCTCTCTGTGAAGAATTTCTTCCTAACATCCAGCCTAAACCTCCCCTGGTGCAGCTTGAGACTGTGTCCTCTTGTTCTGGTGCTGGCTGCCTGGGAGAAGAGACCAGCCCCCACCTATCTACAAACTCCCTTCAGGTAGTTGTAGAGAGCAATAAGATCTCCCCTGAGCCTCCTCTTCTCCAGGCTAAGCAACCCCAGCTCCCTTGGCCCTCTCCTCACCCGGCTTGTGCTCCAAACCTCTCACCAATCTTGTTGCCCTCCTCTGGACACATTCCAGCAAGTCAACATCCTTCCTAAACTGAGGGGCCCAGAACTGGACACAGTACTCGAGGTGTGGCCTAACCAGTGCAGTGTACAGGGGGAGAATGACCTCCCTGCTCCTGCGGCCACACTGTTCCTGATACAGGCCAGGTGGCTTCTGCGTGACTTTGGCTGCATTGTTCTGGCTAAGTTCCAACAGCTCTCTGCTCTTTCACTTGTCCCTTTGTGTCCAGGGAAGTAAGGAGGGGGCAGGGAGTGGAAAGCTATTAGCAGCTGCCCTGGTTTTGGCCAGAGGGGTTCTTGTGCTGTTTATTAAATTGCAAATACCTGTAAATATTGTAAATACTGTGTATTTTGTACATATTCATTGCATTCCATTGTAGACTGTAGTTTTACTTGTAAATACAGCTTCATCTACTTCCAACTGGGCCTGTCTGGCAATTTCAATGGTGGGCGGAATCTTCAACCTACCACAACAGCTGTGTATACAAGTGTCTGAAAGTACCAAGAATTCATGAGTTGTTGCTACCTGGCAACATGGGCGCTGTGGTGGGTTGAGAGTTTGTATGACAAAAATAATACCATTATTAAAAAGGTGAAAGCAAAAATTAGTTTTTGTTTTGATGTTTTTATATTTCACTTTACTTCTGTCATCAGATGTGCAGGAAGGTAAAAGCAGACAGGTATGGTTTAAAGAAACAGAAAAATGATAACTTGCATTTAAAGTATCACTAATACTGGTGCTTTAGTCACTTCACATACACACTGAATCCTACAATAATCCTACCCCCATGATAAGCAGTTTCTGTATGAAGTTTGAGATTGCAAACACACTTACCTGAATGGGCAAAAGTATACAAATGAAATTCTTGACTTCTAGAGTTTCTCTAAGAAAGAACTCCTATAGTCTTATAAACCATGTATTATTAATACAATTTCAGCATAGTTGATACTGTTTATTCTGTCTTTCAGCTCAATTGGGAAAGTCTCACAACTACAAACATTAAACACAGAAGCTGTTATATATAAACCCCAGGACTATCTAATCCACTGGATTTGGTGTTTGGCAGTTAGAAGAGATGTATTAGACCAGAACTACAACTTCATTGTATTTATAGTTATATTAACAGTGAAAATGTCAAAACTGACCTAATTTGCTCAGACTTATGTGCATGTACCCACAAGCATGTGTGTATTTCACATGTATAATCACTTGGCCAGATACAGAAATGTCTACTTGAGTGAACAAACTCTCATGTGACGATGTGCAGAAGCCTTCCTCTGAGGTGGGAAAAGACTGATAAGGATTTGGATTGCATTTGGAAGGAGTTTTAGCAATACATATATAAAGACTTTAAAGACAAATGAATGACCACCAAATTCCATAATCTGTTATAATTTATAACCACTTAAAAGCACGCACATTAATCTGAAAAAATCACAACTTTTCATCTTCACTGAAGTGCTAATTCATCTTTCTGCTGGCACAGAGTAATACACAAACTTCATACAATGTGAACTCAGCAGAGAAAAGATACACATCAGATTTAAGAAATGCTGATTACACTAGCAGTATTAATGCTGTTGCAAAAGGCAGCCTTTCAGTTCCAGGAAAAAAATAAAACAAAATACTTTACTATTGGTCCGCAGCCAGCTCTGAAGTGTAGGAGCATGCTGAACTCTAAACAGTAGGCAGAGTGAAGTTTAAATTCTTGCAAAACAGTGTACTTTTAGTCAACTTTGTGAGTTTTTAATTTCCAGGGATAAATGAGCTAAAAGGAAACAATAAATGCTCCTCTTTTGTGTATCTGTTAACTACTAGGTATAAACAAGGGTCACCTGATTGTAAGCTTCCCGCGAAATTAAAGCCCGTCTCCATAGTTATGTTCATGCACAATACGCAACATTCAACATGATAATGAAACATAATGATGAACTACAAAGTAATGTTTGATAAGCTTAGAAGCTGCCTTGACGATTCATACAACATAAAATGAGCATCTTTTTGTGTGTGGTAGTTTTATAAATAAATGTAACAGCAACAAAAATAACAATAACTATTATGTTGTTGTTGTTATCATCGTCATCATCGTTATAATTAGCATTATTTATTACCATCATTGTTATCATTATGATCAAAAGATTGCAGGATGTTAGGGGACCTCTGGTGATCTTCAAGTCCAACCCCCCTGCCAAAGCAGGACCATAGAATCTAGCACAGGTTGCACAGGAAGACATCCAGATGGGTCTTGAAAGTGTCCAGAGAAGGAGACTCCGCAACCTCTCTGAGCAGCCTGTTGTAGTGCTCATAGAGTTCCCCCTCATGTTGAGGTGGAACCTCCTGTGCTGTAGTTTATATCCATTACCCCTAGTCCTATCACAGGCTGCAACTTAGAAGACCCAGCCCTCAGATATTTATAGACATTTGTTAAATCCCCTCTCAGTGTTCTCTTCTCCAGACTAAACAGCCTCAGTCTCTCACTCTCATCGTAGGGCACATGCTCCAGTCCCTTAATCATCCAGGTAGCTCTCCATTAGACTCTCTCCAGCCAATCCCCGTCCCTCCTGAACTGGGGAGGTCTCACCAGGGCCGAATAGAGGGAAAGAAGAACCTCCCTCGATCTGCTGGACACACTCTTCTTAATGCACCCCAGGATCCCATTGGCCTTCTTGGCCACAAGGGCATATTGCTATCCCATGGATCCCTTGTTGTTCACCAGGACTCACAGATCCTTCTCCACATGGCTGCTCTCCAGCAGATCACCTCCTAACTTGTATTGGTGCAGTTTATTATTCCTTCCCAGGTGCAGGACTCTGCACTTATCCTTGTTGAACCTCATTATGTTCCTCTTTGCCCAGCTCTCCAGTCTGTCCAAGTCTTTATCATTAAGAAGTAGTACACTTCGAGGGCTATGAAGGACCAGAGGGATTAATTTTCAAGCAGCAGTAATTCTGAAAAATATGGAATGGTCATCTACATAAAATTTTGTGTTGCCACTGTAACTGCTTCCACAGACATTAATTTCTATTAAGATAAACTAAAAGAAAAATACCAGTGCTACTTTTACTGTTTTCCCTGAGAGAGATGTGAATCTCCTTCTCAAACTGCCTATCTGGTATTACAGAAAAACACAGCAGCACTAGAAAAACCTAGTATTTCTAGTTTAATACTGAAGGGCACCTGTACTCTTAAGAGACCCTTCATGTAAGACCTTTGAAATTTTAAATCTGCATATGGTCACATATCTGCTTTTGCTTCTGTAAAGAAGACTACTATAAAATGTACTGCATGACATTCTCACTGTAGGATATTCTATCATAGTATCAGTCAGGGTTGGAAGGGACCACAAGGATCATCTAGTTCCAACCCCACTGCCATTGGCGGGGACACCCCACACTACATCAGGCTGGCCAGAGCCTCATCCAGCCTGGTCTTAAACACTTCCAGGGACGGGGCCTCAACCACCTCCCTCGACAACCCATTCCAGGGCTTCACCACTCTCATGGTGAAGAACTTCCTCCTCACATCTAGCCTGAATCTCCCCATCTCCAGCTTCATTCCATTCCCCCTATTCCTATCACTCCCTGATAGCCTGAAAAGTCCCTCCCCAGCCTTCTTGTAGGCCCCCTTCAGATACTGGAAGGCCACAATGAGGTCACCTCGGAGCCTTCTCTTCTCCAGACTGAACAGCCCCAACTCCTTCAGTCTGTCCTCATAGGAGAGGTGCTCCAGCCCTCTGATCATCCTCGTGGCCCTTCTCTGGACACGTTCCAGCACCTCCAGATCCCTCTTGTAATAGGGGCTCCAGAACTGGAGGCAGTACTCCAGCTGGGGTCTCAGCAGAGCTGAGTAGAGGGGGAGAATCACCTCCCTTGACCTGCTAGCCACACTCCTCCTGATGCAGCCCAGGATCTCATTGGTTTTCCAGACTGCAAGTGCATATTGAGAGCTCCTGTTGAGCTTCTCATCCACCAGCACCCCCAAGGCTCTCTCCTCAGGGGTGCTCTCCAGCCAGTCACTGCCCAGCCTGGATTTGTGCCTGGGATTGCCTCGACCCAGATGCAGGACCCTGCACTTGGCCTTGTTGAAGCTCAGCAGGTTGGCTTGTGCCCACCTCTCCAGCCTGTCAAGGTCCCTCTGGATGGCATCCCTTCCCTCCAGCGTGTCTGCTGCACCACACAGCTTGGTGTCATCAGCAAACTTGCTGAGGGTGCACTCAATGCCACTGTCCATGTCACCCACAAAGATGTTGAACAAGACTGGTCCCAGGACTGATCCCTGAGGGACTCCACTTGTCCCTGGCCTCCACTGGGACATGGACCATTGACAGCCACTCTTTGGGTGCGGCCATCAAGCCAGTTCTTTATCCATCTAGTGGTCCACCCATCAAACCCATGTGGCACCAGCTTGGAGACCAGGATGTGGTGTGGGACAGTGTCAAAGGCTTTGCTCAGGTCCAGGTAAACGACATCTGTTGCTCGCCCCTTATCTATTAATGTTGTCACCTGTTCATAGAAGGCCACCAGGTTTGTCAGGCAGGATTTGCCCTTGGCAAAGCCATGCTGACTGCTCCCAATCACCTCTTCACTACTCTTCTGAGTCAGTAGTGCCTCCAGGAGGATCTGCTCCATGATCTTTCCGGGCACAGAGGTGAGACTGACCGGCCTGTAGTTCCCTGGTTCCTCCTTCTTACCCTTTTTGAAAATGGGAGCAATGTTTGCCCTTTTCCAGTCTGTGGCCAGTTCTCTCAGCACCCGTGGGTGTATCCCGTCGGGTCCCATGGACTTGAACACTTTCAGGTTCTTCAGGTGATCACCAACCTGAGCTTCACCTATGAAGGGCAGTTCTTCCTCCTCGTCCCTGGCATCATCTGCCATGGCTCCAGGAGTGTGGCTGGAGGCCCTTGCAGTGAAGACTGAGGTAAAGAAGTTATTGAGTACCTCAGCCTTTTCCACATCACTTGTGACCAATTCACCACTTTCCTTTCTGAGGGGGCCCACACCTTCCCTACTCTTCTTCTTGCCATTAATATACCTGTAGAAGTTCTTAGTGCTCCCTTTGACCTCCCTGGCTAGATTCAATTCAAACTCTTCTTTGGCTTTCCTAACCAGGCCTCTTGCTGCTCAGGCAGCTTCCTTATATCCCCCCTGTTCTAGCTGTCCTTCCCTCCACTTCCTGTAGAGTTTCTTTTTAAGTAATAGTGTGTCCAGCAGCTCCTTGCTCATCCAGGCAGGCTTCCTAGCATTCTTTCCTGCTTTTCTCTTTGTTGGTATACATAGCTCCTGGACACAGAAGAGGTGGTCCTTGAATACTGACCAGCTGTCCTGGGTCCCTCTTCCCTCCAGGGCTTCGTCACACGACACTTTGGCTAGCAGATTCCTGAAGCGATCGAAGTCTGCGTGCCTAAAGTCTAGGGTCATAAGCTTAGAATAGGTCCTCCTGATTGCCCTGAGGATATTAAATTCAACTGCTTCATGGTCACTGCAGCCAAGGCTGTCTCTGAGCCTCACATTGGTTACCAACCCTTCCCTGTTGCTGAGAACAAGGTCCAGCATAGCACCTTTTCTTGTTGGTTCCTCTACCATTTAGAGGAGGAAGTTGTCTTCCATGAAGGCCTGTAGGAGACCCCCACAGTAGTATCTCCTTCCCCTGTCTTGCCTTTAATTTTAACCCTTCTGCAGCAAACAATCTCTCATTTGTCCCATGAGTAGAATCTTTTCTGATGGTTTGCAGAGACATTAAATGTGAAGGGCAGCTTTGATCAGACTACAGTGTTTATAACATGTCTTTATAACACATCAACCTGGTAAATACATAGTGACCCCTAAAAAACAGGTAAGGGAGCATTTTAAGAGGTAATGGCCCTCTGCCCCTAAGGTTTGTATTAGGCCTTACAGTCACATCTAACAGACACCATCTGACTTATTTCAAAGGATGTCCATTAGTGAAGATACATATGTATAAGTAAACTTTTCCTGTGTTTAATGATCCTTAAATGTGGATTACTTTCAGCAGAATCCAGCGTAATACTTGGCAGTGCTGGTGGATGACAAGCCGGACATGAGCTGACAATGTCCCCTCTCAGCCCAGGCAGCCAACCAAATCCTGGCCTGCATCAAAAGAAGTTCGTCAGAAGGTCAAGGAAGGTGATTCTGTCCCCTCTTTTGAGACCCCACCTGAGTACTGTACCATCTCACTTCCTCCTCACAATGCTTACTGCCTGTCTGTCCTTACACCTCAGTAAGCATCCCTGCATGCTCTACAGAAGTCATTGCTTCATGCTGCCTCTAACACACAGATCTCTACACAATGCTCTACTAGATGAATGGACATAATCCAGGATATTGAGGAAACAAGAAAAACTCTCTGCCATCCTAGAAATTAAGATATTTAGTTCAAGAAAATAAGGCCTGAATTGATATGAATGCTCTTAGCTTGTGAATCATGAAAATCCAGGAGGGTAGAAAACATTTACCTATTACCAAATGATGCTGCTAACATTATTATGAAGAAATTTAAAAATAATGGTAACACAACTTTTTCCCAGTTCATCATATGCTCTGCATCTGCTTTAGCTAAGACTAAATTACAAGGTCTAAATGTTAAGAAGATGGACTTCATCATGGTTAAAGCCTTAAAAGTTCTGAGCATCTGGCAAGAGTAGCTAACAGGGGATGCCAGCTCTCTCTCTCTCTCTCAGGAAATGCTTGCAAGAGCTGAGCACACTTGGCAGAAATTAAGTAGAAAGGGCAATTAAACTATTGGAGACTTGCCTGCCCTTCTTTTTTCTTGGCTGAAAATAAAAATCACCTCGAGTAGAAGATGCTTTCATGCATTAAAAAAACATCATGAGGTGGGTTATCAGAATATGAATTCCAACAGTGGTCAAAAAAATAAATAAAGTTACAGTGTCATGAGATGGAAACTGCAGAAGTAAGAGTTAACTGCTTTTCAAGGAAAAGCCAATCAACAGTTTCCTTTTGATTACCAAAATATTTACATGTCTACACATTAACATTTTGAAAAATCCTCTCAGAATAAGTTATGCTAATTAGCTGAATTCCAGTAAAATGCAGTAATTCCTCTCTTTGCTAGTACATAACTCCCATCATTACGTAAGAGACCTAAAAGAGTTTATTTCAAGAGGAACAAAAGGGCTGATCTGATGATCGTCTTGTCAAGACCTCATTCCTTCTACAAAATGTACTACCACAGCTGAAGACTGCTAAACCGCTACTTGCGAACAATCATGTGAACTACATCTTCCAGGCATTAAACAAAAAGCATGCACGATCCACTCATATTTACACATCTGCCCAGTTAACTTTGCAGTCCCCAATACTCCAGATTTCACACAGAGGTCCCAGCCCACAATGAGGGAAGTCACAGAATAGTTAAGGTTTATTTGGACCTTTCAAGTGTATCTGAGCCTATGCCTTGCTCAAACAGGGCCATCTGGAGCTGGCTCCATGACCATGTCTGGATGTCTTAAGAACTTCCCCAAGGTGGGAGCCTCAGTCACTTTCAGTTGGTTTGTTAGGGATTTTAAATGCTGTTTTTCAAACTGATGAAATTGTCACTTCTTGTCATCACCAACATAGTAAATACCATTAGTAAACACAAACATTTACAATTAAATGAGAGAACCTGTGCAAGCCCCAACTACATTTCTACAGTTCCTACATTCACATTGCAAGGTTTACTCCAGTATGCTTTTCCAAACTGGTTTGTAAAATTTAAGGAATTTCTACTTTTACAGAAATAAAGTTCTACCTGCTCACATTTAAATATTACTGTAGAATTACCCTATGCAGTAAAAAGAACAAAGGGCTTCTATAAAAGCTAAATAAATAGGGACTGATTTATCTCACTCTGTCTCAAGCCTGACAAAACCAAAATGAAACTTTTTTTTTCCCCATAAGAAATTCATATATTCTGCAGGTCATAATATAAATTAGATTTGTTTGGAAGCTGTATTTTAGAGAAACTTGGAATTAAGATAAATTGTTTTTTCCTAAGAAGAAGTGCATAATTCATTGCAAAGTAATAAAAATATTTTGAACAGACCATTTGACAGGATGTGGGTAGTGAAGACAGATGTCAGTGAGGGAGAAACAAAACAAAGAAACTGAAACTACTCTTGAGGAGTAGTTCCTAAATCTTAAAGAAAAAGCCCTGACATTTATGTGTTATTAACTTTTATTTGTAACAAATATAATGCAGTGAAAAGTTAGAAAATCATGGTAATGAAAGGTCCTGAGTTCCACTAGCATAGAGTAAATTTTCTGCACAAGAATTTGGGAGGGGACACACCCAGGATAGCCATCTGAGCCAACCAGTGGGGTATTTGATATCACACTATATACGGGGAAGGCTTTTGGAACACAGCAAGCGTCACGTGTTGGCAGTGTCCGGCGAACCATTTGTGTTTTGTGTCACTTCCAATATATTATTCCTGCTCATGGAGCACCTTGATGATAACTTCTTGAGACATGAAACAAACACCCCTACTGGATCTGTTGGTCACCAGTGCAGGCAAGTTCATAAGGAATGTCAAGACTGGAGGCAGCCTGGCATGCAGTGATCATTTACTCGTGGAATTCACCATACTAAGGGAACACAAATCAGTCAAGGAGCATAGACAGGACCCTGAATTTCAGAAAAGCAAACTTTCAGGGAGTTAATTAACAGGACACCCTGGGAAATGGTTCTCAAGGACAAGGGAGCAGAACAGAGCTGGCAGATCTTTAAGGACATGTTCCGTAGAACACAAGAGCTCTTGATTCCTTTGTGTAAGAAAGCTAGCAAGGCAGGGAAGAGACCTGCTGGTCAAACTAAAAGGCAAGAAGGAACTGCACAGGCAGTGGAAGCACAGACAGGTATCCTGGGAAAAGTACAGAGATGCTGCCCAATTGTGTAGGGATGAGGTCATGAAGGGCAGGGCATTGTTGGAGCTGAACTTGGCAAGCAATGTGAAAATTAACACAGGCTTCTACAGGTACATCAAGAGAAAAAGGAAGGTGAAAGAAAACATGCCCCTGGAGACTGGAAGAAGGGAAATGTTGTGCCCATTTTTACAAAGGGCAGAAAGAAGGACCTTGGTAATTACTGAGTTGTCAGCCTCACCTCTGTGCCTGGGAAGATCATGGAGTGAATTCTCTTAGGAGCTCTAAAAAGGCACATAGAGTCCAGGGAGGTGATCAAAGACAATCAGACAATCAGTGTGGCCTCAGTAAGGGAAAATCCTGTCTGATGAACCTAGCAGCCTTCCACGACAGAGTGACTACATCGGTGGACAAGGGATGACCTTTGGGTGTCATCTATCCAGACTTCTGCAAGGCCTTTGTTGTGGTCCTCCACAACATCCTACTTGCCAAGTTGGAGAGATGAGGACTTGATGAGTGGATTGTTCAGTGAATAAGGAATTGGCTGGATCACATCCAGAGGGTACTGGTCAATGGCTTGAAGTTCAGATGGACATTGGTGAAAAGTGGTGTCCCTCAGGGGTCCATACTGGGACCTATGCTGTTTAATACTTTTATCAATGATGTGGAGTGAGATTGAGTACACCATCAGCAAGTTTGCAGATGACACCAAGGTAGCTGGTGCTGTTGATATGCTAGAGACAGGATATCATCCAGAGAGACCTGGACAAGCTGGAGAGGTAGGCCCAGGTGAACCTCATGAGCTTCCATAAGACCAAGTAGAGGGTCCTGCACCTAGGCCAGAACAATCCTCATTATCAATACAGGATGGGGGATGAGGTGACAGAAAACAGCTCCTCAGAAAAGGGCTTGGGAGTTCTGGTGGATGAGAAGCTGGACATGAGCCAACAATACAATACAATAAACCAGGTTGGAAGAGACCTTCAAGATCATCGCGTCCAACCTATCAACCAATCCAACCCACCCAAACAACTAGATCATGGCACCAAGCACCCCATCAAGTCTCCTCATGTGCACTTGCAGCCCAGAAGGCAAATCACATCCTGGGCTGCATGAAAAGATGTGTGGCCAGAAGATCCAGAGAGGTGATTCTGCTACTTTTCTCTGGTATGACCTCACCTGAAGTACTCCATCCAACTCTACAGCCCTCAATACAGGAAGGACATGGACCTGATGGAGTGGGTTTAGAGGAAGGCCACAAAGATGATTTGGGTCTAGAACACCAGTCCTGTGAGGACATGCTGAGCTTGTCCAGCTTGGAGAAGAGAAGGCTCTGAGGAGACCTAATAGCAACCTTCCAGTACCCGAAGGGGCCTACAAGAATGATGAAGAGAGACTGTTTACAAAGTTCTGTAGTGATAGGACAAGGGACAAGGTTTGAAATTAGAGAAAAGCAGACTTAGATTGGATATTAGGAACAAGTTCTTTACCATGAGGGTAGTGGAACAGGGAACAGGTTGCCCAGGGAGGTAGTTGAGGCCCCATCCCAGGAGATGAAATTCAAGCTCATGCTTGACAAGGCTCTGGGAAACCTGATATGGTGGCAAATGTCCCTGCTCAGTGCAGAGAGGTTGGACTAGATTACCTCTGGAGGTCTGTGACCGGTTGATGCTATGCCTTTAAGAAAGAGACAGTTGCTGAGCACTCTGGCTGAATGTTTTTGATATTTGAACAAAAACAAGATAGTCTAAACTAATTTTATTGGTGGCTTGTAGGGTGCAGTTTTGAGTTTGGGTTCTGTTGGTTCAGTCTGTGTCTGGTCTGGGTTCAGGCTAGGTCCAGTCTGTGCTTCTCTGTCCTGTGGGCTGGATGGTTTCTCTCTTTCTGAAGCAGGAACGGCCTTGAGTTAACAGCTAACCAGATAAGAAAACTAATTTTTTGCATGTGCTTCTTAGCTAACAGAATTTTTCTTCCTTAATTACCTTTCTCTCTCTCTCTAACCCTTTTTGGGAAAAAGGGGAGGTGGGGAGGGAGAGAGGGGGGTTCAGGGAACCCCCCTGGCCGGCTGGAGGGAAAAGGTTTTTCTGCATTGTGTTCATTGCTGTATTTTCCTGTATATATTGTAAATATTGTATATTTGTGTACATATTCATTGCATTCCATTTATGCCTGTAAATATAGCTTTCATCTGCTTTTCCGACTGAGATAGCTGTGGTTTCTTTCCTTTTGTGTGGGGAGGGAACTTTCTCACCCCACCACAAGGTCCCTTCCAACCCAAACCATTCTATGATTCTATGACTTAGATCACCTCATCAGTAAGCCTTTTTGAGTTCAATAGTTATGAAATAATTTGAGCTTTTAAGACTCCTCCAGTCTTGACTTTTTAAGATTCCTTAAAAATTGCTTGGTTCAAAAATAAATCATGCGTATTATCCGCATTTCAGAATAAATCACCAAGTTCTTCTCTGTACCTAAGAACATATTCATCAGAAGACAGGTCAATATGCCTTAAAGTCAGAAAAGCAAAACTCCAGTATGATCTTACCTGGCCCTGGTAATAACTCCTCCACCCATTCTCTTCACAGACAGAAAGGTCAATGTAACAATTACAGGAGCACCTATTGCAGTGTTTTGTTTCAGATGAATAACGTGCTTTGATGTAAATCTCTGATTGCTTCCACTTAAAATGCTTTGGTTTGCATCATGGAATAGTCCCAGACTACATAAATTAGATTCCCTTCTGATTAAGCTTGACAATGCACTCTAAGAAAGCACCCAAATTGCCACTCTGAAGTAAAACAACATGAAAACAATGTGAACACCAGGTCTCCAGCACTAACAAGATATCCACTCCACTCCTATTGGTGTGATGTGAGTTGCCAATACAGACAAAGCTTATAGGATGTGGTGAGCAGACCTGGTGGTATAACTAGTTTTTGTATACCAATACCTATAATTCACATTACAGCAACTAGCAATTTTTACAGAATAAGCAGTATCTATTACCTTGGATCCTTGAGAGAAATAAAAATTGGAATTCTCTAAGACTAATGAGTTTTAAAAACTCAGACATAACTTACAATGACAATTTCAGGTACTTAGAAGTGAAAAAAGCCTTATAGATTGTAGACCAAGCAAGACAGACCATCTATTCTTACCTTCTACATCACAAAAGCCATGGAACATCACTAGTTTTGTGATGCAGATAAGCATGGTTTTGTTTTTCACATTATGATACTGTGCAGCCTGTAATAGCACACCACACATCTGTAACACACAGCTGCTATCTTATGTTATTCCTGTTGTTTTGTTGGGTTTGGGTTTTTTTAATACTGCTCCTCACTATCAACTGGGACTTCACAGTACTCTCATCTTTCAACTAGGGTGAACTGTGCTGTAGCAGTACAGTACTCAGAATGTAGTATATGCAGTTATGTTAATATAATTATTCTATTGCTACCACATAAATAGAGAATATAACACAAATGGCTTTGAGCTAGACAGGTCTTCCACAAGCCCAGCAACAAAAAACACACAGAAGCATTTGTGAAAAACAACAAAGCAGAAGGAATACTGGAGACAAATAACAACCTTTTTCCTCACCTACTTTCAGGTTGCATAAGGATATTCGCTACCTTAATATTTCTGTACTTTCATTCTCTTACACACAATTCAGAGGCTGTGGTTTACAAGCCTAGCATATTTATGTTGTGCGTTTTCCTACCAGCGCTATCTCTCCTAATCCAAGCTGGGCACGTCCCAAAGTCTGCCAGGCATCCCAGGAACGTGGGTTTCTCTGGACAGCCATTTCTGCTGCATGCACTGCTGGGAACATTTCATGCAAAGACATCAGGACCTATGACGGGAAAACAAATATAAGAGGGATATGAATAAGCAAAACTCTAAACAGGTTTAAGTTTTCTGTGATTACCCAGACAATCACCATTGTTTCAATAACCAAGGGCAGGTTCCTATTATGTAGCTTTTTCTAGTTTAAAAGTTAGTTGTCTAATCCCAGATAGTCACCCAGTCTCATTCCATAGCCCACAGAGAGAAACAAGCATGCTAGAGAATGACTCATCTGAACTATTTAAGCAACTCTATTACAAGTACATTAATTGCTTCCAAAGGTGTCCATCCTTCTCCCTTCCTCCCCACAAACCCCACACCCTGTAAAGGCAGAGCAGAATACACTGAAGCACAAGCACATTGAGAATTAACCACAGTACACGAGCAAGTATTGTTGAAAAACTCCTGGGTTGTATTTGTTCTTTTTAATAGAAGACTGGGATCTATCAATACAGTTGCAGTACACAGGATAAATAGAAACAATCCATGAAATTCTGTGTGGAAACTGCTGTTACCAATGACTGTTGTATTTGGAGAGCAAGCATTCTGCAATAGCACAGCCTAACTTAGACATCATTTACACTTAAACAAAAAAACCAAACACCAAAACCAAACCAAGAAACAAATAAACAAACAAAACCACCAACAACAAAAATTCAAATAAACAAACAAACAAAAAGTGGTTTCTGCATATGGAAATCTCTTTTACTCAGTAGCACAGGTTAGTATCAGTGTTACCATAGCATTTTAGTCCCTGAATTGAATCTTCATAACTAAGCCTACAAATCATAGTTAATGATACATAATATGGCTCAAAGCTTGCCTTATTTTTCCAAGACCACCATGAGATTGGCAAATTACCTGAAGTTCTGCATCACCCTGAGATCATGACTTCAAACACCCACATACTATGGTGACAGATACCAGTACAAGAAACAAATGACAACTACATTCCTGTAGCCTGATGAGAATGTCAACCACAGGAGTAAGACTCATGTGTGGGCAACCACTTTCATCCCAACTCACCCACAAGCACAATGAATAATATTAGAACATATTAGGACTGCTGCTGAAGTGCAAAAAAGCATTTATTTAACCTTCGTGTGCTATGATATATTAAATAAATATGAGTGTGGAGTAAAGGAAAATTCAAATGCAATAATGTTGAGTATTTAATTAACAAAGCATTTGCTTTACTACAGAAAGTCATCTTACCCTCAAGAAATACAGGAAGCACAACTTCAAAAAAACACAAAACAAACTAACAAAAAA
Organism: Colaptes auratus; assembly: GCA_015227895.2. NCBI lineage: Eukaryota > Metazoa > Chordata > Aves > Piciformes > Picidae > Colaptes > Colaptes auratus. The sequence continues at coordinate 24,051,337 of CM026897.1, forward strand.
CTACCATAAACCCCCCCCTTTGGATCTATATTCCTAAACTTTTGTAAAGACTAGCTTTATGGCTTCTCTTTAATTCTATTCAGTAGGCTGTACACTGGAATTTAGAAGTACTAAAAATCTCTTTAAAATAACCCACACCTACTGTGCCATGTAATTTTCACTTTTCCCAACCATTCTCAATGACTGTGCTTTCTAAGCAAAGTTTGTGGATTTGCAGAAATCTACAAAGCACAGTGGCAAAGAATACCAAAGCGCACAGAGTCCCTTACAGCACACCCAAAGGCCCCGCAATGCTTCCCTTCTCCCCACCCAAGCGTCTACCCAAAACCTCCCAGGGCGCTTTCTTTCTTTCCAGCCCTTCCCCCCACCCCGCAATGCTAGGCTACTCTCAGGCTGGCCAGGTGTTCTGAGACCTACCCCGCCTTCTCCTCCTGGCATTAGGCCTACACAAGCCTAACAGGCCTTGAGATACTCCCTCACCATTAGCAGATAGACAGCATCTCCCATGGGAGCAGAGAAGGAAGAAAGAGGAAGAGAATGACTTTTCAGGAGAATTTATAGGGTGCAGGATTTATGGGTAGAAATACGCTGTTTCCTGTGTCTACCTTACTCAGTTGGAAACTTGGGACACCAGAGGTGTCACTCATGTGGCAGTAACAGGAGCCACTTAGCCTAAACTGCCACAATAGTTGGCCATCCTACCTTGATGAAGTCATTCTGCATGTAACATCTGTCTCTTACATTAATCTCTTCATGTAGTTATTCTTATAAGGGAAAACAAATCCAAGTACAGTCACCTGAACATTTTTCTGCATCCTGAATATTCATTCCTTCCTACTAGTACTTTCTACTGCAACACAATTCAAAAACACCTACATAACAATACAGGAAATCTTCTGTATGAATTTTTTTGAATTAATTTTACTGCTTTGCTTACTGAATTGTGACCTCACGAATAAAAGACAATTATTCCACTTTCTTCTACTCATGATTGTTGTGTCTAATAAATTAGCAAGTTGCTTCGAAAAGACTTCTCCCAATTATGGTGGTCAATACTGCGTTCCTAGTAACTACAACATCAGTTTCTCAAGGTACATGCAAACAAACACAAACTTGAAAAACTTTGTCCTCTGCTGGTGGTTTTGAGCTGTTATAAAGTGACTCAGTTATACTTGTCAGTCACGTAAGAGAACAAAGCTATTAATGCACACTGTTCTCCTACGCTTTTGTTTTCAGGTGACAGTATCACCGAAATGCACAGATGAATTGCTACACTCTTAGCTTGGGTTACTCTACCTGTGATATTAATATCATATTAATAAAATACCTCTGCATACTAGATTCTACTGCTACTTGAAAACTGAACCAGCAGACAGTTAATTCTACATCTGGAAAGTCATACTGAAAAATAAAAATAAAAATAACCACAACCAGCACAAAGTTTTCTCTAGATACATATTTAACAAGAGGTGCTCAGCCCTTCACTCGTACAGGCCACATGGCCATGACAAAGCCAGAGAGGAATCACATGTGTTGTAATCCCCTTTGTCATAAAATGTGTATGTCTCATGCTCAATACATGGCCAGATGAAGCACCAAATTCATATGCAAATTCATCATCCCCTAGTAACACAGAGTCCAGTGTGGTCTCCATTTCACTAATATGCTAAGTTCCTAAAAGATTAGTATCACCTGGGTAGTATATTACATAAATTACACTGGTAGACTTCACTGTAGCATAAACTTCTCATCCTGAGCATATAATTCTGTGTTTATACATAACTGAAAAATATCATAAATATAGTATATTATAATAATCTTGAGTTCTGCACGGCAAGATGTAAGGTGTATTTTCAAGGATGCAGCTACCCTGAAATACTGCTATCAGATCTCAAATAACTTACTGCTAGTCTAAACATACCCAGAATTGAACTCTTTGCCTCTTCCCAAATCATCTGTAGTATTGCCCTTACCATGGCAGCACCATTTTTAATATTCTCTTCCTTCACATGAATTTACTCTGCATTCATGCCTCCTCTGAGAACAAACTTATTTTGCTATCTGCACAACTGTTTTCATTCTCTCATTTTTGTCCAACCAAGAAGAAATCATACCAGGTGGGCTGTTTCATTCAAAATAGTTAACTCTTTAAAATACAGTAAAAAAAAAAAAAAAAACATATATATATACAGGGGTGGGTGTGTGTATATATGGTAGGTGCCATTTTCACTTCGTGACAGAATTTATTTACCAGTGGAGTTAAAATTTACATGTACAAATTAACAGCTATGAAACTTAATCTTTGAAGCAATCTGGAAAGCTGTAAATAAAGCAGAATTACAGTATTTTGTCTCTTCCAATAGTGCATAATTAAGTATTGGAACTCCTTGGCACATAGTTCAGCAGACGCTAAAATTTTGCAGGAGAGCAGAATGCAATGAGACAAAGTTGTTGAAGCAAAACCTTCTCAGAACTTTTAGACACAGAAGTTCCAGGGCCAAAACTTGCTGGAGGCTGGGAAAAATATCACAGGGGAAGTATTACTTTACATGCTTGTATAATTTTTCCTAGCCATCCACTGTTGGAAGTTGTCAGGACACCAGGCTAGACAGATCTTTCATTTAAGTTAGCACTGATGCAAAGACACCCTAATACAAGTAAATATTCAATGAAGGTTTACATGTTTAAGATGTTTTTTTACCACAGAACCTTAAGTATGCAGGAGTCAAGGCACCTAAACCATACAGGAGATCCATAAACATCAATCTGCTATTGAAGTAACAGAGATCTGATTCTGCATGTGCTCAAGTTAAGAGAAAGTACCACTGCAGAATTTCCAGAAAGTTTGAACAACAAACATGGAGAGATTTCTTTAATTTTTTTTTTATAAAAAGACAGGTATGTCTCCTGTTTCAGAAGTTAGGAGGAAACAACAGACTACAAATCTAAGTGAGCGAGAAAATTGAGAGAAAATATGCCCACTTTCCAGCATCATGTAGGACACAGAATGAGAGAGCTGCATTAGAAAAATGCAGTGATTTAAAGTAAAAATAATTACTGCATGTTACTATGAGTACCATGTAAATTAGCCAACTGGTACTTCATACACATAAGGGAAAGGAAGGATCCTGTCTGGATCTCTTGTATACATATGGTATGATGACACAGCAATTCAACAATACACCTCTCCCACAACAAATCAGGAATAAAAACCTTTACAGTCAAAAAAATGTTTTTCAAACAAAATACAAAACCAATGAAAATCTAAATCTTCTCTATGAAAAGACAGCCTACTTTGGCATTACTGGATTGAAATGAGCTTATATTATTCAATTAAATTCTTCTGCAAAATCACCTTTCTTCACTTCACAGACATGACTGAGAGAAGGAGATGTGATAGCACCTAGGAAAAAAAAAGTCAACAAACCTTGGAAAATAGCCAGCTTTTCTTCCTGTTTTTCTGGGGGCAGGTGGGACTGGTTTTTTATACAAAATTAGAATCACAGCAAAAAGAAAGATTTTTAAAACTAAACAATATAGCAACCTTCTTAAAAATTATGTAAGACTTCCACTGAAGTATCATGTGGGCTCTCTTCATTTTTTCTCCTAACTTTAAACAAAATATTTTTCGGACATATTTTGAGTAGCTGTCATCCTAGAAATATTCTTGCCATTCATATCTGTCCAGATGGTTGAAAGAAGCCACACATTCATTGTTCTCACCCTCAATTCAAAAAACAATAATTTTTGGAGAAGAGCATTTTGTGCACCTTTGCATACAAAAGCTTCCCAACACAAACAAGAAAATGTAGCCTGGCACTTTTGCCATTTAAGCCACACAAAGACATGCTGAAATGACATGCTGATCTCGCAGCTTTATGGAGGTGTTCATGGCTACAAGCATTTCCCTCACAAAACAGCTTTAAAATAAAGGCTCCAATGAATTGGTATCAGAAGAATACTCTGTTTAATGTTGTTTTCCAAGACTAACTGACCTATGTAACACTTAACATGAAAACACACTGCAGCACATCCTTTGCATATAGCATCTCTAATGTTGACAGTATTAAGGCAACACTTTAGAAAGAACAAGGTGATTTTTAATGGTCATATTTGACAAATCATCACAATAAGACTCTCCTTGATCCTCCCCATACAACTTCTAAATATCTCAGCTGCTTTTTCCATGTCATAACATCTTAGGTCATCTCCTAACAAAGATGCTCATTATGACTGACTGGAATAACAGCCCCATTTTAATTCCTGTTGTAAGACACCCTGTTGTGTTAGGAAAACTGAAAAACCTACATTGTGCTGAAGTTCATGTGCACAACAACTACACTACATTGCTCAGGATCAATTTACAGGCATAATGTTTCCTTTAATTTCTAAACTGATAAAGAATTGTCATGCTTTACCTGTGATTTCATCTCATAAAGTGTAGCATCCTCTGGAGTTAACTGAAGTGCTTCATCCCACTTGTGAATAGCCTCTCGGTACCTGCAGTTAAAACAGTATTACAGTCTCACTAGATTTAAAGATATTAGAAATTTCTATTTATATCCTGACATCCTAAATAAAGAGCCATGGCATCTCATTAACATTAATAAATTTTTCTAGCCTTGTAAGACCTGCTCAACTCTTTTCAGGTACTATTTGTTCTCCTGACCAAATGGATTGCCCAGTGCAACTGTTCAACATGCCTCAAGTGAATTTACAAGTCAGTAAGGGAAACGGGTGACAAAACAACAACTTTAGACTAGGAATCTTGAACTGAGTCAAATTCTCATTCTTGTAAAAATCATCTTTAAGCATAAAGAAACATAACTTGAGCCAAACAAGCTTTGCCACAGCCATAATTTGGTATTTCTTTTCAGTATAAAAAAGGTTGAAACATAGCAGCTGCCCTCTTGCATTTCTGTACTGTAAACAACTATAGTGAAATCACTCAACTCTGGGAAGGTATACAGTAGTCTCATAATATGTTGCCCTTCCCCAGAAAGCAGGACAAAACAGAAGAGTTGATCAAAACAAATAAAAATTTGGGTTTTGTCTTGGACAGAGAGGTAAAACTTGGGCAAATGCACAGACCTTTTTGAACCATACTGAAGAACTGTAATAGAATAGTAAAATGCAGTTAAGGGATTGAAGTCTTGCAGCTCTAAAGGAGACCTCAGATTAAGATTAATCAGTCTGTGAGGTGTCACATGTTCACATGTTGCACTGGCTTGGAAGGTCATCTTGTCCTGCAGTGGGGACAGGGATACCTCCAACTAGATCAGCAAAAGCAACTGAAGTCAAACTCCCATTATGATCCAATTCTGTTATTCAATATATTATGATTTCCCACAGCATCCTCCTAAAGAAACTGCCTGCATGAAGTTTGGATGGGTGAACAATTCATTGGGTTCAGAACTGTCTCGATGACTGAGCCCAAAGAGTGGTGGTGAACAGAGTTAAATCCAGTTGGTGACCAGTCAACAGAGGTGTTCCCAGGGCTTAGTACTGAAGCCAGTTGTCTTTAGTATCTTTATCAGTGATCTAGTTGAGGGAATATTGAGTGTATTCTCAGTTTGTAGATGACACTAAATTGGATGAGAGCGTTGATCTGCTTGAGCATAGAAAGGCTCTGCACTGGGTCTGGACAAGCTGAGTTGATGGGCTAAGGTCAATTGCACAAGGTTTAACAATGCCTCAGAACTCATGTTGTGGCACAGCTGATGCACAATAACATGGCTTTGAATCTTATGTCCCTTCAGAAAAAGGAACATGAAACTCATGACTTAAAAAATAGCACCCCAGAAACAAGAATGAGACAAAAATCACACATTAGTCCAATGATGATGCTGTAAACCTTCAGAAACTTTTGATATTTGTCTAAATGAAGAATAATCCTAGCTGGCTGGAGGCTTTGCACCTGGGAGTCCCATGGGATAAGAAATTGAGCATGGCCAGCAACATGCCTTTGTGGCATAGAAGCCCAACAAGCAGCCTGAGCTGCCTTAGTGTCACCAGCAGACAGGGAGATGATCTACCTCGGTTCTGGTGTGCTGGGTCAAGTACTGGGCTGTCCAGTTAAGACAGAGCTGTGGGCATATTGGAGTGAGTCCATCAACAGGCCGTAATGATAATTAAGGGCTTAGAGCATCTGTCACATAAAGAGAGGCTGAGACAGTGGAGACCACATTGCCTGGAGAAAGGAAGTCTTAAGAGGATCTTATAAAAGTGTAAAAACATCCAATTTGGAGGAGGAGCAAGAAGTAAAGGAAGATGGAACCAGACTCTTCTCGCTTGTGCTCAAGTGACAGGACAAGAAGCAACAGGCACAAACTGAAGCACAAGAAATTGTTTAAATATATCTCCATTGTTGGAGATTTCCAAAACTTGACAACATCCAGAGCAACTTGAATGAGCAGAAATTGGAGTAGAAAATCCACTAGGGTTCCATAGGGTTATATTATTTTATATATATAAAATATCTATTATTATATATATAATATATATATAATTATACATTATATATTCCATAGGTTTATATTATACATATATATATATCACTATACTATATATAGGGTTATACATCAGCAACCTCAGTGATAAATGGTTCAAGTTTAAATATGACCATCTTTTGTCTGAATTAAATTTTAAGTAAAATATAATCTTACAAATAGACTTACTAATTTTTCAGATATTTTATAAAAACTTCTCTAATGTACCAGTAAAGAAATCACAGAACAAGTTTGCACATTCAGATTTTACAGACTATCAAATTAATATTTCCAGCAAAAGCAAAACCCTCATCTGTCTATAATGTAACTGAGCATCTAAACCCCAGTAAAACAAAGCATTTTTAAGAAAATACTATCATGACTTGAACTTTTGAATTACTATCTATATGAGCTTAAAGATAAACTAAATTTTATCCACTTACACTGACTTCAGTAACACAGTACATCTACAAAAAATTACTCAGCTATAACCAGACCTTAATTATAATTGTTTCTTCTTCATTGCAATGCCATAGAAATAAATACATTATTGAGAACTAGATACATCTGGGTTGGCTTCACTGTATAGGATTTGATGAATATTGCCCATTTTTATTTAACAACATATCCCATAGCTCCCCTAAAGTACTAAAACTGCTCTCTTCAGACACATTACTGACCATCTGGGAGATAGACAGACTTGGCATGCTTTATTACAGCTTGATAAACTTTTTAGAGAAATATTTGATGCTTACACTTCACTTTTTCACCACTTCTGGGCAAACAGGATCTCCGGAACTACTGAAATCATTAAAATAAATTTGTATTTCCATTGGATTTTTTCACCCAGAATCCTCCAACCAAAAGAACAAACCCCGTTTAAGTTAACACAGAGATCATGTTTCAAATCATACATATGTATGTATATAAAATGCTAAAAATCATTGTTGTACATCACACAGGATTACATTCCTGTATCTTTACTCCAAAAAGTTGGCCACAATTGATGCTTCAGAACAAACTGAGACAAGGCATGCTCAGAGTGACACTGGAAGTATCTCAAGATATACCAAAGAGATGAGATGGTGTCAAGTTAAGACAAAATGAGATAAGCCTGCAGGAGAGAGGCAGAACACAGGAGTACAGTGACAGGAGACAGCAGGAGGAAGCTTAACTCCTGGAAACACTTCAAGATATGGAGGGATGCTCATACTATCAGATGGATGTTACAGGAGGATGAGGGAAAACATGGTTAGATGGAGCCCAGGAAAGGATAAGGAAAACAACATTTTTAGAGAAATATTAGTAATTGACAAATACATCACAGAAAATTAATATCAATGGTCACTGGCCACCAGAAGCAGCAACTAGAACAATTTTAATCTAGGGTAGGGTCAAATTCAGACTTTGATGGAAACTAGAGAAGAAGAACCCTAGTCAGTAACTATACAGAATACATAAAAAGGAAACAGAATTTAAAAACAAAGTAGATGTTAATTACAGGAATAGACTTCCCTTTTTTAAGCTGGGAGATGATGCAGGGCTGGACTGGGGGCGGGGCGGGGGGAGATTCAAAGAATAGATGAAGAAAACTTGTAGTGTATTTTTTAAGTAAGAATGGTTAACAGCACAATTTCTCTCTGCAACCAGGTAATAACTTCGAATAACTTAGATACCAGGATATTATTCAGAGTGGAAGAATCAAACTGAAAGAATTTATTATGCTTACTTCAATTAAGTGGGAGTTTTGGTGGTTTAATTTTGTCATGAAAACCACAAGACTCTATAATCTCTGACTGCATACTTGGTTAACTCTTAGAAACATTAATAGATAGACTGCATTGAGAAATATTTAGCATTTTACCACATAAACATTTAAAACTACTATATGGATAAATGTCTGATCTTAAGAAGGAGTCAAAACAAATAACCTATTTCTAAGTGTATGCTATTAACATCAACCTGTCAATTAATTGCAATACAGAACATAAGTGGTGCGTGAAAATACAGTTAAAGATCTTAATTCATCCATGAGTGTGTGGCATCTGGGAACTTATTTAGGCAAGAAAACCTTTTACCTGTATTCCTCTGGTATCCATAGCTGTAAATCTATTCTATTCTAGATCACGTAACATACCTGTTTGTCTGAAACACACAGCAGAAATGTAATTTTTCTACTGGAAACAGCAGTGCTAACAGCAGATATATTGACACAGAGGAAATAACTAAATTCATATATAGGGAAAGCCATATTTGAGTGTATACTTGAGGATGAAAATGGTTAAAACCTTCCACACCACTGAGAAACAGCATCATGCAGGAGAATACTTGGGGTCATACAAACTACTGTGTTCATGTGGAAGTACTAAAAAGAATTATGAATTCTATACATGTAACTACAAAAATTTCAACCTTTTAATGTTTTCATATTCAGCATTAGTGCCAGATGAAGTGACAACTGGTTGGGAATGAAAATACCTAAGCAACCCACTACAGGGTCTAGAAGATGCTGTGCAACCATCTATAAACACATTAAGTACTTTGTTAAATCTTAGTCCTGTAATCTAACATAACAGTATTGACTGTCATTTTACGGGCAAGAGCTCTGTAGGATGCCAAAACAAACAGTGACAAATAGGAACACAACTGAGGTTTAGACATCAAAATTCAAGTCAACAAAAAGAATGTAAGTTTTATTACACCTGCCATTTCATCATTAAAGTGCACACACATACAAAAAATCATAACCTTATAAGAGAAGTAATCATACAGTTTAAGTAAAATCAATTTGTTATTTTATTATCCTTCACAAAAACCTTAAAATTAATATAAATCAAGTAGCAGATATTGCAGTAGTTAGAGTATTTGAAGTATTCACAGAGAAGTAAAGTGGTTGTTTTTTTTCCCTGAAATGGAATTTTAAATACAAAGCATCAGTTCCTCAAAATAGTTTCAAGTGTAGTTCCTCTGGACACATCATGAAGAAAAACTTACAAGAAAATCTGTTATGTGACAACTGAAGCAATTTTGAGGTTGTATTCTGATCCTGGGAATTATATGTTCTGATACCTTTTAGAAACATATTATTAGAACTAGAATTATGGACACCATCTGTTTTCTTCTTAATTGAGTAGGCATTTAATCCCTTTAACCTTTTAATTATTTGCTCACAGATGGCTGACAACTTGTCTCTCTTACCTCCTACTATGATTCTACTGGTTCTCAGAAATCAGTCACAGAAACTGGGGCAAGTAATCAAAAGCTGCATACAGCAGAAAAAAAAAACAACCAATCAAACAAAACCACACTAAAAATATGTTCTGGTATTTAGATATCAGTATTTCTCTATCTTTCTCAAAAAGACATATTGCCAAAATATGGTGCTCAAAGGTAGGGTGTTAACAGGCAAAACATTTAGGGAGAGATGATACCCAAGAACCAACAGACTGCTCACATTCCATTCTGAGCAGTTCCACTTCATCTAGTTGGCATGCTCATGTTATCTGCACAAAATAATGTAATTCCCTTTCATTTTCTTTCCCTCTATTACTTCTGGCCTCTTTAAAATATTTGCTGATGTTAACATCACAGAGCAGTAACAGAAATTACATATAAAAAGACAAAGCAATAAAAGCAGAGGAAACCTATTTCATTTTAAGATATAAAGGGCATTTAAAATCTGTTTTTCATGAAAGTACCAATATGTTAAATAGGGAAGCACCCTACAAATTTCCTTACATAGCAGAAATGATTACTAAGTATAGATGTAAAGTTACTATGTAGGACCAAAGCACATCCTATTCAGCAAAAGCTGTCAAGTCTCTTGAAGTAAGTGAAACACAGAGGTAAATATACAATACAGTACAATACACCAGGTCGAAAGAGACCTTCAAGATCATCGCGTCCAACCCAACCCACCTAAACAACTAAACCATGCAACCAAGCACCCCATCAAGTCTCCTCCTGAATAACTCCAATGAAGGTGACTCCACCACCTCCATGGGTAGCCAATTCCAATGGGCAATCACTCTCTCTGTATAGAACTTCTTCCTAACATCCAGCCGAAACCTGCCCTGGCACAGCCTGAGACTGTGTCCTCTTGTTCTGGTACTGGCTGCCTGGGAGAAGAGACCAACCACTGCCTGTCTACAACCTCCCTTCAGGTAGTTGTAGAGAGTGTAACAGATGATACCATCTACCTGCACAGAATGTCACATACACATATACACACTGTACATATATCACAATCCAGAACTAAAGGAATCTATCAGACACTTCTGAAGCCCAAGATGACATAACATCCAAGTCACACACGTATAAATGTGAAGGAGAGTGGGAACTCCTACTATCAGCACTATGGAGACATGTGGTAAATCTCACTGTCATTAGGCACAAACTTTCTGTAAATAGACATGAGGCAAGTTTGTGCTCCAATTTCCATGACAGAGCCAGCCACTTAAAATGTTACATTTCTACTGAAAAGCAACTTTACAAGAATGACTTGATTTAGATTGCATTTGTTGGCACTATGATTTTGCATGTATGCGATAGCAGCACCTATTGGAAGAAAGTAGTTTCAGAACTGGTTTTGAACTATTTGTTTTTTTCCCATAGCATGGAATGAGATGCAAAATTAAACATTAAAGATTCAACAGAAGATTCATATTTCAGATATGAATCAGATATCTATATTAACTACTACATAGGAATACAGAAGTCACAGAATCCTAATGCTTCTGAATCCTAATCTGTAGAATTAATTCTTCCTTGTTTGACTTAAATCCTATGCTCTTACCTAGTAGGGAAGATCTACAAAGTTCTGGAACTACTCCCTTTCCATTAAACTGCCCATAGATTTACAACACACTTCCCGAAAAGTAAACAGGATGGCAGACAATAGTTTGCTGTAATAATGCACACAGCTGTGATGCATCTGTGAACGGGAATATTCCTTCTTCTGAAGAAATTAAAAAAAAAAAATATTCAAAGATTTATTTTTATTGGTGATAGAATAGAATAGACCAGGTTGGAAGAGACCTTCAAGATCATTGCATCCAACCTATCATCCAACACCACCTAATCAACTAACCCATGCCACCAAGCACCCTATCAAGACTCCTCCTGAACACCTCCAATGAAGGTGACTCCACCACCTCCCTGGGCAGCCCATTCCAATGGGCAATCACTCTCTCTGTGTAGAATTTCTTCCTAACATCCAGCCTAAACCTCCAGTGTTGCATCTGGACATACATGCCCTCTAACATATCTTCCTTACTACCTCCTCTCTTTAAACACTTAGTTAAGCCCACTGATTAGATACATATACCTGATTTGCAAAAGCCATCTTTGGATTTCATGAAAGGGCACCATCCAGAAATTCTAAGAGCGTGAATGAATTTTATTTAGACTTTAGTGGATTTCTTCCCAATTCTACTCAATATCTAAAATTTCACACTCTCAGTCTCAATTTATAATCAGAAAACAATGACCAAACTAAGTTAGCTACTCTCATAATCAGTTAAAATATATTCAAAACCTGTAAATTATTTCCCTAAAAAATAGAGCAAGATTAAATATTTCTCTCATACATAATGCTCCACGTAACAGTTGTTTATACTAGTAATTTACATAAAAATTCCTAAGGTTTTAAGACAGCAATTTATTCTATAAATTAGTTAGGGCATTTTAATATTGAGGATTCTCATTTTAGTATTCACTTCTTTCATTCTGTATGTCAACAACACTTCCACAACTTTTTACAGTGTTGCTTGGAATTCCTTTATCACTGTGAATGCAACTAAAAACATCACCTACTAAAACAAATGTTTTCTGAAAACTTGTTGATTCAGTTCCATCCATAATACAGAAGTACTGGAATTCTGCCACATTTTTGAAAGGCAAATACGAATGCCTTAATATAAATTTGTAGTCATTCTAGGCAACTCCTCAAAAGTCATTCTGCATCCTCACCTCAATCTACACTCTTGACCATGGCTTTGTACCAGTATAAAAACTTCTGCTTTTTAAACCAAGTGAACAGTCTAATCCAGGTTATTACATTACTCTCTTTTCAATGTCAAGCAGCTCCCTAGTGTAATTCTCCTTTTGACTACGCAAACACAATGAACAGAGCTTTATTTAGGCAGCAATGACACTGCTATAGTGTAATGGTTTCCACACGATAGCTAAATTTTATCATCTCAAGTACATGTTTGGATGTTGGAGGAGTTCACAGTCCTTTACTAAAAAAGACAAATGTTGTGCTAGTCATGAAACTGAACACATTATTAAAAAATGGCATCTTTAGCAAATCTTTTTACCACCTTCATACTAAGATGTCTACAAATAGATTTTTCAATTTGGCAGTGAGAGAAAGATGGTCTCGCAAGGGCTGACTAAAACAAAATCTGAAATAATATTTTTCCAACATAGAAAACAATCTCAGCATGTGATCTTGCCTCCCAGAAACCTTTACACAAACTGTTTCTTTATTAAGCCCTTATGTAAGTAATTTTTGAAGTTTCAATAAATATTAATTTAATTTGAATAAGAAACGCTCTTTGAAGACTGAAAGTTGAAACACTACAATGAACTAAATTCTATTTTACAACATGAAATACCTCAAACAATATGTCAAGGGAAAATTATGTATGAGCAATACCAGGGAGAGTTAACCTTCTGACAAACAGAAGAGTTTCACTGACAGACTGAAGTAAAGAAAATTAAAAACATCTTCCTCGACATCCAAATTCATTTCCTGGCAATTCATCAACTGCCAGAAAAAGGAAAGCTTGCATTAAGGTTTCCAGATAAATACAAATGTAGGTTGAAGTCTTGGCTGCATTAAGTCTTTTGGTAAGTTTATACTATTTAACATATTTAACAGCTGTCTTCCATTTTTAACACTAAAACAGGATTGTGGAGGCAACTGAACACAACCCATTACTCTTCAGCAACATCCCTTATCAAAGAACTTAGCTGGAAAAAAAATCTGTAACTACAAACTACATTTTAACTATCCTTTCTTAATTTTTGCAGACATCTTAAGCCACAATCTACCACATTCATTACACGTTCTGACAGGTCAAAGACAAAACAAGTAATGTTTTAAAGATTTGCTACTTAATTGATAGATCCATCAGAACTCCATAGACTGGTGTTGAAATAAAGTACTAAGGATAGCATCCCATAAAAATGCTTAGTTTGAAGTAGGAAACTTAAGTTCTTTATGAAAAATTTCTGTGATTGCCATAGCCTACCTGTTCAGAAAACTCCTGAAACAAAATGCTGATGGGTAGTATCAATCCTTTAAATTCAGTACCTTTTAAATTTTAGAAGATACACATAATGTTCAATGAGAATCACCCAAGGGATATTGAATTGTTTCAAAACTAGACTCTATGAACACAAACAGGTAAAGCCAAGGGTGTGGAGGGGAATATTATCTTTGTCAACAATAGGTAGGCTTTGTTTAAGAGCAACTGGAAAAAAGTGTTAAATTAGGAAATCGCTTTTTTCCCCTGCAGTTTCCACTATTAAGAGAAATAGTACTACAAGAAGATAGTTTCTAAATACAACCCACCTAAACAACTAAACAACTAAACTGTGGCACCAAGCACCCCATCAAGCCTCTTGTTGAATACCTCCAATGAAGGTGACTCAACCACTTCCACAGGCAGCTGATTCCAGTGGGCAATCACTCTCTCGGTATAGAACTTCTTCCTAACATCCAGTCTAAGCCTGCCCTGGCGCAGCCTGAGACTGTGTCCTCTTGTTCTGGTACTGGCTGCCTGGGAGAAGAGACCAACCTCCGCCTGGCTACAACCTCCCTTCAGGTAGTTGTAGAGAGCAATAAGGTCACCCCTGAGTCTCCTCCTCTCCAGGCTAAGCAACCCCAGCTCCCTCAGCCTCTCCTCATAGGGCTTGTGTTCCAAACCCCTCACCAACTTTGTTGCCCTTCTCTGGACACGCTCCAGCAAGACAACATCCTTCCTAAACTGAGGGGCCCAGAACTGGACACAGTACTCAAGGTGCGGCCTAACCAGTGCAGTGTACAGGGGCAGAATGACCTCCCTGCTCCTGCTGGCCACACTGTTCCTGATGCAGTGTGATATACAGAAATATACAGCAAAGAACATAACACAGAAAACCTTCCCTCCTCCAGAGAGGAGGGTCCCCCCACACCCTCTTCTCTCACTTCCTCCCTTTTTTCCCCAAAAAGAGAGAGAGAGAGAGAGGTAATTAATAAGGAGGAAATTCTGTTAATTAAAGCATGTGCTAAGCAAAGAATTAGTTTCTTATCTCGTTAGTTGAAGGTCAGAGAGACAGGTGCTGCCCAGGCAGACTGAAACAGACATACTGAACTGACTGAGACTCAAACTGAGCTAAAACTTAAAATTTAAAGTTGCATCCTACCAACCTACCAATGAAATTCGTTTAGAATATCTTTGTTTTCCTTCTTACACTAAAACATTCAGCCAGAGTGTTCCAGTAACTGTCCCTTTCTTAAAGGCATAGCCTAAAACAGTCACAATTTTTAAAAATTAGGTATGATATTTTACAGCATCCATATCACAATACCGAATGTCACTAGTACAGGGAATCCTTGAGACTGACAGCCATACTCTGGCAGAGCAATATTGCCACTGTCTATCAGTCAAGGGATGCAGAAAAGGCCTCAGGCTGTTACTGCTCTGTTAAAACTGCTTAAATTATTAATACAAATTACTAGATTTTGCTTCTTTATGTACTAGGTATATAAATTACAAAAATAATACAATTCTCTGCATTCAAGGACTGCATTATTACAATGCCTAACTGAAGTTACAGGTAAAATCTCTTAGCTTAAGTCAGAAACACATTCTTTAACTTGCTGGATAAGACTTTTGTATTATTTACACAAATCTCTAGCCACCATCTACCCGCACAGACTTGCTGGCAGGAACTAGTTTGTGCAGGGTGGTGGTAGCTAGCACTGGTTTTGCTGCCACTTTGTCTACTATTTTAAGAGATAGTGCCTGTCCCAGACAGTCTATAATAGTATACAGCAAGATAAAGGGAATTAAGACCATTTCAAAGATCAGCTCTGAAAACAAACAAGCCAACTGTGAGAAACTCATAGTGGAACATTTCATCTTAAGACTTAAAAGGAAATGGAAATGCACCAGGTGCACTCTGCTATATACACTTATTATCCCCCATATGCAGCAAAAGATTCTAAGTGCTGCTGAGGAAAAAAGATCAGAATTAAAAGAAAATCACAGACTGTCAAAAAAATAAATAACCAAAAGGTAAAAAGAATAAATACTTCCACTTATGTACAATTTATAAGGCTAAAAATATGCCAGCACATGCGTCACATCTGTGACGACTGATAAAAATTAAATGTAGCATATAGCAACAATGACAACAAATCCACCACAAATTTGTATTATTTATTTGCAGACCATTATGTTATGTAGCTCCTCATAGGTCCTAAGCAGTACTACAGAGTTATTCTGGGATGAGATGAAAACATTCTACTTGGTTATAAACAAAAGCTGTTGGGGAAAATTGCTAGGAATTAAACAGAAGCAATGGAAGCAGCTAGCAATGCAAAAATTCAGAAACTATCAATTCCTGTCCTACTGATTAAAAAGAAAACACTTTTTAAAAAATGAAATTTAAAAATGAGAGTCAAGTGTTTATTGTTTCATAGTAATTTTACATGCATTAGAATCACAGAAGAGACCTTTGAGACCACCAAGTCCAACTGCTTGGCTAGAGCTCACAGTTCCACCACTACTGCTAAGCCTATGATAAAATAAAGTTAATTGTCAAGCATGACTCCTCTATATAGAGATACTAATATATACATAAAAGTTAAAATATGCTGATAAAATTTTACTTAGGAAAACAAAATAATCTTCCTTCTTCTTCAATTCCAGTAACATAATCTACATACTTAAATATAAGGGGTTTAAATAAACAGACACATTTTCAAAGAGCTCAGTTGAAAAAAACACTGCATAGCATATGTGCAGTGAATACAACAGATTTTCCCTTACAAAGTTCTATCAAGCACAAAAAGGAGCAAACCCCAAAAGAGATTAACACAAAATTATCATTTGTCTCAAAACAGGTATTTAGCAGTGAGATTCAATTCATCCCACATAAATTTAGGTACCCAACCTCAGGCATTTACAGAATAGAATAGAATGGACCAGACCAGGTTGGAAGAGACCTTCAAGATCATCGCATCCAACCTATTATCCAACCCACCTAAACAACTAAACCACAGCACCAAGCACCCTATCATGTCTCCTCCTGAACACCTCCAATGATGGTGATTCCACCACCTCCCCAGGCAGACCATTCCAATGGGCAATCACTCTCTCTGTGTAGAACTTCCTCCTAACCTCCAGCCTAAACCTCCCCTGGCACAGCTTGAGACTGTGTCCTCTTGTTCTGGTGCTGGTTGCCTGGGAGAAGAGACCAAACCCCACCTGGCTACAACCTCCCTTCAGGTAGCTGTAGAGAGCAATAAGGTCTCCCCTGAGCCCTTACAGGAGGCCTTCAGGCACCCTGCAGCCACATAGGCTGCTTCTGTACCAGCATACTCAGTGTCAGGTAATGTCCCAAACAGTGCTACTCACAGGCTTACAGAGTGGTCCTTGGCGTGGCTATGGCCTGCAAACACTCTGCCAGTTAGTCTACAGCCATCCTGTTGAAGAAGGGAAAAGGACCACAAAATGGTTCTGGTACACATTATCTACAGGATTAACAGTGAGCAACAGGAACCTCCAAATTTCTTTTAACTCTTAAATGAATTATGTTGATTCCCCTTTCTCCTTACATTTTGAAGAAACCTTGAAGAATCTGACTCACATCTCAGCTGACTCTACTAAGTGCCTAAAGTTCTATAAGATGATATAAAGGCATCAATTAAATTATGTTATATGCTTAAGGAAAGTATAAATTTACATTTATATATAAACACTTCCAGAGTCTACAGTTGTTCCATGCATATTCCTCCTATTTCTATCTACAAATACACACATACTCAAACACAGATGGATACTACAATGTCATAATTCCTCCTCATCAGGACAAGCCATTCTTGAGCTTGAATGAGGTAATTTGAAAGATAAATTTAACCAGCTCTCTTGGACCCTTCTCTCTAACATACACCACTTCTCCTAAGCTACTCCATGATGCTACTCATTGTATTAAACTGCTGAAATGTTTCTGCCAAAGATAGCTCAAATCTTCTGGAAATGATCTTCTCCTTTTTAACACTGTATTATGTAAGTAACATCTGCTTTATTGACTCAAAACTGAAAAGCAATTACAAGACAATAATCTTTACTGTGTTAGTTGCATCAAAATATATTATCAAGATAATCTGAAATCACTGTCATTGTTAACTCATAGCACAACATTGTTACTTCTTAGTAAGCAAGTGCTTATCATAACCTAAGCCTGAAGGGTAATTTGAACAAATATTGTAAGAATATGACAGAAAGGCTTTTCAGCTTCATTTAAATAGGTGTTAGTCTTCTGCTGTACCTGCTAAAATTTTTTTGATTGCAGACTCCCAGAATGTTAGGGCTTGGAAAGGACCTTCAGAGATCGCAGAATCTGACCCACTCTGCCAAAACAGGATTGCCTAGGGCAAGCCGCACAGAAACGCATCCAGGTGGGTTTTGAAAGTCTCCAGAGAAGAAGACTCCACAACTTCTGTGGACCTGTTCCAGTGCTCTGTCACTCACCACAAAGAACTGTCTCCCTCTGTTGAGGTGGAACCTCCTGTGTTCTAGCTTGTACCCATTGCTCCTTGTCCTGTCACTGGGCATCACCAAAAAGAGACTGGCACTTTTGTCTTGATACTGATTAACTTACAACTATGCTAACCACTGTTCAACAGAGTGTGCCTCATCATCTCACATTGACACTTTAAAATGTTTAATGAGAAAAACAAACTCAATTACAGTTGATATAGCTAAGGAATCACAAAACTACACACACTGAAATGATACTGCATATTAGCATCAGATATTGAGTAAGTAGCACTTCACAAGAATTCCTTTATATATATATATAAAACAGAATAGAAAATTAAATTAAGTAGTTCTCAAAGATTAATTCCTCCAGAAAAGTAAACTGTTCCATGAAAATTACACATTATCTGGCCTGAGTATAGCACTTTCGCGTGTCCTTACTTAATCTACTCTTGCAAAAGCTGAAGGAAAGAAAGAACAAAAACTTATTAACCAGTCTCATTTACACATCAAGGGACAAAGTAACACAATTATTTATTTTAACACAGGTCAATCTCTGTAAAGCCAGCCAAAACATAGGTGTTCCAGTTAAAAGCATGAAACGTGATCTTCCCAAATCAGTACCAACTTCTGAGATGGAGATCTTTTAGTGCCATATGGAATCATTAATAAATATAAGCAGAAGCTAGGGCAGTACTAACTTTTATTTAGCAAAAATTAAAAATAAAATGCAGATCACTAAGAATTTAAAGCCAACAGTGTTTATTTGCAGAAGAGAACAAAGTACTTAGAAGAGGGGTTTTTGCAGACCTTCAGGGTACACTGAGAAGAACTCTATCTCCACCTACCGGACCACCTACGAACATGTTCAGTTTTGAAACAGCAGAGAAAAATTGCAAAGCCATCCATCCATAGCAATACGTAACTCAACTACACCAAGGACACTAATCTAAAAATAGTTTTTTCTTCTCCTTTGTGTCAGCTCTCTGCATGCCATATGTTTACATTACCCAATTCACTGTTTAATCTCACCTAAACCTTTTAAGCTTGCATCCACAACCAAAGACCACCAATCTACCATTCAAAATACACTATTTTTGTAAGCTGCTGTGTTCAAAATAAGGAGTCTGAGCACATGGACTGTCATTTTGAATTATGATGGATTTAAAACAGCACAGGACTGTCAACACACACAAAAACAAACAAAAACCCCACAACAAAAACCAAACCACAAGCCCCTAACCTAGATTATGGCTTTTGATTTCTGTGGGTATTTTTTCATTCAGTGTATGCAAACACATCCAAACTGATGTTGAAGCTGAATAATCTACCAGCATTGTGAATTTCATAAAAGCAAACCCAATTTCTCCTCTGAAATATTCTCCATTTCTTCACCTACAGACAATACTGTTTAATGGAGGCCTACTTGGGGATAGACCCGATGATCTCTTGAGGTCCCTTCCAACCTCTAATACACTGTGATAACAAGATACTTGTATGCTTGCAAACACTTAATTGCTTCCCCCACACCTCAAAAGACTACAAAACCACAATACTTCTTCCACATATTTGCCCTTTCTGTTCTGAAAGCAACATTGCTCATTCACAAGTCATCTTCAGAACTGTCTACTGATCAGATTGCAAGGTCAGAACCATGTCTTCCACAGTAAGAGGCCCACTGGGATAATCAACCTCGTTCAACACCTTTTTCTGGTAGTCTCCCCATCTTTCTTTCCATCCCACAAGAACATTAAAGTCTAGAGCAGACACTGTTTAGTGCCATTTTTCTTCTCCGTCTCAGTCTCAGCTTGTTCTCTGAGGATACAAGCACAAGTCAACAAGATCTCACTTATCCACAGAAACAGATACTGCATACAGAAACTTGTAAAGCCTTGCTGGGGGCAGGGGGTAACATCATCATTGCCTTCCTTTCCCAGAAAAGCTAATGGACTAATCACAGAATCACCAAGGTTGGAAGAGACCTCAAAAGGTAGCAATCACTACTCTAGCTAAGTAACAGTGGATGTGCTTACAAAATTCACCATTATATTGATTTTGCCATGCACATTAACTCAGAATCTCTTTTCCACAAGAAGTGACTTTCCATTCTTTACTTAGTCTCTTGCTTCTTCCCAAGTCTGCTCCCTTTCAGGATCCCCTTTCTCTCTACTCCACAAGTAACGCCATCTGAGATACCACCTTAGTTACTCTCCAGTGCTGTCTTTGCTTTTCTTCTGAGTTTCTTCAATGAGAGGGATACCATCCTTTTACCTAAATGCCACACAATCCAACTCAAACCTTTTTATACTGCTATTATTCTTTGCTGTTTCAGGATACAATCTATACTCAGCATTTATTTATTTACCTGAGTCTACATACCTTGTACAAATGTATATTTAAGAAATAGGCCATGTAATTTTGAAACAGTTACACTTTCCACTGCAGAGAATCAATATCCCTTTCAGCCTGCTTCCTGAAATTCCCTGAAATAGAATGTCAGCTATTCCTCCTGTGTAATAAAAACTCCCACTGTGAATTTCTGTGAATGTCTCCCTCTCCAGAGATACTCAAAACTTCTCTTAATTCTCAGAGTGTTAACATGGAAAAGATTGATGGAATCATAGAATGGTAAGGGTTGGAAAGGACCTCCAGACGTCATGGAGTCCAACCCCCCTGCAAAGCAGGATCACGTAGGGCAGATCATAGAGGAATGCATCCAGTTGGGTTTTGAAGATCTCCAGAGGAGACTCCACAACCTCTCTGGGCAGCCTGTTCCTGTGTTCTGTCACAGCAAAAAAAGTTTTTTCTCATGTTGAGATGGAATTTTCTGTGATTATGTCCATTGCCCCCCATCCTGTCACTGGGTACTGAAGAGACTGTCTCCATCACCCTGACAGCCACCCTTCAGATATTTGTAATCACTGATACGGTCTCCTCTCAGCTTTCTCTTCTCCAGACTGAACAGCCCCATGTCTCTCATTCTTCCCTCTTAAGAGAGATGCACCCACCCCATAATAATCTTCATAGTGGTCGGCTGAACGCTCTCCAGTAGTTCCCTGTCCTTCTTGATCTGAAGAACCCAGAACTATACACAGCATTCCAGATGTGGTCTAACTGGGGCTGAGGGGGAGGAGAACCTCCCCCAACCTACTTGATACACTCTTCTTAATGCACCCAAGATAAGCTTCCCCAAAGCCACTCATTTTTTCTCAGTAACGCTTATAAAGCACCTCTCATTAGTAACAGTTCTCATTAAACTCATTAAAAACTCTTATGCTGCCACTTACGGATGGGTTAAGGTTTTGCACTGTTCTCTGACAGAAAAATGAAAGATCAATCTCTGAGACCAACTCAAGATATTAAGAGCATAAAAAACTACCTGCTGCTCAAAAAAATAAAAAGCAGCAGCCTGTATCTCCCTGCCCTAAATCACATATACAACAGAGTGTTCGCTGCTGTTTAAGTTTTATTGCACTTTGCATAATACAATCAAAAGAGAACACCAAAATCACAGAAAAGATAAACAACATCCAAAGTAAAATACAAGGAAGGCAAAGGTAGAACAGAGAATAAGACAAAAATAAAAATCTGTTTAATATATGCAAGTACAGTAAATATTAATTATTTTTAGATATAGAATGAAAACATTTTGTTTTCTCAAGGTTATAAGCACAATCTTTATATCCTGAGAAGAACATAACAGACCTACCTTTTTCCAGAACACTGTATGAGATATTTCCAGTGTAAAACCAAAGATGTTAATATTAACAGACTTAATTTGTGTATTCAGTGTTTTCAGCTATTAGTACTAGGGTAACTGAGTTATGCAGCCACTCCATTAAAAGGTTTGATGAATACGATGGCAGAATGCTTAAAATTTATTTAGTTTAATTTGGTTTAAAGACAATTTCAAAAGGCTTCAAAATTTTATTCGGGAGTGAAAATATGCAAGAACACAAAAGGATATACAGAGGTGAATCACTGCCCTCCCTGAATAGTGTCAGTATTCAAGTGAACAGTCAAAAGAGGAAAATTCATCGAAGTATTTGAAAATAAGCCTTTTCTCAAAGACATTTTATATTTATTATTTTTTCAAACATATCAAACCACGTATTGTGTTTATTATGATATGTAAACTTGTATGCTTTAAACTTCCAAGTTGTTCTCTACTCCATATTGCCCAAGAAACTCTTTTTTAGGGTGAAATTCCTTAACATAAAGTTTAACAGCTCAGGATTGCATACAGACTTCTTATATAATTGTTTCTACCAGGAAAATAATGTTATCTCTGATCTGGGACAATGAATAAAGCAGAGATTCTCATGCAAATAAAGATACAGATTTAGGTATCAATCATTCAGAAAATTTTAAGGAGACTGTTCTAGGAACTGTTTCCCTCCCTCTTCCCCACCAAGAAAATCTGTTGAAATGGTATAGTTAATTTGTTACTTACAGTCTCCATTTCCATATTCAATACAATACAATAAATCCAGGTTGGAAGAGACCTTCAAGACCATCGCGTCCAACCTATCAACCAATCCAACCCACCTAAACAACTAGATCATGGCACCAAGCACCCCATCAAGTCTCCTCCTGAATACCTCCAATGATGGTGACTCCACCACCTCCATGGGCAGACCATTCCAATGGGCAATCACTCTGTATAGAACTTCCTCCTAACATCCAGTCTAAACCTCCCCTGGTGCAGCCTGAGACTGTGTCCTCTTGTTCTGGTACTGGATGCCTGGGAGAAGAGACCAACCTCCGCCTGTCTACAATCTCCCTTCAGGTAGTTGTAGAGAGCAATAAGGTCACCCCTGAGTCTCCTCCTCTCCAGGCTAAGCAACCCCAGCTCCCTCAGCTTCTCCTCATAGGGCTTGTGTTCCAAACCCCTCACCAACTTGGTTGCCCTTCTCTGGACACATTCCATCAAGTCAACATCCTTCCTAAACTGAGGGGCCCAGAACTGGACACAGGACTCAAGGTGTGGCCTAACCAGTGCTGTGTACAGGGGCAGAATGACCTCCTGCTGGCCACACTGTTCCTGATGCAGGCCAGGATGCCATTGGCCTTCTTGGCTGCCTGGGCACACTGCCTCCCATCAACCAGTACCCCCAGGTCCCTCTCTGCCTGGCCGCTCTCCAGCCACTCTGACCCCACCCTGTAGCACTGCATGGGGTTGCTGTGGCCAATGTGCAGAACCCGGCACTTGGATGTGTTCAATCTCATGCCGTTGGATTCTGCCCATCTGTCCAGCCTGTCGAGTTCCCTCTGCAAAGCCTCTCTTCCCTCCAGCAGATCAACTCCTGCCCCCCGCTTGGTGTCGTCCAAAAATTTACTGATGATGGACTCGATGCCCTCATCCAGATCATCAGTAAAGATGTTGAAGAGCATGGGGCCCAAGCCTCCCCTACTCTGCCTTCTGCTTAGAGCATAATAGGCCAACTCAACCACCTTTGCAATATCCTTCCGAACTTGCCAAAGTCTCAAGACTCACTACTATCAGAGGATTTTCAGAGCAGCTCCCTGAAACTGACTTTCCAGAAGCATTAGTGGGATCGGTATTCCATTAGCTGTCTTGCAGTATTTGCATAAGCCCTGTACACATGCAAATAAACTTATTCTAAATAAAAGAAACATTTACAAGAGAGAAGAAAGCTACCACAGTAGCAAAATCATCACTTACAGTGTGTCTTATCTCTCTGTATGTTTTAAACTTTCAGATCCAATCAGTTTCTCATCTCCCTCCTTCTATCATTTTTATATTACATCAACATGCAAAAGTGAGATGGAATACAGACTCATTTCACAGCTGCCAGCATCACCAAAGGAAATAACATATTTAGTACCACTAATTAAGGAATTCTATTTTTTCAAGAGCAGAAAATGTAAATTCAACTGCTGGTAAATTATCTAGTTTTTGGAGAAAGGATTAAAATATCACTCAGGAGTTATTCAGACAATGAAAAAAAAAAGTGTAAGACAGCATTAGTACCTCCTATTTTCAGCCAAATTTGCACCTTCATCCTTCAGCTCCTTACTTTTCTTTACACAGTCTTCTAAGAGAATTTCCTTTCTTCTTTTAGATGCAAGCACCCAGTTAGCATCATCATCATCAGCCAGATCCTTGTCATCTGCAGCTTCTGCCTCAAATTGCTGAGAAGTAGCTTTTGACACTTTCTCACCAATCTTTCTCTTCCACCCAAAAGAAGCCATTTGGTGAACAAGATGTATTCTCAGTAGTCAGGTAATTTAGCTACGAAGTAAACAAAAGAAAAAAGGCAATTCATTCATTTCAATTCAAAAGCAGTAACACGGAGCACACTGCCTCTCCCCCACACATCAGCCTCACCAGATGTTTGTGGGGCAACTACCATTTTGAGCCCAGCTTGAAGATGTTCTCGAACACGAAGGCGGAAAAAAAAGAAAAAGAGAGGAAAGTCAAAGTTCTGACGCACCATAAAGCTTTAAATGTCTGAAGCCACTACACCAGAAACAAGACAAAAGCACAAAGGAAACGACTCGGTACGGGGTGCGCGGTGCGTCTCCAGGAATGGCCACTACCCGAGACCGCGGCGGGCTGCGCGGGGCACGCAGAGCTCCCGCTACACAGCCCCAGATGCCCGCGGCCTGGCCTCCTGCCGGCAAGCTTCACGGGACGGCCGCTCCTCAGCTGGCGAACCACTCCCGGGACGGGCGTCTCCGGCGGGGCACGGCCCACCGCTCAGCCCGTCCGGGAATGAGGCCTAGCACCGACAGGGAGGCGGCAGGAGCCGAGCAATGCTGAGGCACGCCATGTCCACAGTCGGCTGCGCCCCGTCCTCTTCCTGCCTCCCCGCGGAGGAGACCCCGGCACCGCCCCGCATTCCCCCGCGGTCCCCCAACCAGGCAAGCAACCGCTACCTGTCACTCTCCTCTGGGAACTTCTCCTCAAGCTGAAAGGACCATGCGACCCCTGACCCCCAGCCGACAGGAAGCGGAAGGGCGTGCGGCAGCCGCGGAATGGAAATGGGAAAGGATGAAGCGGGCGGAGGGGGGGAGGAAGGAGTAGAGGGAATGGGCAAGAGGCGGGAAGAGAAAAGGGAACAAGCAGCGACCACTGCCTCTCGCGGCGCCTGAGACAACCGTGCGACCGGTCCCACGAGACAGACCGGGAGCTGTAGTTCTGCCGGGAATGGCCCTTGCCCCGCAAGCCTCGGCCTGGGGAGGGACGGGAGGGCGCCAGGGTGTGCGTAAGTGCTGGTGAAATTACCCTTTCATAGACCGACCGGGAGGCATGCTGCCACGGCTGGAAGCGCCAGCCCAGTGAAGGAGCGCGCCGTGGGGCGCCCCCGGCGGGAGATGCAGCTTCGAGGATTTTAACAGCACCAGCTCAGCGCATTCCGTAGTTCCGCATAGAGGTACTGCATATGGGAGTATGGAGGGGCCCTTCCCAAGTTCATATTGGCTGGGCCTGATCCCTTGGCCGTCCTGCAGGTACGCTGTGATTGCCCCCAAGATGATCTGCTCCATCATCTTGCCTGGCGCTGAGGTCAGGCTGACAGGCCTGTAGTTTCCGGGTTCCTCCATCTGGCCCTTGTGGATGGGCATCACACTGGCCAGTTTCCAGTGATCTGGGACCTCTCTGGTGAGCCAGGACTGGTGAAAAATGATGGAGAGCGGCTTGGCCAGCTCATCTGCCAGCTCTCTCAGCACCCTAGAATGGATGCCAGCTGGTCCCATGGACTTTAGAGTATCCAAGTGGCTCAGCAAGTCCCACTACTTCCTCATGGATTTCAGGGGGATTATACTGCTCCTGGACCCCATCTACCAGTTCAGGGGGCAAGTTATACTGAAGTCCTCCTGCCTTATTGTTGAAAATACTACAAGGAAAAAATACCATAGCTTTAAAAGAGGGTATTTTCCCCTAAAAGGACAAATTTATGATAGGCTACAGCTTAAAATCATTCCCTAGTTACAGGGGTAAATGTGCATGTGTTCCACAGTGAAGAACAAAGTGGAAGATGTGAAATAAGGCAGGTGACTCCAGAAGAGGGAACAGTCATCACTATCACTACAGACTAGCGTATAAGGTGACAGGAAGCAGCCCTGAGGAAAAGGACTTGAGCGTGGTGATGGATGAGAAGCTGGAGGTGAGCAGGATGAGCAAGCAGTGGGAGCTTGCAGCCCAGGCGAATCACATCCTAGGCTGCGTTAAAAGTGGTGTGACTAGCAGATTGACTGAGGTGATTCTGGCACTCTTTGCTCTAGTTAAGACCTCACTTGGAGTACTACATCCAGGTCTGGAGCCCTCAGTATAGGAAGGATGTGGAGCTGATGGAGCAGGTCCAGCAGAGGGCCATGAAAATGATCAGGGGGCTGGAAAACCTCTGCTACAAAGACAGCCTGAGGGAGCTGGGGCTATTCAGCCCGGAGAAGGTTCCAGGGAGACCAAATTACAGCCTTCCAGTACTTGAAAGAGGGCCTACAAGAAGGATGAAGAGAGGCTGTTTACAAAGGCCTGCAGTGATAGGATAAGGGGCAATGGTTCAAACTAGAGATTGGATGTTAGGAACAAGTTCTTTACCATAATGGAACACTGGAATAGAGTGCCTGGGGAGGTGGTTGGGACCCCATCCCTGGAGATATTCAAGGCAAGACTTGACAGGACTCTGGGCAAACTGACTTAAGTGGAGGATGCCCCTGCTTACACTGCAGAGGGGATTGGACTAAAGGGCCTTTGGAGGTCACTTCCAACCCAGACCATTCTGTGATTTTACACTGAATATAGTGTTCCTTCCACCTCAACTTCCTTTCTTGTAAGAGGGGTTACATGATCTAAGGGAAAACATTGAGCGAGGTTCACAGAGTTCATGGCCCAGCTTGCCAAGTTGGGAAGTCTGCAGTACATTGTCAAAATGCTGCTTACTCTAAAATCCTAGCTGCTGTTGCTTTTAGACAAGGACTGTTATTTTGTTAATTTGTAACATGCTGAATGCTAGAAGATAGCACGCACCCAGCTTCACAAATTTTGGTTCAGTATTCCATGTTTATTTAGTTCTGAAAGTTTAAAAAGTTATACAGTTATAAACAAGCATTTTTGCCATTCAGCTTTGTCAAAAGAAAATAACATTGGAAGTAGGCACATATTTGTTAAAAGAACAGGACTTCATATCTTACAACAGTAATCAACTGGTAAAATAAACTTTATTTCCAAGTCTGTATTAAACACTCGTATCAAGACAAGCATGAAAGGGTTTTTTAATATTGCACCACCAAGATGAATTTTATCCATTACCAGGTGAGTTATATTGCATATGGACAATTCAGGTTCATCCATGGTTTTGAAAAAGTATAATAACAAAGGCAAGATAATTCAATATACTCCAACAGGAGTAAGCAAGAGAACAGAGTAACATTCTTGACCAATCAATAGTTGCATAAGCTGCCTGCCTCCTTACAACCCTGGCAGCTTTCTTTGTGAAGTTTGGTTTCACATGCTATTGGCAGGTATTAGTGTGATGCTTAAAAGGTGGTCTGCAAGATCAGCAGGAACATGAAGAAAGCTGTTTCAACAGCAGTATCTACAAAGCACAGGAAAGTCACACAACAGACAACTGTTCTGGGTGCAACAAGGTTGTCAGTCCCCGTTTTTCCTCCCATATCCCCTATAAAAAAATCTCACTTCAATGAGAGAACTTTTGGCCACCAAAAGTGATTCTGTTATCATACTAATAAAATTTACTTCATTTAAAACTATACATGGTCTGCTTGTGCCAGAAACTTAGTCTAACCTCCAAACAACAAGACAAGGAAAGACCATAGTTCCCTTAGTGCTCAAGAGGGCCAAAAAAATTACAGAAAAATTAAATGCATGACATCCTGCATGTGTGGTCATCATACACATGCCATGTACAAGCACTGAAACATGCAAGAGTGATCCCAAACCAATTCTAGATGAGTTGAACAAAACTCTGCATTTACTGTATTTGTACCAAGTGCTATGCTTAACAACTTTAAAAGGGTAACAAAAATTAACATGCCGATTGACTCAGTACCTCAAAACCAATTCGTACAAGATTAAAAACATGGCTTTAAAAGTACAATTTTCAGCTGGTCCCTCCTGTTGACATCTCAATCTCAGGAGTTTATACCCAAAACTTTACCTAAGGAAAACCTTCCAGTTTGAAATACAGTAATACAACCTTGCATTACATGACCACGTGTGACACTTGAGGATAAAGAAATGAAGTTGTAACTTTTACCAACATACCAGACGGAACACACAATTGCCCAGCTCAGGATGAAGTTTACAGCAGTTCGAGGGCTTGAAGCAGCTTTGTTTCTTCAGATTGTGAATGTTCGTAACAGATGAATTTCTGGGCTGGAGCCTGTTGGACTGGATTAAACTGTTCTTGTATCTGCTCAGTCAACGGCAAGAATCCCCATTCACTTTTAACAGTACAGGTCTCATTGTTCACAGTAATGCCCTGATTTTCAATCTCTCCTTGGGAGAGCAACCTTTGAAACTGAGTAAGTCATGAAGTTGAGAGACAATTCTTGAATGCAAAACTAAACATGTTATGACATATTTCACTATTTATTAGTGATAGATGAAAAATGGAAGTTAGCTAATTCAATTTACAGGAGAGTAAATGTTATTCTGAAAGTACTAGCTGTGATTTTTAACATATGGTTCAATTTTCTTCCTGAAATGTTGCAAAAATCATAAATGCAGAAGGCTGTGTGGTCTGGCAATTGCAATCTACTGTTGAAAACATTCTGAATGCTAGCGCTGAAGTTCTTAAGATCTGTTTTCAGCATTCAGCTGAAAAGTTGGACTACTTAATTTTGCAATTAATTTGAATAGCAAAGTTCCTATAAAGGTGGCCTAATAAAACCTAAACTATATACGTAGTTTCAACTGCGAAGTGAATTCTATAGTGCATGCTAAATTAATGTGAAATAGCGGTATCAAAGTACTAACATTATAAAATGTCTGTTTCAGATCCTGGAATAGCATGCACCACCCCTTAACTACATGCACGTTTCTGAGGAGAAGGATTCTCAGCCTGCAGTAGCAGTGGGGAGCTGTCATGCTGCCACGACACCGTAAAGTGTATGTGCACCGATCAGGAGCTTGCCCACAATCCCATTTCACAGAGCAACACTGTGCTTTTGCTGACAGGGCACCAAGTCTTCTCAGCATTAAGTCTCTCACCATTGTTGTGGACTCAAATTGGTCTACTCACAGGCAACCAAATTTCACCTTTAGTGCACTACAGAGCACCTACATGCACTTCCATCTGGTTGGACTTGCATGCATTTAATCAGACTTATCAGTTGTTAGAAGTAGTACATTGCAACACACTAAAATATTTATCATTTACTGCCAAATCAGGGGCAAGAAATACAGCAGTTTTAACACATTATGAGAAGATGATAGTTCTCATCAACCGAGGCACAACTGTAGAAAGTGACCAACTAGTTATACTTAGGTCACTGAACTAGTAGGTGTATATTTACTTAGTGCATCAGATGTATTACTAGTGAAAAAAGCAAGAAGATCCATCTAACTTAAACATTATATTCAGCCTAATGTGCACTCCATGTAAAATATTATGAACACTGCCCCAAGGGCAGGATTTTTCCTGTACCATGCTATTGAACAGCAGACAATCAGAATTCACTCCAGCTTCAAAATAGTATGAATTAATTGCCAGTAATAATTTCAATCCCTGTGCAAATTGCTTTCTTGTGGCTAGCTTTTTCAGTGCCTTAATTTAACTTGATTACAATTGGAAGCATCTGACTACAATTTAAGCAAGCTTATTGCTATGAAAGAAATAAGCCCATCTTCAAAATTACTGTGCAAGTATTTTAATAAGATTTGCACACATCTCAAAGAATTCTATTGTATGACTCCCTGGCCTTGGAGTTAAGTCAGCTGTAGAAGAGTCAAGAGAAGAACTCACTGATGAGGTAAGGGATGTGTCTGCAGATTTTCCTTGCCCATCAGCATCTGCATCTTTTTGACAGGATCTATAGTTGCTCACAGATCCTGATCTCTGTGGTGTTGCAGTCCCAGACTTTGCTTCAGTAATTTCCTCTGGGCAGAAAAAGGAAAGAAGGAAAGTTAGCTATCACTATGAAATCAGCTATAGGAAGAGGAGCCATCTTCCCCTTCTCACACCTCTAAATCTTGGGGTTTTTTTTAAATCTTGATTAATGCTTCAACAGCTTTTCTGAACTATACACATCTGATACACAGTAAAACCTAACCATACAGTAACACAGAAGTGTTCTTATGTGAACTGTCTCGATGCCCATTTATATCTAGTTTAGACCAGAACTTGACATATTTGTAGTTAACAAAACTCAGTGGGTTAATGGTTCAATTAGGTTAGTTAAAACCAGAATAGCATCATATGGTTAATTCCAGTAACAATCCAAACATTTTGCAGATTGTTTCACTAGCAGCTACTTCTATTCTGTTTTTGCTTTTTTAAATATTTGGTTAATCATACCTTGTTACTGTTCAAATTTTAATTACAATTCAGCAGTACATTAATTTTTAACATCTACATTAATTTATCCTTTAACTATTGGAAATTTCCTCCATAGCATGTTGTCTATTTGGGCAACAGCAGTGTAACTTTACCTTCAGTATGAGGAAGAAATATTTTCATCTTAGAAGTAATGTTCTACTTTAAATATATAGTATTAGTTTGTCTCTCACCTGGCACCAGAAAAGTTATTTCCATGAGAAATTAGCAAACAAGAGAGACTGCGCTCTTAGATCAAAGCTACTTTTAAGCTACAGTTTGGTACCACTAGGTCTAAGAAAGCATCAGTATCATCAGAAGGAGTGAGGCATGAACTGCATTGCCAAGTCAGATCAGATTAAACTATCATGAAATGTGACCTCAGCCTATACTGTAGGCCAGTCGCACTCCAGTAAATCCTTTTCTCCATACCACATGTTTTCCGAGACATATCATCTACACTGTTGACTGTAGGTAACTCTGCTTTAGTCTGCTTTAGCCCATTAAAAAAAAAAAGGCAATGAGGCCAGTCTCTATTAGCTCCTCCATTCACTTTCAGGAAGCCATCCCACCAGGATTTGTATGCTGTGTTACTGTCACTACATTAAAAAAATGTCTTTTTACAGGTTAGACCAACTGCTTGCAAGACTTCAGTTACTGCAAGCTTACAACTCAACTCATTTTGTTGTCTACTAGCATTAAGGTAGACTCTGACAGCTAATAATTGAGCACAATGGGAAAGAAAATTGGAAAATCCTGAAATTGAGAAAACTCATGGTAGAAATAGTTTAGGAAAAGGAAGGAAAGAAAGAAGGAAAAACAAATTGATGCAAAGACAACCACCCACCATTTCTCAAAAGTAGAATGGTGCCCAGCCAGTCTCAAAACTACCTTCCTTAACCCCCATCCCCTCAGATTCTTTGTTAAAGATACTATAATATGGCATGGAATATCCCTTTGGTCAATCTGGTTCAGTTCCCTGGGCTGCAGACCTTCTTACCTTCTCGGTTATTCCTGGGCCTACTCGTTGGGCATGACAGAGTAGGGAAAAAGAAAGGCTACATTCTGTGCAAGTATGGCTGAGCAATAGTTGGAACACTGGTGTGTTATCAATGCTGTTTTAGTTGTAGATCTAAAACACAGCACTATATAGGCTGCTGTGGAGAAAATTAACTCTCAGACAGACCTAGTAGAGCAATATATAACCTAAATCAAGATAAATGCATAGACACCAAGCTTTATCTTCACTAGGAAATGTTATTCACATGTTTATCTCAGAGCTAAATTAGTGTTTAAATTTGGGAGCAAGGCTCTAAAGGCAGCCCTGTTCCCTTCTGCACTAGTGGTATTAGTGCTGGTGCAGACAAAATGGAGCAGTTCGGGAGCTGATATAGCTAAAACACTATTTTTTAAGGGATGAAGCAACTAACCATTTGATTACTAGAACAGCAGACATGGAAGGAATAAAGAAACACCAGTACAGATCTAGACTGGCTTGAACTAATAAAGGGCAACATAATTCATGTCTAAACAAGTAAATTAAAACATTTGCATTTAGAACTATTTCCTGTACAGCCCCACCAATTTATGTAAGTGTTCACATACCATCAATGCTACGGAAGTCCAATAAATAGGTTCTGCTGTCCACTTGATACAACTGCAGACTCATTTTGGAATATGCACTTGTCACTGGATTCTTCCTTCGAACACGGAGATAGTACGGATTTACAACCTAGAGCAAGAGATTTGTCTTAGTTACAAGAACTGCTCAAAAAGCATTGCATATTGGTTTTGTCCTTTCAACTCACTCATGCTATCAAGTGATTTCAGGCTTAACTGTTGAAGTTGTGGGTTGGTTTTAAGGGGAGGGGGACAGCTTTTGGATTTTTTTACCATTTGCAGGGGGTGTTGGTTGGGTTGGGTTTTTTTGGTTTTGTTTTTGTTTGTTTGGTTTTTTTACCTAACAGAAACACATTACTACAGCCCCAACAGAAAAGCTAAACATGTTCGCAAGACTTTTTTCCCTACTCAGCCTAAACAGCCTCCCCAAAACCCTTCCTGCACAGCAAGCACAAGCAATCAGCACATGCACATTAAATTATTTCTCACCAGGGGAGAAGTTTAATGCTTCTAGGTTAGTAACCTAACTGAAACAAAAATGTATTGTTGTCTATTGTAAAGAGCTTTTATTCTTTTACCTTCCATTCATAATCCAGTTGTTTGATTGCTCGACACACTTCAGCCATGATATCATTTGGTCGACTCTGACTCCGTATGCCCAAATGCCACTTAGCTCTTCTTACACCTGGGTGTTTTGACTTCTGTGGATTCAACTCATCAAGAGTGTGACGAGGACGTGGCGCTTCTGCTACTAAAAATGGCACTCTTTCAGGATGAGGACGAGAAAGATGGTGATCATCAAGAAAAGAATCTGGTGGGCTTGTAGCCAAGTAGAAGTCTTTGGCCTCATTCATTATTCTTCTATTATCTATAATGAGGTGATAAGCAACCGCTAAAGGGTCCTGATGATTTCGGCTATATAGACAGCTCAGCACTTCCTCTTCTGTGCATTCAAACTTCTCACATACTTCTTTTAAGGCTTCATCATCAATCATGGTGGAGCTATATGATGGATCTTCAGGAAACAAGTATTTTGGAAGATCCTGCTTAAACCATTCATGTTCCCTAGATTTTAAGAATTAAAAAAGGTCTGTGTATATAAAACAAAACTTTTAATACTGAATTAATTGAAAAACAAAATAATGTTTATCCTGTACAAAAAGAATTCATCATCAGTTCAAGTACCCACCTTGTGCAGTCGAGACAATAAGCAGTACATGAAGAAAAGTAATTATCACCTTCTAAAGAGTTAGCTACACATTATGCAGGAGACTGAAAAACAAAATCCTCTTTCCTCTAAGTTTTCCAACTACCCAATTTCCAAAAATAGCCTTATACAACTCCCCCACCAGCTTTTTACACAAATGGTGTATTTTTAGTACCACCATGTCAGTTTTCAGATATTTTCAACTGAAATTATTGCATAACATTGAGTTGTCCCTCCCCCAAAAGACACGTAACAATACATAACAAGATGAAATGTCAGTGATGGATAATGTTTTGGTGGAAGTTCAGACAGATTTCTGAACATTCAATTCACATGCTTCCCACCTTGAAAAGCTGCCTAGGATTTATTTCATTCAGAACACCTCCAGCTGTCTCTTAAAAGGGTTGAGGAAAGCCACAGAAGGGTCAATCTGTATCTCTTTACTACTGTACTCACAAGTTGCATTCATAAAAAGTATAGAAGGAACCGCATATGGTAATTCAGAAAAAAATCAGATTGTTTAGTGTGCCTAGAGTAAACTGCTTACCCAGCCAAAGGATGTGGCATGACACACATACACCAAGTTTGGAAGAGACTTCCAAGATCATCAAGTCCAACCTGTCACCACACACCTCATGACTAAACACCAAGTGCCACCTCCAGGGACAGTGACTCCACCACCTCCCCAGGCAGCCCATTCCAATGGGCAATCACTCTTCCTGTGAAGAACTTCTTCCTAACATCCAGCCTAAACCTCTCCTCATGCCGCTTCAGACTCTGTCCTCTTGTTCTGGTGCTGGTTGCCTGGGAGAAGAGACCAACCCCCCTCCTGGCTACAACTACCTTTCAGGTAGTTGTAGAGAGCAATGAGGTCACCCCTGAGACCTCCTCTTCTCCAGGCTAAACAACCCCAGCTCCCTCAGCCTCTCCTTGTAGGGCTTGTGCTCGAGGCCTCTCACCAGCCTCATTGCCCTGTTCAGCCAGCTGTCAATCAGCACCCCCAGGTCCCTTTCTGTCTGGCTGCTCTCCAGCCACTCCGACCCCAGCCTGTAGCTCTGCATGGGGTTGCTGTGGCCAAAGTGCAGCACCCAGTACTTGTATTTGTTGAATGTCATCCTGTTGGACTCCGCCCATCTGTCCAGTCAGTCGAGGTCCCTCTGCAGAGCCCTTCTGCCCTCTAACAGTTCAACATCTACTCCCAACTTGGTGTCATCTGCAAATTTGCTGATGACTGTCTCAATCCCCTCATCCAGATCATCAATGAAGGCATTGAAGAGGATGGGGCCCAGCACTGATCCCTGGGGGACACAACTAGTGACTGGCGTCCAGCTGGATGTGGCACCATGCACCACCACTCTCTGGGCTAAGCCCTCCAGCCAGTTCCTAACCCACTAACACTGATTTAAAAGCACCAGACAGTCAGTCACTCATTATGCCACAGTGGCACGGTGGGGAGAATCAGAAGGGTAAAAGCAAGAAAGAAATGTGAGTTTCTCTACAGAGGAGATACAGGCCCATAAGGAGGAAGCAAGGTCCTTTTCCAATTCTCAAGGCTGGCTGGCCAATCCACCCATACTGATCCATCCATATTTCCATCACCAGTGCCAAGTAAAGAGGTACAATCAGATCCATAGACCTGCTGAACACACTATTTCCTGATGTAAGCCCAGATGCCATTGGCCCTCCTGGCAACCTAGGAACACTACTGGCTCATGTTCAGCCAGCTGTCAATCAACACTTCAAAATCCTTCTCTGTCAGGGACCTCTCCAGTCACTCCTCCCTAAACCTGTAGTGTTGCATGGGGTTGCTGTGGTCCAGGTGCAGCAGCTGACCTTGTTGAATCTCAAACAATTTGCCTTGGCCCATCTATCCAGATCTCCCTGCAGAGTCTCCCTGCCCTTGAAGCAGATCAGAACACCCACCAAATTTGGTGTCACCCGCAAACTTACTGACAGTGCACTCAATCCCCTCATCCAAGTAATTGTTAAAGATATTAAACAGAATTTGCCCCAGTACTGAGCCCTGGGGAACACCACTTTTAACTGGCCACCAAGTGGATATAACTCCATTCACCGTAACTCTGTCAGCTTGACTATTCAGACAGTTTTTCACCTAACAAAGCACACACCTATCCAAGCCACAAACAGCCAGTTTCTCCAGGAGGATGCTGTGGGAAAATGTGTTGAAGACCTTACTAATGTCAATGTAGATAACATCAACAACCTCTCTCTCATCCACCAAGCAGGTCACCTTGTCATAGAAAAAGATCAGATTGGTTAAGCAAGACCTGCCCTTCATAAACCCATGCTGACTGGGCCAAATCACCCTGTTGTCATGTGCATGACACATGATGTCACAGAATATATCTGACTGGAAGAGACCTCAAAGATAATCCAGTCCAGCCTTCGACCCAGCACTGAAGGGTCAACACTGAAACATGTCCCTAAGTGCCAAGTCCACATTCTACTTAAACAACCTCCAGGGATGGTGATTCCTCCACTGCCCTGGGCAGACCATTCCAATGTTTGGTAACCCTCTCCAGAAGAAGCAGTTCCTAGTATCCAGCCTGAACCTCCCCTGACACAGCTTGAAAACATTTCTTCTGGTCCTGTCCCTTGCCACAAAGGAGAAAAGGCAGGCCCCCTCCTCACTCCAACCTCTCTTCAAGTAGTTATAGAAAGCAATGAAACCTCCCCTCAGACTAAACAATGCCAGCTTCATCAGACACTCCTCATAGGCCATGTGCCCTTCATGAGCCTTGCTGCCCAGAACATGCTCCAGAACCTCAATGTCCCTCTTGTAGTAAGGGCCCAGAACTGAACACAATACTTGAGGTGTAGCCTCACCAGTGCTGAGCACATGGGGATGATCACTTCCCTGTTCCTGCTGGCCACAGTGTATACAAGTGTAATACACTTTAAGTGTAAGCCAGGATGCCAGTGGATTTCTCAGCCACCAGGGCACACTGCAGACTCGTATTTAATTGACTGCCAACTAGTATGTCCAGATCCCTCTTGCTCAGAAAGCTTCTCTAGCAGATTGAAAGATACCCAGATTGGTATCATCTGCAACTTTACTGAGGGTGCACTCAATCACCTCATCTATCACACAGTACCACAGTATCACTAAGGTTGGAAGAGACCTCGAAGATCATCAAGTCCAACCTGGCACCATAGACCCCATGACTAGACCATGGCACCAAGTGCCACATCCAATCCCCTCTTGAACACCGCCAGGGATGGTGACTCCACCACCTCCCCGGGCAGCCCATTCCAGTGGCAAACGACTCTCTCTGTGAAGAACTTTCTCCTCACCTCGAGCCTAAACTTCCCCTGGCACAGCTTGAGACTGTGTCCCTTTGTTCTGATGCTGGTTGCTAGAGAGAAGAGGCCAACCCCTTCCTGGCTACAACCACCCTTCAGGTAGTTGTAGAGAGCAATGAGGTTGCCCCTGAGCCTCCTCTTCTCCAGGCTAAACAACCCCAGCTCCCTCAGCCTCTCCTCACAGGGCTTGTGCTCAAGGCCTCTCACCAGCCTTGTTGCCCTTCTCTGGACACGTTCAAGTGTCTCGATGTCCTTCTTAAATGGAGGGGCCCAGAACTGGACACAGTACTCAGGGTGTGGCCTAACCAGTGCAGAGTACAGGGGCACAATGACCTCCCTGCTCCTGCTGGCCACGCTAGTCCTAATGCAGGCCAGGATGCCGTGGGCCTTCTTGGCCACCTGGGCACACTCCTGGCTCATGCTCAGCCAGCTGTCAATCAGCACCCCCAGGTCCCTCTCTGGCAGCTCTCCAGCCACTCCGACCCCAGCCTGTAGCTCTGCATGGGGTTGTTGTGGCCAAAGTGCAGCACCCGGCACTTGGACTTGTTGAATGCCATCCCGTTGGACTCCGGCCATCTGTCCAGTCAGTCGAGGTCCCTCTGCAGAGCCCTTCTACCCTCTAACTGACCAACATCTGCTCCCAACTTGGTGTCATCTGCAAATTTGCTGATGACTGTCTCAATCCCCTCATCCAGATCGTCAATGAAGACATTAAAGAGGATGGGGCCCAGCACTGATCCCCAGGGGGACACCACTGGTGACTGGCGTCCAGCTGGATGTGGCATCATTCATCACCACTCTCTGGGCCCGGCCCTCCAGCCAGTTTGTAACCCAGCACAGAGTTTTGCTGTCCAAGCCATGAACTGACAGCTTCGCCAGCAGTTTGCTGTGGGGGACGGTGTCAAAGGCCTTGCTGAAGTCCAGGTAGACCACATCCACAGGCCTCCCCACATCCACCAGGCGGGTCACCTGATCATAGAAGGAGATCAGGTTGGTCAGGCAGGACCTGCCCTTCCTAAAACCATGTTGGCTGGGCCTGAGCCCTTGGCTATCCTGCAGGTGCACAGTTATTGCCACCAGGATAATCTGCTTCATGATTTTCCCTGGCACTGAGGTCAGGCTGACAGGCCAATAGTTTCCTGGATTCTCCTTCTGGCCCTTCTTATAGATGGACATCACATTCACCAACCCTCAGTCCATTTGTACCTCACTAGTTAGCCACAAGTGCTGAAAAATGGAGAGTGGTTTGTTGAGCACTTCCACCAGCTCCTTCAGTACTTGGTCACTCCTTGCCAATGGGATGAGGAGCAGAATCAAGAAAGTAGAAATGAGAAATAAATTTGTGGCTTGTGATAAAGATATGTATTGTTAGTATTAAAACTGTTTAAACATTTTAAGGATAAACTAAACAACAACACAAAGGAAAGTAAGCCTCAGGAAAGACAAGTGATGCAAACAGAAGCAATTGTTCACCACCAACTGATCAATGCCCAACCAGCCTCAGAGTAGCAGCTCCCCTGCCAGAGCAGAAAGGCTGTTTTAGTTACTATGGAGCAGTTACACAACAAAGCTGTCATCACTGCTGATTCCAGCACGAACCCAAAACACAGCCCTATACAAGGTACTGTGAAGAAATTTAACTCCTATCCCAGCCCAAACCTGTACAGCAGACCAAGTTCTAGTCAGTGTGATCCTGAGACCATGCCGCAGTACAAACATGTTGAGCAAAATACATTTTCATCAGAAGGAGAAAAAGCATTTCCTATACTACTAAAAAGCACAGCCCTAGCTGAACGCACGGGAGTATTTTATTACTACAAGCCTCCCCCTTGCATGTACACCCTGTCTCCCCAGCAGATTTAAGGTACCTAGGTTAAACTCAGTTTGTCCTTTAAACTGTAAAGGGATGTGTCTTATGGCTAATAGGACAGAAGTGTTCCAAGGTTCAAAATCCATACACGCTCTGTAACTAACATTTTTCAACATCTCTTTCACACCATTTCTCTTCTAGAGTTACTTAATATGACATCCACTCAAGTTTTACAATAATTACTGCTTCTCACAGTGCTTTGATTTCTGAAAGAAAGCTGTTGTAATAAAGTAGGAAGGGATAAGTGCTCTTTTTTTTTTTCCTCTGAAGGACATTAATATTGTTAAGTTCCTAACTTTTAAACCCCAAAGCAGCAGCATTTTCATCAAAGCAGTATATTATAGTACTCCCTTTAGAGTTTCTTACAAAGGAAATGGGAAAATTTAACTAATCTGCTTCATAGATTACAGCTCCATCAGCTATCAATTATTTTTCATTTGATCCACTGCACACTTGCTAAACAAGTCACCTTCCCCAGAATGTCCTCTTGGAACCTGGAGCCCAAGATGGCTATCTGTACTTACAAGCTGTAATTTACCAGTATTTTGATCAAGCAGTTATCATTCTTACATAAATTCATGCCAAAGTTATGAAGCTAGAAAGTGCTATCTTGCACGCAGAATGTCTTAAGAGATGATTTTTCAGTCTGGAAAATATTATTAGAAGTAGTAGTTATCAGATTAAAGAGTCTGAGGAACTGATGACATTTATAGTACAGAGGCTCTTAATAACAAAGAATTTTTCTAACAAAGTCAAGACAATGCAGCTTTCACAAACCACACTGCAGGTAAACAGCTTAGCTATATCAATTTTAAACCTGGAGTTACTCTGAATTTCTGTATGCAATGCATATAATACATATATGTAATGTATACAATTCCATTTACTATGACCTCTAATGGATACCTCCCTGGAGATCAAAACTATCAGACCTATACCACCAGAAATTGACTTTCTCACCTTAGACCATAAAACACAGACAAGTTGTATTAATTATTTCTTTGTTCTCTGTACATGCACTGATGTTATTGCTCCAGCATCCTTGATCAGGCAACAAGTACAGTTTTACCTAATATCTCTGATTGTTGCTCTCTTCATTGGATCCACTTGCAGCATGTGCTTCAAAAGACTAATTACAGATGGATTCAGGTACTGAGGGGTATAAAAGATACCATCACATATCTTCTTAAAAAGAGTTGGCACGTGATCATCATCAAATGGAAGTGTTCCACATAACAAAGCATAGAGAATAACTCCACTGCTCCAAATATCTACTTCTGGACCTGCATACAATCTGGGGAAAAAAGTTAACTATTAGTGAGCAATTTTTTTTTTCTATACTATGTTACATTGTATCACAAAATTGTTTTTCCTCTACTTTCTTATATTGTATGTCAGTAATTAAAAGTGCATCAACTTGGGACAACTAATCTACAGGTACTACTATACCCTTTCAGGTCAATATCATGCCTGCCTTGAACTTCAGTGTCCTTTCTTTTCAAATATGTAACAGAGAGTAAGTACATAGTTTTCTTCTCTAGTCTAATAACCCACAAATTCAATTTAAGACAAAGGCAAACTTAAACTTGCATCTACTACTAGGAAACTACATGTTTTTTATATATATATATATATATATATATATATATATATATATGCGCTGTTGCCATTTTTCAGGCAAATCTGTGCAGTCATTTATCAAATCTGAAAGGTTGAAAAAGTTTTAAGACAAGTCCATACAGCAAAACTTGTCACATACTGTCTATATAAATAGACATCTGGCCTCTAATCAGCAAGAGGCAGTATTATGATGAGTAGCTTAAAGTGGCAGATTCAGCTATTATCTAGCACAAAACCCAAAAATGTTACCCCCAAAATGAACATCTATTCTGTAGCAAATATTTCACTGCTACACAACCTCACAGCACACTTTGCCTGTATTTCTACCTGTACCTCTAATTCCAAAGTCTGAGTTGTGAGCATTTTTAAACCCATTAAGGCACACCAGATATGAAGCATTAGATGAGGAACTATTTAAAGCTTGTTCATAGAAGCCTTAAATACTCATGAAAATATAACAGTTAAAAGTTCCATCCATAGTTTTAATTGACTTAGTTTTGTAGCATTTAGAATCAAGCAGCAAAATGGCTGAAGTACATGCACACATGTATCCAATATAAAAGAAACTACCTTCCTGAAATTACTTCGGGTGCAGCATAGTTAGGTGAACCACAGCTTGTTCTTAAAAATTCTCCATCTGACATCATATTTGATAGACCTGAAAGTGTATAAGAGCAACTACTAAAAATTCAGAGAGCAAAGTGATTTCATAGTGCATATACCATCTAGAAAAAAAATCACTAGAAATTCACATCAGAAAAGGAACAAACACTTATCTCAGTAAATAAGTAACATTGTTTGGAATTACTAAAATTTGCATATGAGCATGCCCTGTAATCCCCCATTTGGTTTTACCAGGAACTTCAGTAATATCAGCTCATTACTGCACACAAA
Source organism: Colaptes auratus (assembly GCA_015227895.2). Lineage (NCBI taxonomy): Eukaryota > Metazoa > Chordata > Aves > Piciformes > Picidae > Colaptes > Colaptes auratus. Next base: position 24,092,643 of record CM026897.1, read on the forward strand.
CTGGAAATATTTGAGAACATATTCATTACAAGAGAAAAAACACAGCCCATTTAGATGACAAGCATGATAGAGAACAATGGATGTGCAAGGCAGAAGGAGTGGCATAGCAAGATAGGATTTTGGTCATTTCCAAGAAAGTCTTAAAAATCACATCTGCTTCTAAAATGTCAAAGAAGTGGAAGATGCTACCACAGAATTACCTAGACTTCGGTAAGAGTTTAATATAGTTATATATACAACTCTAAGTTACCTAGAGTAAGGCAGCTGAATGCGTGACTTCACCACAATTTAGACACCTATACAGCTCAGCTGGTTCCTGCAGTAGTTTGATCTTAGATATTGTTAGTAATTAAAGTGTACCTCAGAACTAAGCCACCTTCATTCAGCAGCCCTCAGTACAGTCTAACATGAGTAAAAACTACCATTCTAGAATAGCTGTATAAAAATACCATTTAGTTTCATCAGCAGAGGCTGCATGATCAAGACTGATGTAAGTCAGAGAAAGTCTTCAAGAAGTAATTAGGCCCTCTTACAAAAGGAAGATGAAAGAATAAGGCTAATTTCCACATTGTAATAGACAAAAGCTTTTATTAAACCCTTTTTTAATACACTAGTCTCTAATAGAATGCTACAGCTGTGCTGATGTTCAGGTTACAGGAAGATTTTTATAAGCTTTTATACTTAATTTGTTCACCATGTAAGCCACCTCACTCACTGCAATTTCTATATGCAATAAATCAGTATGAATCACACTGCCCACATTACTGAATATCATACTTTAAAATATGTTTTGAATACTCTGGATTATCTAGCACCTTTCAAAGTGCTTTATATGGATGAGTGTTATTCACTACATCTACAAGAGATAAATCATGACGATACAGAAGAATGCCTTCCTTATTACACTTATATGGCGAGGTTTCCTGATTCAGATAAGGTTCCAAAACTAGCTGCCAGTCTTCTCAGCAGCTGTGCTGAAATAAAGATAGTACAAGCACTTAAGCTTTCTGATTATCTAGGCAAATATATGGCAAAAACACAGGTGAGTTTGCATGATCAGCTGTTTCATTACTTTTACATTTTATGCTTTAATTACACCGTTTGAACCGCATCTTTATATTTTTCAAAGGGAATAGAGTAGTTTAATAGAAGGACTAGTATACTTCCGTATAGCAATGTGGTTCTTAAACATGATTTAACTGTGTTTGCACTGTACTTCAAGACAGCTAAGTATTTACATTTTAAACACAGTAAAAGAGGCGATAAGAGCATAGTTTGAAAGTGGGAAGGTCAGAAACTACATCTATTTAGCATCTAACAGAAAAATATTGTCAAGCAAAACCAAAAACTCAGATCACAATTTCACCCAGTCACAAAAGAAAAAAATTCTGAAGAGAAACCTTCAGATGAAACCAAGGTCTACACAGGGTTATGAATGTAAAGCAAAATTACATTCTTGCAATTCAGATCCTTACATTGTTTTTCACCACCCAGATACTCAAGTATACACATTACAATAAAAAATTCCTACAGCAATTGTGAGGATCTAGACACCAGAAACATAACCAGATATAAAATAGTAATGCTTACCAAAGTCAGCTATCTTGGCATTCATGTGTGCATCAAGTAATACATTTTCAGGCTTCAGATCTCTATGTACTACCATATGCCTGTGGCAGTAATCCACACCCGAAAGGATTTGCTGGAACAGACGTCTGCTTTCCTTCTCATCAAGCTAAGACAGACACAGGTTTAAAAAAAGTTATGATACAGTGAAAGATGACCTGGTTTTCATTTATCTGAGTTAAAGGAAATTCTCCAATTAGCTTAAATTAACATTTTATAGTTTTATACATCAGGTTATCAGAACCTGTAGCAGCTGACTTTACCATAGCTCTAAAATGACCAAAGTATCTAAATGACAAAAAAACCCTCCAACCTACAAGATGACATACCCACTGACTCATAAAATCACTGAAAATCTCTCAATCGCATTGGTTAGATGGATGTTTCATACTCAGCACCTAGAAATGCTAGCACCTCAACATTAACTAACTGAAATACCAATGAACTTCAACATTCAAGCACAGCTGTCACCAAGCCACTCACTCCCTTCCTCACAAGCCTTGGAAGTCCCAGATACCTAGCTAACCAAGTGGTGGTGATGACCCCCTCATAGAACAGGGAAGTGTAACAGCAATTTGAGCACTGCCAGCAAAATAAAACAGTTACAAGTCACAAGCAAGAAACTTGGACCAAAACCTCTGCTAGACAGCAAGACCTGTGACCTTCCAATGGCTAGGGATGCATCTATTGTCCTCTGCTTCCTCTGAGGACTGAGTGACTCATATTCCCTCACATGCCTCTTGAGACTAGACTGTCATTTTTATACATACAAACAACTATGTATTAAGATTTCACCCAATTTGTGGAGGTCATGGTGATTAGACATGGTAAGCTGTATTTTAAACTCTGCTACTACATTGATTCTGCTTGCACAAATCATGTGCCATTGTAACCATAAATGTTGTGTACACTAATCATAATATCCTCTTAAGAAAAAGCTTTCATTATATCCTTCTGCCAAAGATCCTCAAAAAGAACTTGTCTGTCCCCTCAGTTTTGGGTAATACAGGAAAACAGTCACAGAATGCAAGTTATTGATTTGTAGAGCTGAACTACTTACCCTTCCATTTTTACAAATATAATCAAACAGTTCTCCTCCTGAAACATACTCCATCACCATGAAAATGTCAGTTGGTGTACTAATGACCTGGTACCTGATAAGAGAAGGTATTGGTTAGTCTACACACTCAGTAAAAGATGCTGTTTACATTTAGTTAAAAGGAAAGTTGGGCAAAGGGTCAGATAAAAATACACTTTAAAATATTTATCAGCCAATCTAGAGCTATCAGAATGACAATATGTTTCAGAAGCTAAGACTAATAGGAAATTTTTATTTCCCACCAGGAATAATGTATTTATACTGTCAGAGGGTAAGCCTAGTCCAAATGATTTCTTTCAAATTATTAATAGTGCTGCCTCAGGCAGCTTGTTGCAGTGAGCAAGGAATTCAGAAGGATGTTGCTAGTGTCTCAAGAATCTGTGCACCTGTATGTGTGTGCTCCTTTAACAGCTTAGTGTTACAATGAATATTGCACACCCTTCTGAGGCAGTTACCAACATGGAGACCTTCAAAGTTAGTTTTACCAAAAAGATGCTTTACCTTTACCTCAGTTGAAGGCACCATGACTGTGGTGGGGTGAGAAAGTTCCCTCCCCACACACACAAGGAAAGAAACCACAGCTAGCTCAGTCGGAAAAGCAGATGAAAGCTATATTTACAGGCATAAATGGAATGCAATGAATATATACACAAATATACAATATTTACAATATATACAGGAAAATACAGCAATGAACACAATGCAGAAAAACCTTTTCCCTCCAGCCGGCCAGGGGGGTTCCCTGAACCCCCCCCTCTCTCTCCCTCCCTACCTCCCCTTTTTCCCCAAAAAGGGTTAGAGAGAAAGAGAAAGGTAATTAAGGAAGAAAAATTCTGTTAGCTAAGAAGCACATGCAAAAATTAGTTTTCTTATCTGGTTAGCTGTTAACTCAAGGCCGTTCCTGCTTCAGGAAGAGAGAAGCCGTCCAGCCCACAGGACAGAGAAGCACAGACTGCACCCAGCCTGCACCCAGACCAGACACAGACTGAACCAACAGAACCCAAACTTAAAATTGCATGCTACAATCCACCAATGAAATTAGTTTAGACTATCTTGTTTTTTGTTCAAATATCAAAAACATTCAGCCAGAGTGTTCAGCAACTGTCTCTTTCTTAAAGGCATAGCATCAACCGGTCACAATGACTAAGACACTACTATAGAAACAATATTTCTATCTTTTCAACCCAAGTTACAGCCATGCTTCTCTACAGTCAGCTCATTTTTCTGTTTATGGAAAAGGAGGTTGTGAAATAGTTACACCCATACAGTATGAATAAAGTTATCAAACCACACAGCATAGAAGACCAAAATGCAAAAAAGGGAAATTTTATGTAGGAAAAAAGACATGTTCTATTACTAGAGGTTTTAAAACTTTAGGTCCAAAGACTTTTTGGTTTAAGCACCGTATGTAAAGAAAGCCTTATTGCAACAGGCTTGCAATTGTATATCCTGCTAAAGCCATGTATGAAACATTTCATAAAGCACGCCTGTTTCGCTGAAAAAAAATCAGTTTGTCTTCTCCCAAATATCATAAGCTGCTCTTTAGCAGTTCCCCAGTCCAGTTCCTAACAGCACAAGCGGCATGATCCTAGATTACCAGCAAGTCCATCCACACAACAGTATCAGCTGATCAACTGCAAAGTTGTGGATCCATCATTTTTCTTTTATCTCCTACAGCTTGTCCCTTTTTTCCTACATGCAGGAGAAAAAAATTCTGCTCCCAAGCCCCAAGAAAGAAACTGTCATCTAGAACTTGCTAAGATGAGCATAAATTTAGTGACACCAGGACTACATGTTCCTGTTCCTGTATCTCAGTTGGTACAATGAGTCTTTCTATTTTGTTTTGGCCACAGGTAAATCCTTTTGATTAGTTGATGAACTCTAACTGGCAGCACTGGTAATTTTGCATCTGAAATAGTTCAATAGGCTTCTGAACCAAAGAAGTTAGTCATTTGGTTATACACAATCCAATTCAGCTGTTGCCAAATTAAGGGGGAGGCTATAGGGATGGCATTTGTCAGTGCCAATAGAGTTTTAAGACAAAACTCTGCCAACAGAGGGAAAAAAAAATTTAAAATATGGCACAAGTAAAACTGACACCACTATTAAAACAGTGAAGGACAATGAAAGTCACTCACACGCTGGAGGTGCAGGTTAACCTTACAGGAAATGAAAGCAGGTGGAAAAAAGCATTTATAATTCATTTCCTTAGACCAGTACATATTGTATTCTGAACTCCACTAATAAACTCTGATCAAATAACAGATCTAAACAGACAATTTATAAATACCACATTTAGCCAAGTGATAGCAGCTATACTGAAGAATTGTAAAATACTGCATTTAAACTGCATATTCTTAACACAGAAGAATCTCAGAGTGCCATCTATATTGAAAAACTATACATTACCAACCAGCACATGACTAAAAATATTTCAAGTAACAAAACACAATAACCTGACAATAGAAATGCCCTTTACAATCTTGTTCCTAACTCATTTTCTAAGCAGAAAAAAAAAATATCAAACATAACCAGAAAAAGAAACTTGAATTAGCATCTAAGAACAGAGATGGATGCTACAAGTATCTATCATGCCACTACCTTTTATACATCTGTCCAAAAAAATCTGTAAGCAGAGATCTAATGGAAGCTTTCAAGCAAGGAGAGATGATCAATTTCATGAAAATGCATTACAAAGGATACTGGAAATGGTTGCTTACTTGGAAGCTGTTACTTTCCTTGTAAGATCTCACCTTTCAAGTGTTTCACACTAGTGAGAGCAAAAAGAGATTACTGTTTAAACATATTTGATTATAGCAGGCAAAACTTACAGCTTAATTATGTGAGGATGCCTGAAGAGTTTGAGGTTCTGGATCTCCCTGCGGATTTTTCCTACAACATCAAGGCTGCGGATCTTTTGTCGATTCAGGATCTTCACTGCAACTTTATGGCCAGTCAACTCATGTTTGCCAACTGCAAGGAACAAGGAAGTATTTAGTCCAGATTTTCAATTGCTCTGCAAAGACATCCATTTACCCATTCCAACTGTAGCCAAGAAGCACAAGATGTTAGAATTCCACACATCTCCATTATCTTTGGTGAGGTTGAAAATCAGACAGTATGCCATTTCTTTAGTCCTACTCCAATTTCTCTCACAATTCTCCCATTAGTGTAATGGAATATGCAAGAAGAATCTTAAACCTAACCCTCAACAGTCTTGTAGTTTGCAGTAGTGCAAAGCATATCCCCAAGGATTGCCATACTTCCTAATTAGGGAGGCCATTTTCTCTCTCTGCCTAAGTCACTCCAAACCTTTGGCTCACTTGCTAACTCACTCAGGCATGTTCTCCTCCGGCTCTTCTACTTTATCTGAAAGGATTACTCTTCCTAAAGAAATAGCCACTATTCTTCCCTCAAGCAGCCCCTTTCAGCAACTACTCTGAATTATCACTGAGCTTCTAAGCAGTTTACTTGAAATTATTTGCCCTTGGAGCAGTCTCACCTCATATATATACTCCAAGGCCTATGCAGCAAACACCAGAGTATTATTATAAAAAGTAAACGGCATGTTACAGGAAGTGCACAAAAAAATCCTATAGTAACTGTAAGATATAATGCAAATATGCAACCTCACACATTGCTCAGTTTCAATCCTAATTCCAGGAGAGTTTCATTTTTCTTCCAACAGAAAAACTCGAAAGTGCCATGTATTTCCTACATAGCTACCTCTCATAGTCTTTAATTTTGCAGGTGATACTGGAAGTAGCTACAAAGTTGCTAAGAGTATTTTTCTTAAAGGAAACTTCACATCACAGGTTAACCACAGAAGGTGAGTACCTCTTCCCTAGAAGGTTCTACTACCTGCATCAGTTTCTACATGCAGTGTTTATAGCCACACCACTTAAATTCACCACCCTGATTCCTACCTTATGAAGATAAACCAGATTCCAGGGACACCTATATGGTTCATCCTTAGCTACTTGAATGAACATTGGTAACAGACCAGTGCTGAACACATTCATTCATCTGAGTGCCTCTCCTCACTTCAGTTTAGCCAGGCTTCTGGTTTCAAGCCTGGGAAGATCTGGTAACAGCAGTGATCCACAAAAATCTTTCTGTATTTAACCAAAAATTTGCAAACATCGACCTGTAAGTCTCATTACCAATACAAGGCATTCTTGATGCCTTCTGATTCTGTATCAAGCTAAAAACCAATGCAAGTGAGCAGAAGTTCTTAGCAGAGAAAAATGATACACAGAGTGATTATATTTACAATAAAAATATAGCTGTGTACAGTAAAGCAATTTGTCTTAATGCCTGTAGGTAAGCAATTAAGCAGTGAGTTACCAAGCCCTTGAACCATCACAATATTGTGGTGAGGTACCTTTTGCACCTGAGAATACAGAAGGGCTCTGACTGCAAGTGGAAAACCACAACCCTCATTCAAGATTTATTACCTAAATATGTTCACAATGACCAAAACACCACGCAGGCACATTTGTACTGCTGTGCAATAGAATGCAGAACAAAGCCCACATGCATCACAAGCTGCAAAACAAACCATAAAGCATTGACAGACAAGTGCCTAAAACTGTGAAATCATATCAGCCATGACAATTATTTGCTTTCAAAGAGATCCAGAATTAAAGTAATCACATATCCTTTATTTATTTCAGTTCAAATGTGATTTACATTTTAAAGGAATCCAAATTAATCACCTATGCTCAAATGCTAAGGATTAATGAATCATTAAAACATTAGAAATGCAAATATCCCAATAGAATAAGAATCTACAGCAATAGGACAAGGGGTAATGGTTTTACATTGAGGGAGAGTAGGTTTACACTGCACCTTAGGAAGAAGTTCTTCAGTACAAGAGTGGTGAGACTCAAGAACAGGTTGCTCAGGGAGACTGTGGATTCCTCCTCCCTTGGGGGTATTCAAGGCCAGGTTGGATGAGGCCTTGTGCTGCCCAATCTAGTTGAGGTGTCCCTGATCATGAAAGGGAGGTTTGAATAGGTGACCTCTAAGGTCCCTTCCAACCTAAGCCATACTATATGATTCTACAAATTACAAAGTGTTTGCCTGTCAATAATGTGAACTCAAGAAAACCAGAAGTTTTTTGAAAAACAAAACTGAACACCAAACCCACCCACACCTTTAATCAGTTACTTCAACAATGCTTTTGGCTAGTAAGAAACAGTTAGAAACTAACCAAAAATCTGCTAAGAAATACAAATTTGTAGCTTCCTTTGCTTTAAACACCTTCTTAAATGCACTTTGTAATTTAGTAAACAGCATACTTGGTTTGAGAAATTCTACAGCTGCCATGTAAATATTGGGTTCTGATATGTGCCATGTTTTAAAGTCTCATCAGCTAATCTGTTACATGTGTGAATGTTAAGTCTTGGAAGAATGTCAAAATTTCATTAGAACTCAAAGGAATTTCAGAAACTTATTAGCTAAAATACACATTCTATATGCAAGGCACACAAGAAAAATTTTTGAAAATGTATGATCCAGGGAATTCCAGACCTATAAGCCTGACCTCAGTGCCAGGCAAAATTATGGACAGGTCATGTTGAGTGCAATCACTCAGCACTTACAGGATGGCCAAGGGGTCAGGCCCAGCCAACATGGATTTAGGAGGGGCAGGTCCTGCCTGACCAACTTGATCTCCTTCTATGATCAGGTGACCCACCTGGTGGATGTGGGAAAGGCTGTGGATGTAGTCTACCTGGACTACAGCAAGGCCTTTGACCCTAACCCACAGCAAACTCCTGGCCAAGGTATCAGCCCATGGCTTGGACAGCAGCACTCCACGCTGGGTTAGGAACTGGCTGGAGGGGCCAAGGCCAAAGAGTGGTGATGAATGGTGCCACCTCCAGCTGGCGGCCAGTCACTAGCGGTGTCCCCCAGGGATCAGTGCTGGGCCCCATCCTGTTCAATATCTTTATCGATGACCTGGATGAGGGATTGAGTCCATCATCAGTAAATTTGCAGATGACACCAAGCTGGGGGCAGGTGTGGATCTGTTGGAGGGTAGGAGAGCTCTGCAGAGGGACCTTGACAGGCTGGACAGATGGGCAGAGTCCAACGGCATGAGATTGAATTCATCTAAGCGCCAGGTTCTACACACTGGCCACAGCAACCTCATGCAGTGCTACAGGCTGGGGTCAGAGTGGCTGGAGAGCAGCCAGGCAGAAAGGGACCTGGGGGTACTGGTTGATAGTAGGCTGAACATGAGCCAGCAGTGCACCCAGGAGGCCAAGCAGGCCAATGGCATCCTAGCCTCCATCAGGAACAGTGTGGCCAGCAGGAGCAGGGAGGTCATTCTGCCCCTGTACTCAGCACTGGTCAGGCCACACCTTGAGTCCTGTGTGCAGTTCTGGGCCCCCTCAGTTTAGGAAAGATGTTGACTTGCTGGAACGTGTCCAGAGAAGGGCAACAAAGCTGGTGAGGGGTTTGGAGGACAAGCCATATGAGGAGAGGCTGAGAGAGTGGGGTTGCTTAGCCTGGAGAGGAGGAGGCTCAGGGGTGACCTTATCGCTGTCTAAAACTACCTGAAAGGAGGTTGTAGCCAGGTGGGGGTTGGTCTCTTCTCCCAGGCAACCAGGACAAGAGGACACAGTCTTAAGCTGCACCAGGGGAGGTTTAGGCTGAATGTTAGGAAGAAGTTCTTCATAGAAAGAGTGATTGGCCATTGGAATGGACTGCTCAGGGAGGTGGTGAAGTCACCATCACTGGAGGTGTTTAGGAAGAGACAGGGTGGGGTGCTTGGTGTCATGGTTTAGCTGATTAGATATTGTTGGATGATAGGTTGGACTTGATCTCAAAGGTCTTCTCCAGCCTGGTTACTTCTATTCTGTTTTCATTCAAAGAAATTCATCAATAACATTTTCAGTTGACTGAAAACTGACTCTAGCTGTTAGAGCCTTCAAGACTGCATGGCTAAAGCCTCAGTTTTATTCATTAACTGAAAGAAAACAAGGTTTTCTACTTGTTAACTCTGTTCCCCAACTTTGAGTAATTACTATAATGAAAACCTATTATGGGTTTGTGGAGGTGCAAATTAAAGATAACAAAGCTAGCTTTTTAAGGCATGCATTTCCAATAACCATATACTTCACAAAACTAAACTGCTTGGATATGGTTCAAGGTATTAGTTATCAATAATACAGCAGACACCATAATAGACTGCTGACTACTCCTGAATTTGGCATAAAGACAGAACTCAAACCAAGATCTCAGACAACACCACTTCGAAATGCAGCAGCCAGCATTATCTTTCCAAAAGCTCCATTGTATTACCTCGACAGGATTTTTAGCTGGAAAAGGGAAGGCTCACAAATTTGAAGTGATCAAAACATGTTAGTGACCTTAATCCTCAACCACCTATCAGTCCTTCAAAAGAATCATTGCAAATAAAATAACTTTACAGTATTTGCCTATAATTTCCCTTATCAGAACAAAGAAACATCTTCACTACGGCTATGCACAGCACCAAGATTTCCATGAAACTGAGAATCTCAAAGCAGCAGCAACTTGTTTTGTCTATTGAGTCCAGAAGCAAGAGTCTTTAAACTCAGTTCAGCAGCTCTTCTATTGGAAAACTGATTACGAGGCCATCCAAAGTAATAAAACACAAAGTGCAGACACCAGTCATGAAGTTGGTAGAAAAATAAGCTGAATGTGCATCTGTTGTACTCAATGGAACATTTCTGCAATAGGCCAAAACCCCAATCTGAGGCTCAAAGGAAATTAGTGTTTAAAATACGAGATAAACAACTATTTTTTTAATGTTAGTGAAAACAAGTCAGTATTGTGCAAAGACATATTGCTGCACAACACACATAGCAAACTGCCCTTCACCATCTAATTTCTTTAAATCACACTGAACATAAAGACCTATTCACATCTGCTTTACAGTCTGTACAGACAAGGGGATTTAACCTATTTTTATAGTTTCTATGACTGTCCACCTGAGGAACAAATAGGTAAGTTGTGTCAGTTATGTTGTTAGCTCAGGCTAGCAGAGCCACATGAACAGTTAAACTGGAAATCCATCACCTAAGTAACAGTTATCTGTGAGGGTAAAAGCCTAAGTAGCAGGGTGAATTAACCTTACAGCTATCTTGGCAACAGGAGAACTTTGAAAACAGTGCTTAACTTAATTGTTCATGTTCAATCATATAAGGCTGCTGCCACCGTTACAATTAGAGATCACTTCAATGAAGCCATACACCTGACCTGATACATGACATAAGCTCGAGACTACCTGAATAAAAAAAAAAAGGGAACAAATTTGTTAGTTTTTCACTTCACTAATAAAACCATATCAGACTGACTAGAGAAGAAAAACTTATGATTAGAGGAAAACAACCACACATCTGTTACTAGATGAAGAAAGTGAGTCCTCAGGAAGAAAACCAGTGCCACATAGAGGAGAGATGTTCTTTATTAAGTACAGACAAAACACTGCACATAATCAAAGCCAAAAAAAGGAAAGAACACACACAAAAAGGCTTAAAACAACCTAGATATGGGAATAGAGCACAGGTCTGTGAACATTTACACTCTCTAAATTCCCAAGCCACTTATAGAAGGTATTCAGTATGCAGGATGCAGCATGCTGCATTTCACATCCTTAAGAAAAAATTGTTATATATGCATTTATCTACTTTTCCCATAAGCAATAGTTTCAAAGCAATGTGAATACCTAATGCCAATCAAGTAAGGCAGATGGTATTATGGAAATAGTAAATTACAAAACTGGCAATTCCCTTTTTTCCCCCCACTAAGTGTTTCAAGCTAACTGTATTTCATTAAATATTAACAGCAGAGATGTTCAATAACATTGAAATCATAATAGCAGCTCCACTAATCGACCATCTTCCAAGGTTTCAACTTCAGACAAGTTTTTTGCCAATACAGATTAAGAACAGCAGTGGTAGTGCAACAGCGCACTCTGAAATCTAAGAGCACACTAATACATTTATGGGTATGCCAACCTTAGTTTTGTGCCATGCGCTGGAGGGTAAAACACACACATACACACAACGCCCCAACACAAAAAGTAACTATATTTGACTTCTCTTCTCCCCTCATCCTCATAGTCCCTGTGGTAAGCGAATCTGATGCCCATCTTCTGTCTTATCTCATTTCTTCTCCATTTAAGGAGGTGCTAGGTTCCAAATGAAAGGAATGGTACTCCAGCTGCCAGTTAGGGGTCACTGCTCTCAAGTAGCTGGAGATAGAAGTGCCACTTTATAAGCTTGCTTTGAAAATAGGAGACTCAAAGGGCTATACTCTCAAAAAATAGTCTAAGAGACAAACATGCTATTTTCTCTATATCAGTATTTTATTCAGAATACGCCAATAGCTGAATGAGCTTGTGTGGAGAACATGCTAGACTGAAAGAAGGTATCATGCTAGAAGTCAGATAGCACTGCACATACAAAAGGATAAAGTGTGTTATAATCACAAGCAATCTATTAGGTTAACCACAAGAAACTTCAACCAAACTTTAAAAAAAAAAAAAAAAAAACAACCAAAAAATCCCCACACTACAAATAACAACAAAAACCCCCCACAACACACACACAAAAACTGAATCTAATCAAGGACTCATTTGTGAAAGGATGTTTTCACATTACTTATGCTGATATTTTAACACTATATAGGACAACTATAGGAGCAGTATAAAGCACAAATCTTTCCACTTGTGGTGGACAGCATCAACAGACAGTTTAATTTCCATTTTAATTCTACTAGGTTTTAAATTTCCAGCATGGCATCCTGCACTACTACTGGGACAAGTTTTTAAAGACTGGGCCGAAAAAACATCCCAAACACCCAACTTTGATAACCACTGGTCAACTAGATAAAGTCTTTCTATATTGGTGTCAAATGCATTACCAGTTAATTCCAAACTTAGCGTTTTATGCTTATTTGTCTCACTGTAGAAGGAAAAATCCTGCTTTCCTTAAAAGGTCATCAAGTGTTAGTATTTGTGCAGCAAAATACAACGCAGTGAAATAGTAACACCTCAAGAACTAAGGCTCATTACATACCTAGTGGCATTTTAAATAAATGCAGTGATATTACCTTCCAGTAATTACTTCCGTAAATACCGATGAGAAAGTCATTTTTACCCCAGCCATTGTTTCCCGCTATGGTTCTTCAAGTCCCGTCCCCAGCAGGTCAGTGACCAGTTAGTGACCTCTTTCCGAAAGTCGTTCTCTTCACACCAGGCGCTCTTTCCACAACATCGCGGTCGATCAAGATCCCCGGCTGCAGCCACGACCTTCTCCCCGCTTCCCCAGACAGACTGCCGTCGCACCTCTCATCCTCCGTCCTTCCGCCCCCGCCGGACCGCGCTACCAGTACCGCGGCAACTCAGGGAACTCACCCGGGCGCTGGGAACGGCGGGGTAGCGCCCAGCAGCTCAGGTTTCCCAGCGTTGCCCCCGCCCCGCCGTGGATTTCGTCCCGGCGCTGCACTATGGCCCGGAGGCAGAACGGAGACCAGCCCGGACTACAGAGCGGCGGCGGCCATGGGCCCCACACGCCTCCGCCCTCCCCACTCCTCAGCTAGGCTTCGGCGGCCGCCCAACCCTAGTGGGCCGGCCTCTATGAAATGACCACTGGAGAGGAAAGACCCTTGCTCAACCCGACACACCTGCCCAGTGCACTGCGCCCTCCTCCCCACGAAGCCAGAGGAGCTATGCCGCTCCACGGGCGGCGGCAGTCCCACTCCCCACCGCTCACCCTTGACTTTGCCGAAGGTGCCGACGCCAAGCGTGTCGCCCAGGATATAATGCCCGATCTTTACTCGCCCATGCTCGTGCTTCTGTTTATCCGCCGCCGCCATCTTAAGCCAAGGCCCGCGTCTGCGCATAGTGCCCCCCGCACTACAGCGCCGGCGAAAGAGGAGCAACCACACCGCGCCTGCCCCGAAACCCGGAAGCGAACGCCGCACTTAGTTCCCTCCTGTTCTCCTCCAGGACACACCGTCCTGGCTGTGGGGGAAGGGCTGGGGCAGGGCTCGATGGCGCCCTAGGGAATGTGGTTGCTCCTGGTGGGGCGAGGCGGCGGGACTGAGGAAACGGCCACTAAAGGCTGTGTAGCAGAGTGAGGCACTGGGAGAGGGCCCCATTTTTACACCCGGCATTTACCCGGGTTTTGGGGGCCGAGCCTGAAAAAGGGCGCCGGGCTGGCGTCTGAGCGGCGGTGGCGGTTCCTCTTAGCGCCGGCTCTGTGCAAGAGGCTGGCCCGGGCCGCCGCTGTCGGAGGCAGCACAGCCGTGAGTCTGTAGCGACACTGCTTGGAAGCTGAAGAATCCCGGTGTTGCCAGCTAGCACCACCATCGCCGCAGGGCGTGTCCCTTGTGGAGCCAAAGTGCAGAGATGTAGGGCTCACGTACTTTTTATTAAGAAATCGCACAGGTGTAATGAGATGGCTCGTTTGCCTGCGTTACCACAACTGCGGGGTGCCTGCCTGTGGAGAGTCGGCAGTGGCTCGTCCTCGGGCGGCAGCCGAGCACTGAGCACCGCGCACTAGCAGGGTGCTGCTCAGCGCTTCGCCAGTTGTCCCGCTACTGGCTGATGCCGTCCGTCCCTGCGGATTCGTTCTGAAGTGGTGCAGCTGATCACTAACCATCAACTCTTGGATTATGGGGGCTTCATGCTTCTTCCCATCCCTATCTTCTTGCTCAGGGTGCTGGATATCTAGCAAAAACTGGCCTTGCCACTAGAACATGAGGCAAAGAAGTTACTGCCTTCAGCCTTCTCATCCTTCACCACTGTGTTTCTCCCTGCATGCAAGAAAGGGCTAAGCTTCTTCATCTTTTGTTGGTTGTATATCTGTAGAAGGATTCCTCTTTCACAGCTGAAGACAGTTTAATTTCTAGTTGGGCTTTGGCCTTTCCTATTTCCCTACTTTGTCACCTCAGGACAACATTATAGTCGTCCTGAGTAGTCTGTGCCTTTTCCCAGCAACTATAATCTATGCTCTCTAAACTCCAACTGGATTTCTCAGTTCAGCTAGGCTGACCGCCTTCCCCAGCAGTTCATTTTCAGGCACATGGGGACACCCTGTGCCTCTGCCCCTTAAGACACCCTTCTGTCCAGACTTGCTGGACTCCTTGGCCCTTCAGACTGATTTCCAAGGGAATCTGTTGGTATGTCTCTGAAATAGACCAAAGTCTGCCTGCTAAAAGTCCTAGGTGGCAGTTCTACTAGCATAAGACCTATCCAATTCTTCTTTAAGTAAATCAGGAGTATAAACTGCCAGAGAATCAATTCTACTTAGAAATTAGTATTGAGATCCTATGACAGAAAACCAGCCTCATAAAACAGACTTCTCAAATATCTAATCAACCTTGTAAAGTTGTTATATGTTAGTTTCCCTTTTCCTTTCCTATTCTCTGTTCAAAATCCAGACCCTATTATGAGAATACAAAGAAAAGTAGGATCATCTTAAATTCTACTACTTTGACCAGATAACCTGTTCTACCATTTGTCTTGCCAAGTCATTCATTCACATTATATTAGGCCAGTATCCTTCCATTCATGCATTGAGTGTTTTCTGTTTAACAACCATCATATTCTTTTGGTTGTTGGCTATGTTTTTTTCCAATCTCTTTCCAATTCTGCCTTCAAAGAAACATATGAACCTGGAGAAAGAATGGCAATTGGATGAGTGTTTTTACACTGAGATATCATCAACTAAGTATTACCCTTTCCTTTCACCTCATTTCCCTAGTTCTCCAGGCTAAGTGAATGATACCAACTAAAGTGGTTTCTCTTGCCTACCCTAAGAACAGCTTATGAAAGTGTTTCCAAATAAAGATTTTTCACTGTACAGACATCAGGAATTTTTTGGTTTTTTTTCCAGGAACAGTCCTAAATCTGATTCAGAGACTATTCTGTTTTAGACAGGTTACAGATATTTAACAGGAAGTTGGGAAATAGGAATTCTGATCCATGGAAAATATATTTTAAAGCGTCCCTCTATCCTAGTGGGGTGAAAAATTAAAATCCATGTGTTCATTACTATGTGTTATAGATTAGGACTGGGCCAAATGCATAACAGAGGCTCTCTATTAATCCCTCTCCCCTCCCAAAGGGCAAGAGAAAGAGAATAATGGGGACTTAAGGACTGGAAAAGAAAATTAAAACTATTTCAATCAAAATAATAAAATGCATACAGATGTATACAAAACAAATATCCAACCCAACCTTCTTGATGACAATTAGTCACCCTCATCATTGATGCTGTGGCAGAAGTCCCAGGCTGGACTCAGTGGCAGACAGGAACCAGATTCAGGAGCTGGATTCTGGAACTGACTCAGCTGGATGCAAAAGCAGAACTGACAGAGAGTCCTTCTTAGACACCAGGCATTGAAGAAGAGAGCTTTACCCTGATGATTCCTCAGCTTTATACTGAATATGACATACACTTTTGAAAGATCATGGAGAACAGGGTAGGTGCCTGAGGACTGGAAGAGGGCAAATATCACTGCGGTCTTCAGAAAAGGCAATAAGGAAGACCCAGGCAACTACAGACCAGCCAGCTTCACAGTATCACGGTATCACTAAGGTTGGAAGAGACCTCAAAGATCAAGTCCAACCTGTCACCACAGACCCCATGACTAGACCATGGCATCAAGTGCCACGTCCAATCCCCTCTTGAAGACCTCCAGGGATGGTGACTCAACCACCTCCCCGGGCAGCCCATTCCAATGGCGAAAAGGTGCTCCATCCCTGGTGTTTTCCATCCCTGGAAAGATGATGGAGCACCTTGGTCTGGAGGCCATCTTTAACCATATGAAAGGTTATCGAGAGTAGCCAGCATGGATTCACTAAGGTGAAATCTTGCTTTATGAAGCTGTTAGCCTTCTATGAAGACATGACCAAATGGATAGATGAAGTGAGAGCAGCGGAAATTTGACTTCAGTAAGGCTTTTGATACCATCTTCCGTAATGTTCTCATAGGTAAACTCAAGAAAAGTGCATGAGATGGTTGGACCGTGAGGTGGACTGGCTCAGCAACAGAGTTCAGAAAGTTCTGATTAGCAGTGCAGAGTCCAGTTGGAAGCCTGTGGCCAGTGGTGTTCCCCAGGGATCAGTACTGGGCCCAGTTTTCTTCAATATCTTCATCAATGACCTGGATGACAGAACTGAGTGCACCCTCAGCAAGTTCACTGATGATATGAAACTGAAGGGGGGGGGGGGTGTCAGAGGAAGAAAACAGCTGACTACCACAGTCTCAGTGAAGAACCTTTTCCTAATGTGCAGCCTAAAATTGCCTGGATGCCATTTCATTCCATTTCTTTGTACCCTATTGCTGGTCAACAGCAGTGAAGATCAGCACCTTCCCCTGCCTCTTGTCAGGAATGTGTGCACTGCCATGAAGGCACCCCTCAGCCTTCTCTTTTCCAAGTTGAACAAGCCAACTTAGCCACTCCTCCTAAGTTTTGCCCTTGAGACCTTTCCCTGTCTTGGTAACTCCTCTGGACAGACTCCAATAGTTTGATGTCACTCTTACATTGAAGCACCCAAATCTTAAAATCATCCAATCCAGTGGCAAGCCTAACACTGCCAAGTCCAGCACTAGACAATGTCCCTAAGCACCACAGATACATATCTTTTAAATACATCCAGGGATGGTAACTCAACCACTTTTCTGGTCCAGAGATTTCCCTGACTTCTCCTGATCATATATTGACAGAGTCCTTTGGGAGGCAGCACTGAAGGGAGTCCAGGAAGGCTAGATATTCTTCAAGAAGGAATAAGGTGATGTGTTAGAGCCGGTATCAACAGATGAGGAACCCAAGGAAACCACCTTTTCTGGTTATGTGACAACCGTAGAGGAACAACCAGGACCTAATTTTTCTTAGCTTAAGCAAGCTGGTTGAATCTAAGCCACATTGTTTAAAGTAATGTCAAATGTTATTCTGTTGATGTCTCTCTCACAAGTGTTATGAAAGGGATATTTATTTCCTTTATTATAAATGACATGGTAATATTAATCAAAATATTAATAACCTTTATTAATACAAAAATTGCCAAACATATCAAAAGGTTGGATGTATGGTCAAAAATTTAAACAATTTTATGTAAACTGGGAGGAATTAACAGAAAGAGAATACCCCGGAGCAAATGGTGCTTGACCACAGTGGGGTGGAGACTCAACAAGAATAGTTATGCCAAAGAGGCAGACACTTAATTACAGACGGTTGTACCCAGGTAGGGAGTGCTGCTGCTGTGTATTAGAGGCTTTGGGGTGCTCTCATGCACCGGGCACGGTAGGTTGCCAGCAGGAATGCCACGCGGGTCATCGATGGCTGCTCTGGCTTCAGCAAACAGCAGACTGTTAGCAACAGTATCGTGACGGGCGCTTGCTTTGTCCTGGGTGAATTGAGGCACGGCAAAATCCTGGTTGCAAGGGGAAGCAGGCTTGGCTCCTCTCATAGATTGCAATGTATATGCTCGTGGCTTTATCCCAGGTGCTGGACAAGGGAACTTGAGGGCATGCAACTTGAGGCAGTTTTACGCCACACAACGTCCAAGCAGGGTCAAGCATGCAAGGCTTCAGCATGGCAAAGGCAAGGCACAGGCACAAGGAAATCAGCCTGTATATAAATCTTGCCTGAGACTGACTGGACCAATAGGGGTATTAAAAGCAGCACATGATTACCCAATGGGAAGGGGTTCTGCCAGGCTGTGGCCAGAACACATGCCCTTACCATAAATACAGGGTTGTTTACCAGACACACATGGTCCTGTACCCTTTGTTTGTCTTCCTGCATTACCCTGGCTTTCTGCAGGAAGGAGGAGGGAGAGTGGGACCGTGTCTAGACACTTTAGTGTCTGTCTGGGTTTGTGCTGGGACCGTTTGGTGCTACCATGACAACAAGACATCTCATCCTGCTTCCAAGGCCTCAACTATTTGAGAACTACTCAAGGTAAGTACAGCAACATCATCTCGCTTCATATCGCTACTTCTCAGAGGAGGAATCTGCAGAACTATGGATACTTGTTATTTCTGTTATTTCTCTTTCTTTCTTGAAAGACAGCTTCTTGGCTCCACTGACTGCAATTTCAAAATCTGAGACTCCAATTAAAAACAGCATTGGTTTCCAAAACACTATTAAGAACACACCAGAGGATAAGTACTTGAATTATAATCATGACTATCAAGCTTGTCTCATGCGTGGCAGAACAGTGTGAGGAGAAAGCATGCCACAGACAAGCCTCTGTCTAGCAGGAAGAAAGAGTATCCTTCCAACAAAATGGAGATTGTGATTAGTGCTTTTCACCTTGTGATATGCCTAGAGTACAGGAGCTGGCACTGGTGAGACATGCATCGCACTATGAGTTCCAGTGCCAAATGGCAAACTTTCTGAGCCAGCTCTGCCTTCTGTCCAACTCACTTGTTTTCTACACAACACTTGGGACTTGATGTTGCCAAGTTAGTGGCATCTCCGTATCAGACATACACAAAATTGCATTTCCTATTTTGTTTCAGTATTACCTGAGAAGTAGACCTGATAGTACTTTTTGTCTTATGACTACTCATTACTGTGATCTGCCCAGAAAATGAGATGAGCTTACATGGAGCTTTGGTCTTATTAGTACTGTTGCTAGTTTTTCCATCTCTGTGCAAGTTCTTCTCAGTTGAACATTTGGTGCTAGTGTCGTACTCAAGGAGTTGTTCATTGCAGCTCTCAGTGCCCAATCCAAGAGCCATTAGAGGATCTTCCCCAGCTCTGACTGATTCTGGCATCTGGGGCACTCAGGAGGAGCGTTCACAGCAGCAAAAATGAGCTGGATGGGTAAACCTCACTGTGGGGCACTGGAAAGGTTTCCTTCTTAAAAGGCCTGGAGATTTCTTACACCCCTCCATGGATCAACAAAGGATAGTGGCCTCTCTTCCCTTTCTAGTGTGATGCTGCTGTAGCACCAGTTAAAGAGGGAGCAGCTCAACACCCTCCACTTCCACCATAGCCCATTGCAGCACATTGCAGCATCCTGGTTTAAGCTAGAACAATTTTGCTTTTCAGCTCAATCTCTTCTAAATAATCACATTTTCTGAAGTTATCAGTGTATTTTCTCAACACTCTTTGCTTCTAGTAACACTCAATGCTTGCAGTTAGTACCAAGGACTGGTATGCAGAAAGGCTCTTGATTATAATTTCTGCTGTGGTGGCTTGGGCTGGATGCCCTCTGCTACATGGTACGCTTCCTGTGTCCAGAAGTCCAGCCCAGTGGGCAGACACAGGAAGCTAGGTATCTCCTACCATAATCCTTTGCACCGCTATGAAATCCAGCGTGGGGTCTAGCACTTCTTCTTTCTTCCACTCGCCGGCACCTGGTAACTGGGGGAGACATCTCCCGGCCTTGGGCCTGGCTAGGCCCAAGGCCAGGGGGATGGGCAGTCTCAGGTCTGGCCAGCTGAGACTAGCCTAGCAGTGGGGGGCAGGAAGAAGGAGCCCTGGGGGTCTTGGGTGCACCCTCAGGTGGGGATGGGATGTTTCTGGGTCTGCTTTGGGGTTTCTCTTGTCACTGTTTCTGGTTCTCTGTACACACTCACTGCTTTCCATTTAAACTTTCCATCACTTTTGCAATCCATTTGCCAGAGTCATTATTTCTGCCCATGGTGGGGAGAGGGTCTGCCTCAACCCACAACACCTGCAAAGACCAAGGTCACTGCTAAATTTTGTATACCATGCTGGGGGTGCAGTGCAGAATGTAAATCTCCACCAGCAGGGAGGAGTAAGTAGGACAGGTGACCCAGAACTGACCAACAAGATACTCTATTCCATACATGTCATATTCAGTAAAAAGCTGAGGGATCACAAGTGTCAGGCTCTCTTCTTCAATGGCTGGTCTCCAAGGAGGACTCTGTCCATTCTGCCTTCAATCTTGGCCTGTGTGTTCCTAAATCCAGTTCCAGAATCCAGCTCCTGAGTCTCCAGCAAGACAACATCCTTCCTAAACTGAGGGGCCCAGAACTGGACACAGTACTCAAGGTGCAGCCTAACCAGTGCAGTGTACAGGGGCAGAATGTCCTCCCTACTCCTGCTGGCCACACTGTTCCTGATGCAGGCCAGGATGCCATTGGCCTTCTTGGCTGCCTGGGCACACTGCAGGCTCATGTTCAGCCTACCATCAACCAGTACCCCCAGGTCCCTCTCTGCCTGGCCGCTCTCCAGCCACTCTGACCCCAGCCTGTAGCACTGCATGGGGTTGCTGTGGCCAATGTGCAGAACCCGGCACTTGGATGTGTTCAATCTCATGCCGTTGGATTCTGCCCATCTGTCCAGCCTGTCGAGGTCCCTCTGCAAAGCCTCTCTGCCCTCCAGCAGATCAACTCCTGCCCCCAGCTTGGGGGCAGGATTTACTGATGATGGACTCAATGCCCTCATTCAGATCACCAAGAAAGATGTTGAAGAGCATGGGGCCCAGCACTGATCCCTGGGGCACACCACTAGTGACTGGCCGCCAGCCGGATGTGGCACCATTCACCACCACTCTCTGGGCTCGGCCCTCCAGCCAGTTCCTAACCCAATGCAGTGTGCTCCTGTCCAAGCCATGGGTTGATAGCTTGGCCAGGAGTTTGCTGTGGGGGACGGTGTCAAAGGCCTTGCTGAGGTCCAGGTAGACCACATCCACAGGCCTCCCCACATCCACCAGGCGGCTCACCTGATCATAGAAGGAGATCAGGTTGGTCAGGCAGGACCTGCCCTTCCTAAAGCCATGCTGGCTAGGCCTGATCCCTTGGCTATCCTGGAAGTGCTGCTTGATCACACTCAAGATGACCTGTTCCATAATCTTGCCTGGCACTGAGGTCAGGCTGACAGGCCTATAATTCCCTGGCTCATCCAACCAGCCCTTCTTGTGGATGGGCACCATGTTGGCCAGCTTCCAGTCCTCTGGGACCTCTCCAGTGAGCCAGGACTGCTGAAAAATGATGGAGAGTGGCTTGGCCAGCTCATCCGCCAGCTGTCTCAGCACCCTAGGATGGATCCCATCCAGTCCCATGGCCTTGTGGGGGTCCAAGCAGCTCAGAAGATCTCTAAGTACTTCCTGGAGCAGCAGGAAACTATGCAGCTCCCTGTCTGCTTCTGCCAGCTCTGCAGGCCAGCTGTCTGGAAGATGTTCTGCCATGCTAGTATAAATTGAGGCAAAGAAGGCGTTAAGTACCTCTGCCTTTTCCTCATCCTTTGTTACAACGTTCCCCTCCGTGTCAACCAAGGAGTGGAGGTTGTCCTTGCCCTTCTTCTTGCTATTGAAGTATTTATAGAAGGACTTTTTGTTGTCCTTCACAGCAAAGGCCAGTCTAAGTTCTAAATGGGCTTTTGCCTCCCTAATTTTCTTCCTGCATGTCCTAGCAACATCACTAAACATTCTGTAGGTTGCCTCCCCTTGCTTCCAGAGATGGTACACCCTCTTTTTTTCCCTTAGTTCTATTAAGAGTTCATTACCCATCCAGGCTGGCCGTCTGCCCCAGCGGCTCATCTTCCGGCACATTGGCACAGCCTGTTCCTGTGCCTTCAAGAGTTCTTCCTTGAAGCAGCTCCAGCTCTCCTGGACCCCTTTATTTTTAAGGGCTGTATCCCAAGGAACCTTCTGAGTTAGTTCCTTGAGTAACCTGAAGTCTGCCCTCCTGAAGTCCAGAGTGGAGGTCTTCTTGCTACCCCTCTTGGCTTGGCTGAATACCGAAAACTCAATTATCTCGTGGTCACTGGTGCCTAAACACCCTCCAACCACCACATCACCCACCAGCCCTTCCCTGTTGGTGAAGAGGAGGTCAAGCATAGCCTTACTCCTGGTAGGTTTGCGCAGCACCTGGGATAAGAAGCTGTCCTCCATGCACTCCAGGAACCTCCTAGACTGCCTCCTCTCTGCTGTGTTGAGATCCCAGCAGATATCAGGCAGGCTGAAGTTGCCCAGCACCAGAACAAGAGGACATAGTCTCAAGCTGTGCCAGGGGAAGTTTAGGCTCGAGGTGAAGAGAAAGTTCGCTGAGAGAGTTGTTAGCCATTGGAATGTGCTGCCCAGGGAGGTGATTGAGTCACCGTCCCTGGAGGTGTTCAAGGGGGGATTGGACGTCGCACTTGGTGCCATGGCTTAGGGGTCATGAGGTCTGTGGTGACAGGTTGGACTTGATGATCTTTGAGGTCTTTTCCATGATTCTGTGGTTTTATGAACTTTTCACTCTCTACAACTACCTAAAAGCAAGTTGTAGAGTCTCTACAACTACCTAAAAGGAAGTTGTAGTGAGGTGGGTTTGGGCTTTTCTTCCAGGTGGCCTGTGACAGGACAAGAGAGCATGGTATGAAGCTGCACCAGGGCAGGTTTAGGTTAGATATTAGGAAGCACTTCCTCATGGAAAGGCTGATTAGGCACTGGAATGGACTGCCCAGGGAGGTGGTGGAGTCGCTGTCCCTGAAGGTGTTTAAGAAAAGATTCGATGTGGCACTCATGGTTCAGCTTACGTCATGGTGTTTGGTCATAGGCTGGACTTGATAATCTCAGAGGTATTTCCCAGCCTCAATAATTCTGTGGTTCTGTGATTCCTACAAGTGTATCTTTGAAGAGTACAAAGTGATATTTTTATGATTGTTCATAAGCAACAGAAACATTAATAAATACAGTAATTTATTAATATAAATATTTTGCCCAAACTTATTTACAGTTAATATTTACAGGTGCAGGTATTCAGTGGAAAGAACTATCTCTACAGAATACATACAAGAAATTTAAACAGTTTAAACAAATTAAAGGATTTAGAAACTGCACTTAGTTTGGAAAGAGAGAATTAGCACATGCCTGGCCACAAGGGAGAACCAGCTGTCCGCAAAACAAAGCATCTGTCACAAACCTTTATAGAAACTTTTGTAAGAAAATACTTGATTTACTTACACATTTAGGATTTTCTGGAATCTTTCTGGGAAGTTGCTCTTGTAATCCAGAAATTAGGGCACAGATGTACTGTAATAAACAAAACAAAACGGCACTGACCAAGGGGAGCGCTGTGCCACATGGTGGCTTTCATTGCCAGAGAGAGAGACCTTCCCACTTGGGGGAAAGCATTACTGCTAAGGGTTTGCAAGCCACAGCATGACAGCTTGTCAGAGTGGGGAGGACACAAACTCCCTCTGTGGCTCACTGAGCAGAGCCAGAACTGCTTGCCAGCTGGATGAGGCGATGTCCCAGCTCATGGGGCTGTAGCTGTCTGGAGCGAGTGGTGCACTCAGGGATACTGTGATTCCCTTGCAGTGGTGAGACATGGCTTTTCAATGCTGCTTTTGTCCTGTTGGCAGCAGGTTTTGCTCAGCTTGCTTGTGGCAACAGCAGTGCTCAGGTTGTGATTTGCAGGATGCAGTCCACGGAGGCTGCAACCCACTATGGTTTTTCTTGCAGATGGGCAATGGCTGGTGGCAGCTGGGCTAGTGGCTGCTGGCTGCACAGCACTGGGTCTGGAACAAACAGTTCTCCAGATTCAGGGTCAGTTCTCGAGATGAGTGGTTGGCAGATCACGGTCGAAGCAGATGTTCTGGTGACACAGGACATGGAGTAAACAAGCCACAAGCACACTTGTTCACCAAACAATCTGAATTTAGCATTTGCCAAAACCAATGGTTGGCCAATGGCAAAAATTGGTAAACGGAGTAATTAACCAATAACATGGCATCTTGCCAAATACAGGATATACAGGTGCTATGCATAAGAACAGCAGCAAAATCCCACAAGCTGGGCGCATGATTCTTGTTTACCATAAGGAGACAAGTTGGTGTTTACCTAGACCTGGTGTGGTGGGTTGAAGTTTCCCATTCACATTAACTAAGCACGACTCACTCAGTTGGAAGCAAATGGAAGTTGTATTTACCAGCAAAAACTACACTCTACAATGGAATGTGATTAATATGTACAAAATATACAGCATTTACAATATTATACAGATATTTACAATTAGAAAATAGCATGGAAACCCCCCTGCAACTCCTCTGGTTTTCCCATAGAGCAGAGAAGCTGCTCCCCTCACCTCCTCCCCGGAAACCTCCTCCTCCCCCCCTACAACAGAAGAAAAGAGAAGCTGAGAAGAAGGAATGTTAGATCTTATCTCCAAGGCCAGCCAGAAGCAGTTACTTATCTCCCTGAGTGACGCAGAAAGCAGCTAAAACCACAGGAGAAAAGAAAGAGAATGGAAGTGAAGTGAAATATGAGACTGTTAGGGTGCATCTGCGTCCATCCCACACATTTTGTCCAATGAATTTGTTTAGAATAATCTTTTGTTTTCCTTTTTACACCCAGTAGTGAATTATTTATATTTTTCTACTTTTCTGCTCGAAATCTGCAGCTAATTTTAAAGGCATAGCCTGAAACTGCCACACCTGGTGATGCCTATTCCTTTGTTCATTTTGCACCAAAATCTCCCATTCCAGAGGGGAGGGAGGAAAGGGGGAGTTAGATTAGAAAAAAAAAGCAGACCATGGGTTGAGCCAAACATGTAGGGACATTTTTTGGGGTGTATTTTTGGGCATTTTTGACCTTCCCACAAAACAGTTAGCCCTCCATAAGGGTTGTAATCCTACTTATTGCCCTGTTTCTACCTTGTATAATATGAACTCCACTATGTCATCATCACTGTTGCCAAGGCTGTTTCTGACTTTAATGTCACCAGTCTCTCTTTATTATTTGAATTTAGAATAGAATAGAATAGAATAGAATAGAATAGAATAGAATAGAATAGAATAGAATAGAATAGACCAGGTTGGAAGAGACCTTCAAGATCATCGCGTCCAACCTATCAACCAATCCAACCCACCTAAACAAATAGATCATGGCACCAAGCACCCCATCAAGTCTCCTCCTGAACACCTCCAATGATGGTGACTCCACCACCTCCCTAGGCAGACCATTCCAATGGGCAATCACTCTCTCTGTATAGAACTTCTTCCTAACATCCAGCCTAAACCTCCCCTGGCACAGCCTGAGACTGTGTCCCCTTGTTCTGGTGCTGCCTGCCTGGGAGAAGAGACCAACCTCCGCCTATCTACAATCTCCCTTTAGGTAGTTGTAGACAGCAATAAGGTCACCCCTCAGTCTCCTCTTCTCCAGGCTAAGCAACCCCAGCTCCCTCAGCCTCTCCTCATAGGGCTTGTGTCCCAAACCCCTTACTAACTTTGTTGCCCTTCTCTAGACATGTTCCAGCAAGACAACATCCTTCCTAAACTGAGGGGCCCAGAACTGGACACAGGACTCTAGGTGTGGCCTAACCAGTGCAGCATACAGGGGGAGAATGACCTCCCTGCTCCTGCTGGCCATACTGTTCTTGATGCAGGCCAGGATGCCATTGGCCCTCTTGGCTGCCTGGGCACACTGCAGGCTCATGTTCAGCCTACCATCAACCAGTACCCCCAGGTCCATGCACCTCTCCTTGTTGGTTTCTCCACTACAAGAAGTTATCATTGATACACTGCAAGAGCCTTTTGGACTGAATATGCCCAGCTGTGTGGGCTTTCCAGCAAATATCAGGGTGATTGGAGCCATCCATGGGTACCAAAAATTGTGTTCTAGAGGCTACATGCAACTGACTGTAGAAAACCTCATCAACATCTTCCTCTTGGTTTGGTGGTCTATAATAGACCGCCACAACCATTTCACCCCCCTTTCCATGTCCCTTAATCCTTATCTACAAGCTTTCAATCTGTTCTACATTCCCCTGTGGATAGAACTTAACACATTCCAGTTGTTCTCACACAGAGAGCGCAACACCTCTGCCTCACCTTGTTCACCTGTCCTTCCTGAAAAGTACAAACCTATCCATGACAACACTCCAGTCATGGAAGCTGTCCCACCATGGGCAGCAACTGCCTTGAGAGCAGCCCTAATGAAAAGGACTTGGGGGTGCTGGTGGATGAGAAGCTCAACATGAGCCGCCAGTGTGCACTTGCAGCCCAGAAAGCAAATCACATCCTGGGCTGCATCAAGAGAAGCATAGCCAGGAGGTCAAGGAAGGTGATTCTCCCTCTCTGCTCCTTTCTGGTGAGACTCCACCTGGAGTACTGCATCCAGTTCTGGAACCCTTATTACAGGAAGGATCTGGAGGTGCTGGAATGTGTCCACAGAAGGGCCACAAGGATGATCAGAGGGCTGGAGCACCTCTCCTGTGAGAACAGACTGAGGGAGTTGGGGCTATTCAGTCTGGAGGAGAAGGTTCTGAGGAGACCTAATTGTGACCTGCCAGTATCTTAAGGGGGCCTACAAGAAAGCTGGTGAGGGACTTTTTAGGGTATCAGGTAATTACAGGACTAGGGGGAATGGAAAAAAAAAAAAAGGGGGTAGACTCAGATTGGATGTTAAGAAGAAGTTCTTCCCCATGAGGGTGGTGAGACACTGGAACAGGTTGCCCAGGAAGGTGGTAGAAGCCCCATCCCTGGAGGTTTTTAAGGCCAGGCTAGATATGTGGCTCTGAGCAGCCTGATCTAGTATGAGGCCATGGCAGGGTGGGTAGAATTTGATGATCCTTGAGGTCCCTTCCAACCCTAACAATTCTATGATTCTGTTTCATTGATTCCAATTATATCACAGTCATGCAGCCTAAGGCAGATCTCCAACTCCTCCTGCTTATTCCCCATGCTCTGTGCATTGGTATATAAGCATTTCAGAGAGAGAGTTAATCCATTAGTTTTCACTCTTGCCATCAGAGGATTTCCTGGCCACTTCCATAGCCACCAACCTACCAGTGAGCCCTGCATGTGCTGATGTTTCCCCGTTGGCTGTTGCTCATTGAGCCATTGCATCTTCCCCAACACATGGCTTATTGTCCCCTGCCTCCCCTGAGACAGCAGTGGAACAGGCACACCACAACATCCCATGCTTCTTCCCGCCGAGCCTGTTTTTCCCCCTTTTCCCCTTCAAATCTAGTTTAAAGCTCAATTAATGAACCCCTGTGATATAAACCTTCTCCCTCTTTTAGAGAGATGCACCCTATGTGCTGCCAGAAGACCCAGCATCATGTGAGGTAACCCATGGACATAAAACCTAAAGTCCCACTGTTGGCACCTGGCTCAAAGCCAAAAATTGATCTGGTGAGTCCTCCTCAGTCTTTCTGGGGTGGTCCCTTTACCAGTTGACCCAAAGCCCTGAACTCTCTTTACAGCCCTCAGTCTTTTTCTTTTAAGGTCATCACTGCCTATCTGGAAAGTCAATAATGGATAATATTCTGTAGGCTGTACCAGGGTAGGAAGTCTTCTTACCACATCTTTAACTCGGGTCCTGGGAAGACAGAAGACTTCTCTTTGAAATGGGTCAGGTCTGCATATTGGGCTTTCTGTTCTCTTTAGAAGGGAGTCACCTATAACAGTGTGTCTTTTTTTTTTTTTTTTTTTTTTTTTTTGGAAGATGTTTGGACACTGGGCTTGGGCTTCCTTAATCTTGGGGAGACTTCCAAGCCAGATGATTCATAATCCTCATTGGCTGGTCATCAAACTGGTCATCAGTGTGTATTTCAGCTCACCATGGTGGGACTGGCTGGATTGGGCCCACTATATTTTTCACACTTCTCACAAACAGCACAACTCGTGCCCCACAGAGTTTCATGGATGAGCCTGTATATTTCCTCAGTCAGGATTGTGAGTTATCATTACAGTTCTGACACTACCACATATGGATACACACTAATTTTCCCTTGAGCCCCACAGCCTGCCTAAGAAGAGCCTGAATTACAAGTCTTTGTCCCCAAGTTCTTCTAGACACCTGACTGCCATGTTCAGTTTCTTCTTCACCAAAGGAGTGTGTCTCCCTCAGGGGAGCTGCCATCAGTTGAAGATAGCCCTGTTTCAGCTAAAACTACTGAAGCAAGACTAAACCAACAAAACCAGGCAGCTTCAAAACAGATTTTGCAGGCTGTAACGTCTGAGTGAAGACCTTTGCCTAATGAACTGCAAAATGAATGTTTGACATTTGCACCACTAAGTATGATAATGATCCAAACAGAGTACATGCTATACGTATGTTACTATGTTACTGAGTATTTCACTCAAATCATGCTAAATGCCACATAAAGAGACAGAAGGGGTTAGACTATAGGGAAAAAAATGAGGGGAACACTTCTCTGGGAGGAGGGAAAGACTAGGAATAAACCAGAGATGAGGATGGTCGAGGGACTGTGCCCACCCCTATTCCTCGAGCTTTAGCTTGCCCTCCCAGCAAGAGCTGTGCATTCGTCACACAGCACAGGCTCTGCTAGCATTACTATTGCTGCCATATATTAGAACTGCTACAAAGATCTCTGTCCCCAACCCAGCTAGATGTTACCCAGCAACTACCAGCTTGAGCTCATCCTCTATCAGCAGTCACACGTTAATTTTTCCAAACAGTTTCAGCAAAAGTTCTGGGGCTCTGACACAGGCAGGCATTGGGATCTCACCCACAACCTGACAAGCATTCCAATTGTCTCTGAATGCAAAGAACAAATCCACGTATGGAATCTCATCCCATTTCTCATTTGCCTAGCAAAACAACAGTAATTGCAATATAATGCTACATTTCAAAGGTACATTTTCAGGCTATTTTTCACCATCTTCCAATTGGTATTGTGGCCGTTACTGATTACAAATACTGTTTTAATGCATCTTTAGTCAACTTATTCCAGTTGTTTGGATTTTTTTTTAAATACAACCAGAAGGAAATAGGCAGGCTAGCCTCCATTTTCAGATTTCCACAGACCCACACACTCAGGCCATCACTATTTAGGTATGGTTTATAACCACAGAACTTATGCTGTCACACCATTTTCTTCTTTAGGATTACCTGCCCAGTATCTCCATAAAGAGTGTTGCACCTCTGTTTTGGTTACCACCTCCAGATTGGGGAGGAGTCCTTGATCAGTTCAGCAGTATGAACTGCAGACAAAGCAGACTGCTTCCCCTGAGTGCAGCAAGATGATCTGGGCAAGGCCTTATGGCTGTCCTACACCTGAGTCTCTGGAAAACTGTTGTCTGAAAAAAAGCATTTTTACACCTGGTGTGCAAAACCCAATATACACACAGAGACCAGATACTGATTTATTAATATAAACTATGTTTATCCTGGTTTTGCTCAGGGTACAGTAAGCATTATTTACTGGTTTGGAAAGTAAAAAGATGTCCCCAGAGTACCCAGTGGCTCAGCCTCATGAGTTTACTGTTATGCTCTGTTACTTCAAAAATCTAGGTGAATAAGTCATTTAGTAACAATTTTTGTTCCTCTGCTGTGAAGGACAACAAAAGTCCTTCTATAAATACATCAATAGCAAGAAGAAGGGCAAGGACAACCTCCACTCCTTGGTTGACACGGAGGGGAACGTTGTAACAAAGGATGAGGAAAAGGCAGAGGTACTTAACGCCTTCTTTGCCTCAATCTATACTAGCAAGGCAGAACATCTTCCAGACAGCTGGCCTGCAGAGCTGGCAGAAGGAGCCAGGGAGCTGCATAGTTTCCCACTGCTCCAGGAAGTAGTTAGAGATCTTCTGAGCCGCTTGGACCCCCACAAGGCCATGGGACTGAATGGGATCCATCCTAGGGTGCTGAGGGAGCTGGCAGATGAGCTGGCCAAGCCACTCTCCATCATTTTTCAGCAGTCCTGGCTCAGTGGAGAGGTCCCAGAAGACGGGAAGCTGGCCAACGTGGTGCCCATCCACAAGAAGGGCCATTTGGATGAGCCAGGGAATTATAGGCCTGTCAGCCTGACCTCAGTGCCAGGCAAGATTATGGAACAGGTCATCTTGAGTGCGATCACACAGCACTTCCAGGATGGCCAAGGGATCAGGCCTAGCCAGCATGGCTTTAGGAAGGGCAGGTCCTGCCTGACCAACCTGATCTCCTTCTATGATCAGGTGACCCGCCTGGTTGATGTGGGGAGGCCTGTGGATGTGGTCTACCTGGGCCTCAGCAAGGCCTTTGACACCGTCCCCCACAGCAAACTCCTGGCCAAGCTATCAGCCCATGGCTTGGACAGGAGCACACTGTGATGGGTTAGGAACTGGCTGGAGGGCCGAGCCCAGAGAGTGGTGGTGAATGGTGCCACATCCGGCTGGTGGCCAGTCACTAGTGGTGTGCCCCAGGGATCTGTGCTGGGCCCCATGCTCTTCAACATCTTTCTTGATGATCTGGATGAGGGCATTGAGTCCATCATCAGTAAATTTGCGGACGACACCAAGCTGGGGGCAGGAGTTGATCTGCTGGAGGGCAGAGAGGCTTTGCAGAGGGACCTCGACAGGCTGGACAGATGGGCAGAATCCAACGGCATGAGATTGAACACATCCAAGTGCCGGGTTCTGCACATTGGCCACAACAACCCCATGCAGTGCTACAGGCTGGGGTCAGAGTGGCTGGAGAGCGGCCAGGCAGAGAGGGACCTGGGGGTACTGGTTGATGGTAGGCTGAACATGAGCCTGCAGTGTGCCCAGGAGGCCAAGAAGGCCAATGGCATCCTGGCCTGCATCAGGAAGAGTGTGGCCAGCAGGAGCAGGGAGGTCATTCTGCCCCTGGACACTGCACTGGTTAGGCCGCACCTTGAGTACTGTGTCCAGTTCTGGGCCCCTCAGTTTAGGAAGGATGTTGTCTTGCTGGAGCGTGTCCAGAGAAGGGCAACAAAGTTGGTGAGGGGTTTGGAACACAAGCCCTATGAGGAGAGGCTGAGGGAGCTGGGGTTGCTTAGCCTGGAGAAGAGGAGACTCAGGGGTGACCTTATTGCTCTCTACAACTCCCTGAAGGGAGGTTGTAGACAGGCAGAGGTTGGTCTCTTCTCCCAGGCAGCCAGTACCAGAACAAGAGGACACAGTCTCAGGCTGCGCCAGGGGAGGTTTAGGCTGGATGTTAGGAAGAAGTTCTATACTGAGAGAGTGATTGCCCATTGGAATCGGCTGCCCGTGGAGGTGGTGGAGTCACCTTCATTGGAGGTGTTCAAGAAGAGGCTTGATGGGGTGCTTGGTGCCACGGTTTAGTTGTTTAGGTGGGTTGGATTGTATTGTATTGTATTTAGGTGGGTTGGATTGGTTGATGGGTTGGACGCGATGATCTTGAAGGTCTCTTCCAACCTGGTGCTGTATTGTATTGTAAGTCTGTTGATATTGGTAGAAAAATCAGTAAACCTTTCTTTGCATCCACTTCCTGTACTTTATTATTAACAAGAGACCAAAGATTTGGGGGTTCTTTCATATCTAAAAAGAAGCTTCTTGATAAAATAAGGAAAAATCTGTCAGTGTTTTACCAGCCAAATCAGGAGATAAACAAAGATAACAAAAATAAGCCTTCTGAATAAACTTCACAACATGTTCCCCGCGCTCCTTTTACCCATGGTGTTTGCAGAACTGGAAGTAATAAAGAGCCACCTGATCATCCCTGGAGTGTGTCCTCATCTTTTCACTGCTATCTGCTGTATTAAATAGATCATGTTAAAGCTTGTGATAGACACCATCAGACACTTTTGAACCACCATCAATAACCAACCCAGAGCAGTTTTCATCTCCTTCTTTATATTGGGTTAGAACTAGGTGATCTTTAAGACTCTTTCCAACTTAAACCATTCTATGATGCTATGATTATTTCCTAGTTAATTGTAGAACAGCTCGACATTTTTAGTCTTGGATTATTGCTTTTTGTAACTCTTCCTTCAGCACATACTTGAAGGCTTTAGGCAAGGTCCTATGAAACAGAGCCTGGAAAATTTGCAAGTCATTTTAAGTTGTTGAAACATACCCTTAGGAATGGAACTTGGAAAGTTGTTGCACACATATTTGTAAATGGATTATGGAGACACTTTGGCTGCTAGTTTTCTTTAATAATGAAGTTGAATATCTGGAGAAATACAGCTCTGTAAAACTAATCAACCCAAGAAAATCCTTGAGGAGCTTTCATCAAATGCACTGGCAAGGACAGCTCTTCTAACACCCAAGGCTGAGGTAATATGGAAGTTTAATATTGATCTGTTACAGGGGATTAAGTTGTGCCAGGGGAGGATCACTGGTGCCTAAACACCCTCCGACCACCACATCACCCACCAGCCCTTCCCTATTGGTGAAGAAGGGGTCAAGCATAGCCTTACCCCCGTTACCCATGTTTATAAATATGTAAAGGATGAGTGCCAAGAGGATGGAGTCAGGCTCTTGGTGATGCCCAATGACAGGACAAGGGCCAGTGGGTGGAAGTTGAGGCAGACAATGTTCCATGGAAACAAAGAAAAATTATTTCACTGTGCAGGTGATGGAACACACTGCTCAGGGGGAGTTGTAGAGTCTCCCTCTCTGGAGGTACTCAAAACCTGTCTGGATGTGTTTCTGTGTGATCTGATAAAGATGATCCTGCTCTGGCAGGGGATTTGGACTAGATGATCTCTCAAGGTCCCTTCCAACCCCCAAACAACCTGTCCTTCTGTGCCATCGTGTCCATTTTGCAAGGGCATCTGCAGTAGTGGGATAGCTCGCAACATGACATGCCTGCTGTGCTAGTCAGGAACTTGATGCCATGAACCCCTATCCTCTTAACTAACCACGTTTGATGAAGAAGAATGCAGGGCACGCTCTCCATCGTGTGCCATGTGGTCCAGTTGAGCCTGTACCAGGAAGCACTGGGTGCGACTCCAGCCGTTTGTTGCTTTATCGCTGTTCCCGATGTTTCTCCCCCTACTAGCCTCCTCCTGGCTCTCCATCCTTCACCTGGGCACACCTCCCGCAGTGCTTACTGCTGCCATCGGACACTGGCATAAGAGCAGTGCACGCCCAGAAGCACCACACCAGAGTTGTTCAGGAAGTTGCGTCGGCCCTGGTGGGTGGAAAGTTTAGGAAGGCCACGGCTCCCTGCCGGGCGAGCACCATCGCTTCCTGGCGGGGCTGCCACCGCTTCAGCGCCTGACTCCCATCCAGGCTGCGGCACAGCCGCGACCTGGCTGACATCCCCCGCCCGTTTGCCCGCCCTGGCCGCGGTGCTCGCCGGGGCTGCCTCTCGGAAGTACGGCCTAGGCGCCGGTACGGCTGCGCACTTCTGCCCGCTGCTGCTGGGTTCCTGCGGTGAGATTTCCCTCTTCGCCGCCATCCCCGTTTCCGCTCCGGGTGTGCCCGCTCTGTAGAGCTCTTCCCCTCGACAAGCAACGTATGTTGCAGGTTTTACAAATTCTGTGCCTCAGAAGCTTCCTGCTCAGAAGCTAACAGGCAGCTGCAGCACCCAACGGTTAAGGACTTCCCCCTGGAGCATTTTATCATGCGAGTCAGCACTGCACGCTGCGCAGCACCCAAACCCCACACCACGCTACTATCACGTCAGACTTTGCCGAGGCTTTCATTCCAACCCATAAAGTAACTGCTGTAACCAGTGTCCAGCTGCACCATTGCTCAGCAAGTCCTCAGAACACTGCTGACCTATTTTGACACACATCTAGGGGCTATTTTGAGAAACAACAAAATCACAGGAATTACTTCCTCCAACATTTTTTTCCCCTGCATCATGAAAAAAACCCCATCTTTCAGATGCAGTTTGAGTCCTGAGAATACATGTAGCACAAGCAAAAGGTATTTTTAACAGCTTCACCACCATTTCCAGCTCCCAGGATGAGTTGAAAGCAGAGCAAGCACAAACTATTCATTACATGTCAAGAGCAAGGAAACTTTCTTGATAAACAGCCCAAGCAGATTCACTCAATCATCCAAGAGGCATAAACTGTAATTAATTTTAAAACGGAAGACAGAACCCTCAGGTGCACTGCCACTTTCACACCTGGCTGAAAATTCTCTAGTGATTTACAGAAGTTGCTGACTGCTCAATACCGAGAAACCAGTAAGCTGCTTCTCCATCTCCATGATGAAACCCAAGCAGTAAAGAACCATTCAATAAGCAGCACTTGTGCAGGCCTTTCAGTGCCACAGAACAGTGAAGAATGACTAAATCTGGAAAGAACCATTCAATAAGCAGCACTTGTGCAGGCCTTTCAGTGCCACAGAACAGTGAAGAATGACTAAATCTGGAAATCACTAAAACTACTTCCTCCCAGACCAGCAGGTAAAGCCATATTCAAGTCACTATCTTTAAGATAAAATTAGGACTCTCAGTGCTAGGGCACAGTGAAACTCAAGGAGCAAGGAGGGCAAGTCCATAATGCCAATATTCCACTTCTCCTGCAAGTCAGTTCTTTTGAGAAACACGTACAAGTCAACTAAAGGATTCATTTTAATTAATCGCTTCAATGCATACCATCAGATTGTGTGGATACATGTATTTTCAGCAACCCTGCATTTCACTGAAATAAAACATGTATAAAAACTATTTTCTGGGTAAGACCATTTATTTTAACAAACAAACAAGTCTTTACGATGAACTGGAGGCTGCAACAGCTGCTCTCTTGGGCTTCGGTGTGGTTCCCTCACGGAATCCATTCCTGCAAGTAGAAATAAAGTTATAATTTTTTGAAAGGATGACTCCCACTCCACACCATTTTCCAACATGTAATGTTACAGACCAGCTGGTTTTTCAGCTTACCTCTGTAACACACTGAAATCACTACGGAGTTCCTAGGTTAAGACATTTTTACTAAGAAACTTCTTAATGGGTGTTTTGAGTAAGCACTGTGGTTTTTACTCTCTTCTAATGAAATGAATTTCAGCTCTTCCAACAGAAAATCTCAGTAACTGAGTGAACACTGCAAGACTGCACCAATTACAGCCACCTTGCTGAAAGTATGCCTTCCTCTGTTTCTACTGTGCACCTCTGGAAAAGATTTAGTTTTTCTGCAGCACAAGGCAACTTCTGTAAGAAGTCCTCCGTGCCTCCAACCAGAGATTAAAACAGGCATGGCAAAAGAGTCAGCACAAAGCTTGCTTCTGCAGCATTCCTACTTCAGCAACACCAAGTGGAAAGCAAGATAGAGCTGCACGCTGTAAGGATTTTTCTGGCAATTGCTGGGGAATGTTGCGTCCGCCAAAACAGATGTAAAGATTCCTCAACTACATCAAAGCTGTGGACTTGTCAGACTCCTACTTTCAAATATTAAATCCAGTCTGTATTTTTGTAACAATAATTGTAAAGTTACTTGGCATTTTAAATCCAGCTTCCTTGTGCATTAATACCAGAAGCTACATGAACTCAGTTTTAGCACATGGAGGTCACACAAAATAAATTCTTAATGAGTTTAGAAGTACACACCCTATTCAGCCACTCTCTGCATTCTCTCTCAAAACTCAAAGCTTTGTAACAAGTTCTAGAAACTTGAAACTCTGCATCAGAAGTTACTACTGATTACCTCTATCAAAACTCCCAAGATTGACTGTTGAAGTTACTCCAGTCATTTAACTTTTTCTAGACAAAAGGGGATTTGAATGCATTTCAAGACTTGTCTCACACTAAAATGTCAGTTTAGGTAAAACTGGCAATTTAATTGAGTCACAAATAGAGGTGATACTCTGCAAAGCAGATCTTTTGAAACACTGGCATTTTACTGCAATAACCTGTACGTTTTGCACTATCTAGACTTAACAGATACTACAGCTTGTTGTACACCCTATGTATTAACACGCTTTTTATCCTCAAAGGAATATGAAGGCAACTATAAAAGCCACCATTTGTATCAGAGGAAAGACCATATGCACTGCATACTGAACAAACTCAGGAACTTTGAATGGTATGATTTTAATTAAAAGGTATTTTAGCAGGATTTCACACAACACTATCTTGCAATAAAATGCTATACCTGAATCGACGATAGACCTTTTTCAGGTGCCTCATGCGACCAGTGCCAGTGGTGTTGCGTCTTTTAGCCTTTGCACTCCAGTTGTCTAAAACATACAAGTTACTGTTATTCATCTGCACCAAATAATTAAGTTGCACGCTACATTTGTATTTATTTCATGTAACGGAAAAAAATTGTAACACCAGCAAATTTTTTATATAGTGATACTGTACATTAGCTATATCAGCATTAATTTGTGAAAAAGCTCTAAACCCTGCAAGATGGTGCAGCATTCCTCCACAGATGGAAAAAAAAAACAAACTATGACTACTGAAAAAAGGACGAAGGAAAACACGCTTTTTAACGCAAATCAGTTAAAAGTTTGTTACTTACACTTTCTCTTACGCTTAGCAGGATAACCACATTTCCCACAGGTAGACTTCTGCAGATGGTAGGCCTTGGACCCACATCGACGGCACAAGGTGTGCGTCTTATTTCGTCGCTTACCAAATGACGACGTACCCTTCGTCTGAAAAGCATTTCAAGACATCGTATGTTGCGATCATCACTAGCACTTGCAATTCATTTGACTGAAAGAGTTAACTCTTCTAAAACTTAATCTACAAAGTTCAACAATCACATCGGAAGCACACAGAACTCTGAAGCAACAACTGTTTCGTCTGAAGTAGCCTCCATTTTAAAAAATCATTCGCCATTTCATACCCGCCCTTCTGCGCTGAAGTAAGAGCCACCGCGCGGGTTACTTCTAGCTCCCTTCTCATCTCCCGCGAACTCACCACCGATAAACAGCACAGCGCTTTCCTGAAGAAAGGCTCTTTGCTGCACACCAGGCGCACACATACCAGCGGCTTTGGGGACCGAGACCCGTCTTGCTACACTATCCCCACGGCTGTCCCGACCACCGAGTGCGTGGGGGCCGGCCCGCCCAGGCCCGCGGCGGGCAGAGGAAACGCCGACGGAAGACTCCCGCGGCGGCAGCAAGGCCCCGCGCTCCACCGTGGCTTCCTCGCTCAGAACGCCCCGCGCCCCGACTCGGGCCAGCAGCGGCCGCAAACCACAGAGCAGAACCACCCCGCGTCCCAAGCAAGGGCCATAGCCCCGTTGATCCCCATGCAACGGCGGATGCCGGCGGATACCCCACGCCCATGCCCGAGAACCCACCATCTTCCCCGGCCGCCAGCACCAAAGAGACCAAGCTCCGCCCTGCTTCCGCTAAGGCCCGAAAACTGTTTCCGGGGTGTGGCGGTGGCGGCAGGACCCGCGGGCGCAGCTCCAGGATTGGCCGTACGTAGTTGCGAATTGCGCTGTGTGCGGGTCGCTCACGTCATGTCCGGTTGGCAGGGATGGTTTGGCCGCCTGGAGGCCCCAGCGTCCGTCAGCCAGCGCCTTGGCGACCCGGGCCGTGAAAGCTGGGTTCTCCCTTGTCATGCCTCCCCAACCTGGTAACTGATCTGCTACAGGCCTAGATTGCGCCTGGAAAGAACGGCTGAGAGGTGTGCAAACACGGCTCTGCCTGATAATATTCAACGCACCTAAGGTGGCATAGGGGCACATCGTTTTTAACTATAATGCTGCTTTTCTGCAGAGTGCTGGCGGTGCTCTTCAGGAGTGTCTCGAGATCCGCTTCAGGTTGTAGAGTCAAGTCCTGGCCCTACCCATGTATTCAGTGAAAATGGTTTTAATGAGTTTTGGGACAGCGTATCCTTGGATGTGAAAAACATCCCTTCAAAGTCAGCTGCCTTAAAAAAATGTCAGCCCCCTGCTGCACGCTGTGTAGTTGCCCCCGTGTCCCGGCTTGCCCTCCTTTCCCCTGCTTCAGCCTTCCAGACAATCTAAAGCAATTTTGTCTTAGAAGAGGTTTGGGGGGGGGGGGGGGGGGGGGGGGGAGGGGAAGGAGGAGAAGGGGGAATAACATGTACAGATAGAAACTGAAGAAATTTATCACCAGTTCAACACCTTGTCATCTGAGCTAAAGTCAGACGTGAATGATAGAGCCAGTTTATTTATCCTTGATTGCAGAACTATATAACCTTGTCTAACAGCTCTTGATAAAAGTATGCATTTATCTGGCAGGCTAGGTCTCACTCTTGTGCTTCTGGTTTGCTGACTAAAACCACAGCTGTTAAAAAAAACGTAATACGAAGGTCACAGTCTAGAAAAAGGTCTCACCCTGTGGCAGAGTCCCCAGAGCAGAGAAGCTGTGTCTGCTGCATTTTCTCTCGTGGACAAACCAGTAGTGTATGATTGTCTCGGTATTAATTTATTCCCACTTGTTTCCTGAGTGTGGCCTCTCGCTGAAGTCCTTTGATGCTAATTTATGTGCTGGAAGGCTTTTGATGTCTGCTAAAGTTGCAGGGAGGGGCCAAATAAGCCATTTTGATTTTGGCTGCATTGTTTCCAGACACACAAAGGTGTGTCCTAGGCTGTTCACGCAGCTCATTCATTTTTATTGGCCATTTCTGTCACCAAAGTAGCATCTAAGACAGAGGTCTTTACTCAGATTCATTTTACCTCACCTGAAATTCCAGACATGAAGTCTGTCCCTGGCCCCACTGTGGTTAAATGTAAAAGATAAATGATTCCAAAGGGCATACCTTCTTAAAATGTCTAAAGTCGGCTGTAAAAGTCATCCTTAGGAGGAACCCTTCTTCCATTAATTCTATCAGGAGCTTAGACAGCCCCCTTAGGCTAGGTACTTAGATAGCTGAAGTTAGGTAAAATTAATTTTGCCCTGACTTAATAAAAATATTTGTGCAATAATTCTGTCTTCCTTTCCAAAAATTAAATGACAAAACTCAGTACCCTGTGGATAAAATGTCTTCCAGAAAAAAAAAATTCCAATTGACTTAAACACTATGAATACATTCTACAAGCTGTGCTGGAGTCACATTTCTCCCAGCAACCTATGTCTTTTAAGTAGTGCCTCCTTTCCTCTTTCTTGTTAGATCTCAGCAATCTGGAAGATGCTGTGAAGATGTTGGACAGATGCCATGGCAACAGCCTCCAAAGGAAATATGTTGGTTTGACTACCTGCAAGGGTATGCAGCTATAAGGATTATTCTTGTACTTAGTGAGATAAAAATAATCTTGCTCATTTACATGTCTTCAGACCTGTTAGGAAAGAAAGTGGGGAGGGGTTAATAGTCTCCTGCTGGCCTGTGACAAACAGAGGGGCAGCTCACCTGAGGCAGAGGGATGGAGAGCTGGTAAGGGCTCTCAACTTGCTGCCCTGAGGCAAGACACGAATGACACACCAGGACACCCTGTGGAAACCAAGGGGAACTGGCACAAGAAGACGACAGGGCCAGCCCAGCTGAAGTGCTTCTATGCAAATGCACGCAGCTTGGGCAACAAACAGGATGAATTAATGGCCACCGTGCTGCTGGGAGGCCATGACATAGTGGGCATTACTGAAACTTGGTGGGATGAATCCCATGACCCCTCATCCTGCCTGACAAACCTGGTGGCCTTCTATGAACAGGTCACAACATTAATAGATGAGGGGCGAGCAACTGATGTCGTTTACCTGGACCTGAGCAAAGCCTTCGACACTGTCCCACACCACATCCTGGTCTCCAAGCTGGTGCCACATGGGTTTGATGGATGGACCACTAGATGGAGAAAGAACTGGCTTGATGGCCGCACCCAAAGAGTGGCTGTCAATGGGTCCATGTCCCAGTGGAGGCCAGTGACAAGCGGAGTCCCTCAGGGATCAGTCCTGGGACCAGTCTTGTTCAACATCTTTGTGGGTGACATGGACAGTGGCATTGAGTGCACCCTCAGCAAGTTTGCTGATGACACCAAGCTGTGTGATGCAGCAGACACGCTGGAGGGAAGGGATGCCATCCAGAGGGACCTTGACAGGCTGGAGAGGTGGGCACAAGCCAATCTCATGAGCTTCAACAAGACCAAGTGCAGGGTCCTGCATCTGGGTCAAGGCAACCCCAGGCACAAATCCAGGCTGGGCAGTGACTGGCTGGAGAGCAGCCCTGAGGAGAGCCTTGGGGGTGCTGGTGGACGAGAAGCTCAACATGAGCTCTCAATGTGCACTTGCAGCCCAGAAAGCCAATCAGATCCTGGGCTGCATCAGGAGAAGTGTGGCCAGCAGGTCAAGGGAGGTGATTCTCCCCCTCTACTCAGCTCTGGTGAGACCCCACCTGGAGTACTGCGTCCAGTTCTGGAGCCCCTATTACAAGAGGGATCTGGAGGTGCTGGAGCATGTCCAGAGAAGGGCCACAAGGATGATCAGAGGGCTGGAGCACCTCTCCTATGAGGAGAGACTGAAGGAGTTGGGGCTGTTCAGTCTGGAGAAGAGAAGGCTCCGAGGTGACCTCATTGTGGCCTTCCAGTATCTGAAGAGGGCCTACAAGAAGGCTGGGGAGGGACTTCTCAGGCTATCAGGTAGTGATAGGAGTAGGGGGAATGGAATGAAGCTGGAGGTGGGGAGATTCAGGCTGGATGTGAGGAAGAAGTTCTTCACCATGAGAGTGGTGAAGCCCTGGAATGGGTTGTCCAGGGAAGTGGTTGAGGCCCCGTCCCTGGAGGTGTTTAAGACCAGGCTGGATGAGGCTCTGGCCAGCCTGATCTAGGGTAGAGTGTCCCTGCCCATGGCAGGGGGGTTGGAACTAGATGATCCTTGTGGTCCCTTCCAACCCTGACTGATACTATGATACTATGATAATATGAAAGACTTTTGGTGTCATCATGCAGTTGTCTTTAGTATTCAGGAACACTGGATACTTCTAGGGTAGGGAATGGTCAGAGTTGTGGCTGATCCAGCACAATCCCAGAGGCTCTTAGACCCTGTGCAAGTCATGGGTGAGGATCAAGTTCACCACCCGTAGTGAACTCTGGCCTGTTCAAAACCCACAGGCTTATATGCTGGCAGCTGCTAAATACACCAGCCAAAACTCAGCACTGGCTAATTCACCCTACTTCTTTGATCCATAGGAAGCAGTCCACAGTTTAGAAGGCAACACATATGGGTTTCAGCAGTCTTTTCTGATGCAGAAAACACCTGCCTCTGCAGCCAGTGTTCCATCAGTTTCTGAACAGCATTTTAGGTCCACTGAGTTCCAGTGGTGGGAGAAACCTCTTACTGTGTGAGTAAACATTCATCTGAATAAGCATCTAGGTCAGGGTTTTCTGAATACTGTGGAGATGAGTGCCTTTCTCTATTTGTAGCACCATATTATCAGTCTGTTTGACCTGTCTGTGGTTAAAAAAGGAGGAAAATGCAGAACTACATATGCTTATCCATTTCTAATTTCATCTCTCTGGTTTACTAGCCTCTCTACCTCAAACTGATCCCACCTAAAGACCTTTCTGACTTTCTTGCTTTGCCCTGGCGCTTTGTGTGGAAAAGGAGAGTCATCCAGTCCTTCCCACAACTAAAGTAGAAACAGCCTTGCAGAGATATCAAGCTCAGTGATAAGAAGACCAAAACCAGGGCTGTCTAGACAGTAGAGAGGGAATTCAGTACAAGCACCAAATAGCCTTGGTGGCATTTCTTTTCTGTACTACAGGTTTGGTATAATGCTGCTCCATCACACCATCACCAGGGTGCAGTATAGGTGTGCAATCCCTGATGTGATGATGGTGGGATTTGCTCCAAAAACATGGTAGTGGAACTGGATATATGCAAGTTGTAGACTGCTTGCACATGACAAATGCAAGTCTGATAATCCAAGCTGTTTCTGTCTCATGTCACTATCTAACGCCATTATTTATGAACATGTATAACAGGTGAGGATGAATTCAAGGGGTAGGAAGAGTGAAGATCTGAGCTTCACATATACTGGAAGCTGT
Source organism: Colaptes auratus (assembly GCA_015227895.2). NCBI lineage: Eukaryota > Metazoa > Chordata > Aves > Piciformes > Picidae > Colaptes > Colaptes auratus. Next base: position 24,134,907 of record CM026897.1, read on the forward strand.
CAAGGTAGGGCCAAATGGCCCCAGCACAAGCCCAGACAGATACTAAGGTGTCTAGACATGGTCCTCCTCTCCCCCTGCCTTCCTACAGGATGCCAGGGTAATGTGGGAAAAGGCACAAAGGGGACAGGGCCATGTGTGTCTGGTAAACAACCCTGAATCTATGATGAGGGCATGTGTTCTGGCCACAGCCTGGCAGAACCCCTTCCTGTTGGCTAACTATGTGCTGGTTTCAGTGCCCTTGGTCCAGTCAATCTTGGGCAAGATTTATATACAGGCTGATTTCTAGTTGCCTGTGCCTTGCTCAGCCGTGCTGAAGCCTTGCATGCTTGAACCTGCTTGGACCTTGTCTGGCTTGAAACTGCATCAAGTTGCATAGCCTCAGTATCACAGTATCACAGTATCACTAAGGTTGGAAGAGACCTTGAAGAACACCTCCAGGGATGGTGACTCCACCACCTCCCTGGGCAGCCCATTCCAGTGGCAAACGACTCTCTCTGTGAAGAACTTTCTCCTCACCTCCAGCCTAAACTTCCCCTGGCACAGCTTGATACTGTGTCCCCTTGTTCTGGTGCTGGTTGCTAGAGAGAAGAGGCCAACCCCATCCTGGCTACAACCACCCTTCAGGTAGTTGTAGAGAGCAACAAGGTTGCCCCTGAGCCTCCTTCAGGCTAAACAACCCCAGCTCCCTCAGCCTCTCCTCATAGGGCTTGTGCTCAAGGCCTCTCACCAGCCTTGTTGCCCTTCTCTGGACATGTTCAAGTGTCTCGATGTCCTTCCTTAACTGAGGGGCCCAGAACAGGACACAGGACTCAAGGTATGGCCTAACCAGTGCAGATTACAGGGGCACAATGACCTCCCTGCTCCTGCTGGCCACACTATTCCTAATGCAGGCCAGGATGCCACTGGCCTTCTTGGCCACCTGGGCACACTGCTGGCTCATGTTCAGGCAGCTGTCAATCAGCACCCCCAGGTCCCTCTCTGTTTGGGAGCTCTCCAGCCACTCCGACCCCAGCCTGTAGCTCTGCATGGGGTTGTTGTGGCCAAAGTGCAGCACCCGGCACTTGGACTTGTTGAATGCCATCCTGTTGCACTTCGCCCATCTGTCCAGTTGGTCAAGGTCCCTCTGTAGAGCCCTTCCACCCTCTAACTGACCAACATCTGCTCCCAACTTGGTGTCATCTGCAAGTTTGCTGATGACTGTCTCAATCCCCTCATCCAGATCATCAATGAAGACATTAAAGAGGATGGGGCCCAGCACTGATCCCTGGGGGATGCCACTGGTGACTGGCCTCCAGCTGGAGGTGGCACCATTCACCACCACTCTCTGGGCTTGGCCCTCCAGCCAGTTCCTAACCCAGCACAGAGTGTTGCTGTCCAAGCCACGAGTTGACAGCTTAGCCAGCAGTTTGCTGTGGGGGACAGTGTCAGAGGCCTTGAGTTGCCTGGTGCCACACCTGGGACAAAGCTAAAAGCATGCACACCACAAGCTACCAGAGGAGCCACAAGCTTAGGAGTCAGAGCCAAGCCTGCTTCCCCTTTTGACCAGGATTTTGCCATGCCTCAATTCACCCAGGACAAAGCAAGCACCCACCATGATAGTGTCATTAACAGCCTGCTGTCTGCTGAAGCCAGACCAGCCATCAACAACTGTGTGGCATTCCTGCCAGCCACCTGCCTTTCCTCGGGCATGAGAGTGCCTCAAAGCCTCTAATACACAGCAGCAGCACTCCCTACCTGGGTACAACCAGCTGTGAGTAATTAATTCACTGCCTCTTTGGCATAAGTGTTCTTGTTGAGTCTCCCCCCACTGTGGTCGAGTGCCATTTTGGTCCCAGGGTATTCTCTTTCTGTTACATTCCTCTCAGTTTGCATAAAATTGTTACAGTATCACAGTATCACAGTGTTGCCAAGGTTGCAAGAGACCTCAAAGATCGAGTCCAACCTGTCACCCCCGACCTCATGACTAGACCACGGCACCAAGTGCCACGTCCAGTCCCCTCTTGAACACCTCCAGGGACGGTGACTCCACCACCTCCCTGGGCAGCACATTCCAGTAGTGAATGACTCTCTCAGTGAAGAGCTTTCTCCTCACCTCCAGCCTAAATTTCCCCTGTTGCAGCTTGAGACTGTGTCCTCTTGTTCTGGTGCTGGTTGCTAGAGAGAAGAGACCAACCCCTTCCTGGCTACAACCACCTTTCAGGTAGTTGTAGAGAGCAATGAGGTCACCCCTGAGCCTCCTTTTCTCCAGGCAAAACAACCCCCAGCTCCTTCATCCTCTCCTCATAGGGCTTGTGCTCAAGGCCTCTCACCAGCCTTGTTGCCCTTCTCTGGTCACTTTCAAGTGTCTTGATGTCCTTCCTTAACTGAGGGGCCCAGAACTGGACACAGGACTCAAGGTGTGGCATAAAATTGTTAAATTGTTATAGTTGCCCAAATACTGCACATTCACATTGTAAATATATTCTAACCATACATTGAACCTTTTGATACATTTTGGCAATTTTCATATTAATAAAGGTTATTAATATTTTGATTAATATTGCCATATAACTTATAATTAAAAGGAAATATTATATCCTTTTGACAGAACCTTAATACCAATTATCTTCAGAGGTACAGACAAGCTGAAGTCTTAATATCTAAATGTGATCTTTAGTTCAAAGGAATACTTTTCAGTACTGTCTTGGATATTGATCACTGTGACTTAGGTAATGATGCCTCAGGAAAGTTACAGGAGAACTGAGGGATTGAAGGGCAACATTTTCATGAGGGTCAGTTTAAATGCTTTTGTTTCTGGGTATCATGAATTGCAGAAGCAGACACTTCAGTGGGGCTTAGTGAGGAATAAGCTACAATGAATACCAGTTACCAAGCAGTCACAAGAAATGTAGCTTTATTTGTATAGCATTCAGATTCTTCAGTTTGAAAGCTTTGTGTGAATTTCAGCCAGAAACACTGATCACCACAAGATGACAGTATAGTTCAACTAAAGCTCAATGGAAACTCTCTAAACAGTAACACTTAAATGAGTTTAATAAATTGAAAATAATATTATCTGTACAGTTCTTAAATCTCTATGACAATAGCAGAAAATATGCTGCTGCATACTGCTAAGAGACTAAAGAGTATAATACAAAAGACTTTCTATGTATTTAAGATGAAAATGGATAGAAGAAAGTTAAGCAGCTGTTACTAACTTAGGAAACTGATTGTTAATATATAGCAGAAATTATGCACACAAACTCTGAAAACTGTAAGTTTGTGTAACAGAGCTTATACAATGCGTATAAAATATATTTGATGCTTTTACTTCCTCTAGCCAGTACTGAACGGAAAGGGAACAGCCCCTTTATCACAACTCTTCCATAAAACCCGTCACAAAATATGCCCTTACATGTAACACATAGAAATCAATACCAGAGTTTAAGAGAAAGCCCACTAAAATATTTCTTTATTGCTCCATCTATCTAGAAGAACAGGGACAGCACACCTTCCAGGACATGCCACACAGTGTAACAGCATAATGCACAATTTTAAATGTCCTTTTCTTCCCCCTTTTTAAAAAAATGCTTATACTTAGATGATTACAGTTTTGTAATGCATTGTGACACTAAAACAATAAGTCTCAGAGGAGATTTTATTTGCTGCCCTCAGGTTTACAGAGATGATTGCGTTGCAGTTTGGGCTGAGCACCAGGAAGGGTGCATAGGAGAAAGCCACAAAGTCCTTTACAAGGTGACAGCCATTTTCTTCTCTCGACAGTTCTATAACAACTAGATATTCTTGTTAATATTATTTTGATTATTTTTATATCAATCTCACTTGATACTATTGTCTTAAACCTTGGTTGCATTATTCATGTACAGGCGTATGCACACACAGACATATGCACACACAAAAGTTTCCCTGGGGATGCACTTCGAACCACCACAATCTGGAGCTGTAGTCTACATCTCATTCTGAGTGAAAAGTCCCAGCTCCTAACCACGTTTCCCTTACATTGTAGCAGAAAATATTTCAGTCAGTAATTAGGAAAGTTTTTGTCCTGGTACAGACTACAGAGCACTGAATTTTACTTTAGATGATTCTGGAGGTTTTGAGAAATGACAGGACATATGTTTATCTGAAATGGCTTAGGTATAGTAGATCTTGTCAAAGGAAGACAAATTCACTGGATGATCTTTTGAGGTTTCTCCCAGACATGTTTCTGTGATGCTGTGACTTTACAGAGGCCTCTAACTATAAATCTAATCTCCCTGCTTGTCATGTTCTCAGACAAACTCATTGGGCCAACTTGTGAAAAAAAGGTCAGATTCTCACAAATTCTGCCTTCCGGTTTTGACTGCTATTCCCCTTATGGTTGGCTACATAAATGCTATGGCCTCTGCCTTACAAGCTTGCCTTGCAAGCTAACTGGCCTGACTTTTAAGCACCCATCCTTCCCCAGAGTGATGTAGGTCTACGATCTGCATTTTCAGAGTTATTCTAAAACACATTCAATCCAAAAGATTTATTAATGATCAAAACAAAATAAAATGTTGCCCAGTCATAGGTGCATATAATGACAGAATCACAGCATCACTGTTTGGAAAAGACCCTTAAGAGCATCAGGTGCAACTATTATTTAACTCTATCAGGACCATATCCTTGAGCATCATATCTAAATGGCTTTTCAATACATTCAGGAATGATGATTCAACGACTTCCCTGGGGAGCCTGTTACAGGGTATAGAATTTTTGACTTATCAGTATAGACATTTTTCCTAATATCTAACCTAAACCTCCCCTGGTGTAACTTGATTCCATTTCCTGTTGGACCATCAGTTGTGACTTGTGAGAAGAGACCAACACCCACCTAGCTACAAACTCCTTTCAGGTAGTTGCAGAGACCAAGAAGGTCTCACCTTAGCCTCTTTTTCATCAAACTAAATAACCCCATCTCTCTGTGCTGTTGCTCATAAGACTTATTCTCAAGACACTTCACCAGCTTCATTGCTCTTCTCTGGTCCCTCTCCAGTACCTTGATGCCTCTCATACATATATGCCTAAAACTGAACACAGTACTTATGGTGAGGCCTCACCAGTGCTGAAAACAGTGGAGCAATCACCTTTCTACTCCTGCTGGCCACACTGTTCCTGATATAGACCAGGATGCCGTTTGCCACCTTGGCCACCTGAGCACACTGCTGGCTCATGTTCAGCCATCAATCAACAACCCCCAGGCCCTTTCTGTCAAGCAGCTTTCCAGCTACCCATTTGGAAATACTAGCAATGTTTTTGCAATATTTTCTTTCCTTTGTTTTTCTTTTTTCTTTTTAACTAAAAAAGGTATCCAAAATTTCACTGATGCAACAGCCTAGCAGCTGGATCTACTGTGAGGTGTCCCTGCCCATGGCAGGGGGTTTAGAACTAGATGATCCTTGAGGTCCCTCCAACTCTAACAATTCCATGATTCTATATCCAAGCCCAGACATTATAGCTGAAATTTGCTTGCTTAGAAGCAAAGAATCTAAACATAAATTACTGTGTCAATTCTTTTATACTTCCAAATGTTCTGTTACAATCTTTGGAAAGGAAATGTAATTTCAACCAGTTGAAAAGAAACCCTCTCCAGTAGAAATCTTGAAGTCTTTTCCAGAAGGTCAGGAAAGGAAACATCTTAAATTTCAAGTTAGATTCAAACAGTTGTCCCTCTTACTCCCTCAGTTTTCTCACTTTTTCTGTGTAATTACATGCTTGCCTAGGTATATCTCTGCCATCACATTCCCTTGACGTGCACTCAGCTATGATTCAAGCGCATATGTGAACAATTTTATCTTTAGTAAAAGTAGGTGCATGATTTTACTTCTCAGCAGCTATTTCTTAGAACTTGACTCAGTGTTGTTTTCTTCCCGGAATAATTTTGGGTAGCTGGAGAAATGCATATGCATACTTTATTGTACCTTCTGTATTCAAAGGTAGCCATGTAATTCAGCCTTGCCAAACCCATCCTGGTTTGGCACCTGTTAGCGATAAAAGCACTGGTCCACCATGCACATTTTTCATGTATGTTGCAGTTAGAAACATCCAGGTGTGTGAATAAATACAAAAGTGTGCACAGATGTGCATTAGGTAAATACAAGTTACCTGATTTTTTTTTTCAGAAGTATGTATTTAATGCCTCACAAATTTTTACTTTTCATACATCTCAGATGTCACTTTAGATCTAGCATCCAGGAAAAAAAAATAGGTATGTTTGCAATGAAGCAGGAGTCAGAGAGGAAAACATTGAAGAAAACTGGAGCACTCACACTTAATCTGAAAACCAGTACTGTAAGCCTGATATTTTTTATTTATTTACTTTCTCTTATATCTGACTTCAAACATCCAAAGGAATTTGTTTTGCTCTGGGAATACCAGAAATTACTAATTTCCCTGGTCATTCTATCCCTTCTCTAGAAAATAGGCTCACTTTAAAGTAGAAAAACCTGTCTCTTGCATAGCACTCTTTACCCTGTATAGGTTTCTGGAGTATGCCTTTAATATTCAGATGTGAGACACAAGCATCTGGGACCTCTCCAGTGAGCCAGGACTGGTGGTAAATGATGGAGAGCAGCTTAGCCAGCTCATCTGCCAGCTCTCTCAGCACCCTAGGATGGATCCTATCTGGTCCCATGGACTTGTGGGGATCCGAGCGGCTAAGGAGATCTCTAACTACTTCCTCCTAGATCACAGGAGAACTGTACTGCTCCCTGACTCCATCTGCCAGCTCAGGAGGCCAGTTGTCTGCAAGACAACCTATCTTGCTATTAAAAATCGAGGCAAAGAAGGTGTTAAGTACCTCTTGCTCACCTTTTCCTCATCTTGTGTTACAATATTCTCCCCCATGTCCACCAAGGAGTGGAGGTTGTCCTTGCCACTCCTCTTGCCATTAATATATTTGTAAGAGGATTTTTTGTTGTCCTTCACAGCAGAGGCCAGTCTAAGCTCTAAATGGGCTTTTGCCTCTCTAATTTTTTTCCTACATGACCTAGCAACATCCTTAAACATTCCATGGGTAACCTCTCCTTCCTTCCAAAGATGATACACCCTCTTTTTTTCCCCTTAGTTCCTTTAGAAGTTCATTGCCCATCCAGGCTGGCCGTCTGCCCCAGTGGTTCATCTTCCAGCACACTGGCACAGCCTGTTCCTGTGCCTTCAAGATTTCTTTCTTGAAGTAGGTCCAGCCCTCCTGGACCCAAGATACCTTCTGAGTTAGTTCCTTAAGTAACCTGAAGTCTGCCCTCCAGAAGTCCAGAGTGGAGGTTTTGTTGATGCCCCTCTTAGCTTGACTGCATATGTGAATTAAGTGAGTAAGTGAATAAGTGAATTAGGTGTACCTTCCTTCATCAAAATCATGTTGTATTTTACTGGTTTTGACAGCCAAGAACCTTCCTTAAGTACAAATGCTTTGCTAACAAAGGTCAGGTCAACTCTGCAGTTACAAGTGTTCTGTTTATTTTGGAATATGTTTTCCCTGTATCAGGCATTTTCAGATTTGCATTTACTGGAAGTAAGGCATACTGGCTCCATCAGGGAATACCCCTAATATCCATGTACAATTTCTCTTTTACACTATTTCACTTAAAAACAGAGGATAAAACATTGCCTGGGTTCTTTACTGTTCACAAAGAGAAAAAAAAAAAAAAAAAGGAGAGTTTTTTTTGAAAGTCACAATCCTCTGGCCAGAGGATCTACTTTAGGCTAGCACATCCAGCAGAGCCAGCCTTCTGAAGGGGAAAGCTGTGCAGCAGCCATCAGGACACAGGGAAATGCTGTTACTAGTCTGCCTGCCATGGCAGCAGATACACAGAGAATATTCAGTCAATTATCTCCCGTTATTATGACTGGAGCTGTATCATACACCTTTCTGTCTGGATAAAGCAGCACAAGCTCAGGTTCACTGGCACTTAGACAGGTGGTGGGGAACATGACAAAACTTAACAGTTTAGATTTGGTTTATCATGTCAGTTAGTACTTGTTAATTCATTTTCTGTAAATCAGAAATGTTTTTTTTTTTCAGTTTTGGTTGTACATATTTTAGGGAGATATATAGCCTAAAAAGTTGCTGGTTGAGAAGTGAAAAATGCCTGAAGGAATGTTGCACTGTAAAAAGTTCACAAAACCGTGAAGAGTCCAAGCCTACTTATTCTGTCTTACTGTATTTTAACAGCAGTATAACATTCGGTAACTCTTAAAGCAACAACATTGATAATTAATGTTTTCTGCTCAACCATTTAACAGGTTGTTGTTGACTTCAGTCAACACCATTTAACTGGCTTTTCTCGAGGTACATGGCAGTATTTCCCTGGCCTTGCTTTATTACTGCCTCAGAAGACACAGTAATATCATTGTCATGGGTTCAGTTGAATCTAATGATGATATTCAATACCATGCTGCCATCATGCCAAATTCAAAATGAAAGTGCAGAGCAAAGTGTCATGGGGCTTGAAGTTCAGCTTGTAACATGAGAGGCTTCTTGTTCCAGTTGCTGCTTCCTGTTTCCAGGTTTGGGATGTTGGTCTTTTCTGCTGGGCTGTGTGCTGTGTGTTTGGATGGGGGGAACTGCTTCTGCTGCTGCTTCTACTTTTTGCCGTGTTGTTCTGTGAAATGGACTAGGGTAATTATACATCTTATTAAACTCCTTATCTGAACCCAGAATCTTTTTGTGTTATTTTCCCTGCTGTCTGGTGTGCTGGGGGATGGCTTCACTTGGAAGACAGACTGTGAGACCAGGACACTTCCTCTCCTGATGTGTGTGTGGGGGCATGCTTTTAAGAGCAGGTTATGTTAACCCAGGACAATAGACAATAAATGGGCAGAAATATGCACATCTCTTGCTATGAAATCACAGAAAGAAGGAAATGGGAGTCTTCCTTGTCTGTTGCTATCACAAGCCTTACATTTTACACTTTTTTGGAATGATCTCTTTTTAAAAATAATTTATGAAAATATCAGAGCCATTTACTAGTTCTAAAAAGTCTGGACATTGCTGTTTGCTGAATACTTCTCCCTAGTTCTTAAGTGTTCAACAGAACCTCCACCAATACTAGAAACACCATACTTTTACTCACTCTCGTGATGGACTTTCCATGAGATAAGCTCAGAATGGGATGTGTTTACAGGCTAATTAAGAACAATTGCCATCTCCAGAGATGCAGATTTTTTCAAAGATGTATAGTAATATGGTCTCCACTTTCAGATAAAAACATTTCCTATTCAGATAACTCCAAAACAGCCTTCTCCATACTAATTGAAACTGGTACATACCAGTAAGTAATTGCATGTTTTGATTGCAGAAGTTGTCCAAGAGTTTTATCTTGGGACATAACAAAGCCTAGCATTAATATGGACCCATTAATAGGGGCACCTGCAAAAAAACCCAACCAAAACAAACAAACAAAAAACAACCCCAAAAGAACCCCCACCAAACAAACAGAAAACCCTACCATACAAAAACATATCTATCCATCCATATATATATACAAACACATATATTTTTAAGGGAGTGCTTTAACCCTGTGCTTCAGTACTGCTCCATAATAACTCAGAGGAGGATATTATTCCAATTTTAGAGGCTTACAATCATGTTGCAGAAGAAGTGACAAATGAGCTCACCTAAATTCCTCAAGGTCAAGTGACTTCTGCAACTAAGTCAACATATTCTTATTACTGGTATGTGTTTTCATTCATTGCAGTCTGATGGTTGTTGTATGTATAGCCTGCCCAGAATCGGGGAGGGCAAAGGTCAACAGTGTCATCTGTGTATGTACACAGTGTTCTGCATTTCCCTTGTCTTTATGAAATCTTGTAAAATCTTACATTATTTGTTGAACTTTGGTTCCAGCTAGAAGGTGTTTACAACAACTAGTTTCAGAAGGTTTCACAGTAGCAGTTCGGGTTAATTAGTGCCTTTGTAAGCTGACAAAATTTTAATGAATTTCAGGTGATTCTAAAAATGCTGCAGTTCAAAAAGACCTCCTAATAAATCCAGTCCTTTGAAGTCTTGCCTTCATTGTCTTCCCTAACTCTTCTTTATAGCAGAAGAATCTGTTCTCCTTATTGAAAAAACATTTTTTAATTTTAAGACACCTGAAGATTTTCAGAGGGAGACTGATGGACTTTAATGAAAGACTTTGGTTCAAAGTTTGCTTCTTCGAGCATTTTAGCTTTCCAACTAGTTGCAATAACAATTCTAAAATATGTAATTTGCATACTCCACTGATTCAGGAGGGACCAAAAATGTAGAAGTAAGGGCATGGTTACTAACGGCTGACGTTTGACATTCTATTCACTCTACAAAGAACAATGAGAAAGAGATGATGTTTTGCAAAGCACTGAAGCATCAGGTTACAGGAGACCTTCTCAATTGGCAGCTGAAGGTACTGCTGTCTCAGGCAGTCACAGAAAGCTACTTTTGAATTTATTAAAATACATGAATTAAATTCCTAGTTACACAATGTAGAAGAATAATTTTAAAAAAAGAACAAACACTTAAATCATTGTATACTTCTGAAAAACTGACCTTGTCTGGGTCTGAGTATCAATTGCCTGGTACGGGTTCTGCAATCCTCCATGTGATTTAACCTCTGATACCCCTTTATGCAATGTGCGTGGGTTTGTGTAATTGTTAACACAAGTGCAGTAAACTTCCACTTTAACCTGTTTCATGTGACTCTTTCTGTGCTAGCTTGTTTAAGTTGCACAATTCATGAGACAAGACTTCTGGTTCCAGAATTATTTTTTGTGTGTGAGAGACTCTCTGTTGCTGGGCACGCATGTGAGAGTTTATAGAACTGTTGTGGACACTACTTCTGCTTCTGCCCACGTCTAGCAGAAGCCCTGACCCCTCTGAACTCTGTAGGCATGGATTTTCAGGTTGAGAAGGACTCAGTGGACCTAAGCTTGCTCCCAACACTCTGTGAACCCACTGAAAATGTTTGGTTGCAGTCATCTCCAAAGAAAAATGGTCTAAGCCTTAGTAGTCAATGAATTTCAATGTTTGGGAAACTGATCACTAGATAGGGTGTTCAGGAGAGTTGTGTGTAACAGGCTAAACCCTAAGATTGGGTTAATCTGTTTCTCCCAACACAGAACTAAGGGAAGGGTAACACACAAAAAGACTCCAGGTTGAGACAGAGAGAGCGAGGTAAGGTAAGAGTTTAATATAAATGAGATAATATAAATCCACAATTACCTTAGCTAATAATACAATGCATGATTATCTTAGTTTACCCTACTTGCATAAAAAAGCACATCAAAATACAGAAAGAAACAAAACCAGCGTAAAACCATCATGCTTCCTGCCTCCCACCCATATGACCACCATCCCTGGAGAAGAGAGTCAGCACCCAAAACCTGGAACCCAAAAGCAGCAACAAGAGGAACCGGAAGCCTCTCATGTGGCAATCTGGACTTCAAGCCCCATAATACTTTGCTCCTGCCAGCACTTTAATTTTTAAACTGGCATGTATAACAGCACCAAATATTCGGCTTAACCCGTGACAAGTAGTGAGCAGTGGGGCAGTCTGCATCTGCTAGTATAGAATGAGCAGCATCCAGGAGAGTTGGTACAAAGATACTCGAGATACTTGAACGTGTCCAGAAAAGGGCAACAAGGCTGGTGAGAGGCCTTGAGCACAAGCCCTATGAGGAGAGGCTGAGGGAGCTGGGATTGTTTAGCCTGGAGAAGAGAAGGATCAGAGGTGACCTCATTGCTCTCTACAACTACCTGAAAGGTGGTTGTAGACAGGAGGGGGTTCGTCTCTTCTCCCAGGCAACCAGCACCAGAACAAGGGGACACAGTCTCAAGCTGTGCCAGGGGAGGTTTAGACTCGAGGTGAGGAGGAAGTTCTTCACTGAGCGAGTCATTCGTCATTGGAATGGGCTGCCCAGGGAGGTGGTGGAGTCGCCGTCCCTGGAGGTGTTCAAGGGGAGATTGGACGTGGCACTTGGTGCCATGGTCTAGTTGTGAGGTCTGTTGGGACAGGTTGGACTTGATGATGCTTGGGGTCTCTTCCAACCTTGGTTATACTGTGATACTGTGATACTGTGAAAGCAGTGGTTAGGCCATACCTTGAGTACTGCGTCCAGTTCTGGGCCCCTCAGTTTAGGAAGGATGTCCAGAGAAGGGCAACAAAGTTGGTTAGGGGGAACACAAGCCCTATGAGGAGAGACTGATGGAGCTGGGGTTGCTTAGTCTGGAGAAGAGGAGACTCAGGGGTGACCTTATTGCTCTCTACAACTACCTGAAGGGAGGTTGTAGCCAGATGGGAGTTGGTCTTTTCTCCCAGGCAACCAGCACCAGAACAAGAGAACACAGTCTCAAGCTGCACCAGGGGAGTTTCAGGCTGGAGATTAGGAAGAAATTCTACACAGAGTGATTGCCCATTGGAATGTGCTGCCCGGGGAGGTGGTGGAGTTTAGGAGGAGTCTTGATAGGGTGCTTGGTTGCATGGTTTTGTTGATTAGGTGGTATTGGATGATGGGTTGGACGTGATGATCTTGATGGTCTCCTCTAACCTGGTCTATTCTATTCTATTCTATTCTATTCTATTCTATTCTATTCTATTCTATTCTATAGCACTGTTTCACTGGCACTTGAGCAGATTCATTGGCTGGCTGCATATGCAAGCAGAAATCTTTCCTGCTGCCCTCTTCTTTCATACTTCCCACCTCTTTCTTTCTCCTCCAAGGCTGTGCATTTTTTACCTTCTCCCTGAGGCTGTTGCCCACGAGACCTTTCTGGGAGACTAAACACAAAACAACCTAGATTTTTTTTAAAATTTATTTTCTGTGATTATGATAAAAATCAAACTGGCTTACAGAGAGGACCAAAGTGTGCAGACGTCAGCACTAGGTGTGTAGAAGGCACACATGGTGGAGACTGGAAGTGAAAGCAGGGAAAGATGTGGAAAAACCCAGAACAGTAACTCACTACTTTGGTCAATTTCAAGATGCTAAATTTGTTCATCATGCCTTCTGTCCTAAGATCAGAACCTAACTTTAAAGAACAGCAATTATCATTTATCCAGTGATGACCTTTGTGTCAGCACACAGGCTGAAATGTCTGTGGTCTAGGGCAGTCTGATTTATTACCTATATACTAGTAAATCTCTCTCAGTTTTGAATTATAGTAACCTGGCCTTGTCTCTTTGAACCCAGTTCATTCAAACTTGAACTCTCACAGCCCTTGTTTGTTTGGTGTAGTTTCTGCAGCATATTGATTCCAGGCAATATCTTTCTCCAAGACACCCCAAGAGAGAATCATTTGCATTACAGTTAGCACAGTGTTAATGCTATTTGACATATTTCATAGAGACACATCCCAAGGCATTATCATTAATTCTTGAAACATGACAAAGTCATTAAAAGCAGAACAGGCAATTAAAATGCCTTTTTCTTTTCTTTTTTTTTATTATAAAAAAGTGAGATGGCATTAGCAAACAGAAATAAATCCAAAAACTCTTCAAGTCAGTTTCACAATTTAAACCCATAATGACAAGGTATTCTTTTTCCACTCGGTTGTCACTGGATCCTTGACATTTACAGCAGTGTCAGAGCACAGACTGTCTTTAGGGCTGTAACACATAATGAACTTGGGCAATGAAGACACAAGAGTATTTAAAGCCTGGTAAGCTATTGAATAACCTTAGCATCAATCCTATAAAAGACTAGAAGTCTACAGGGAAATATTGCTGATATAATTATGTTCTGTCTGACCTTAGTCTGAAGTAGAATACAGACAATACCATTTCATGCTGTTCCCAGATCAGGGAGGATATTATTAGCCCAGCAAGTGAAGCATTGCATTAATCATTCTTGTGCTAGAATTATCATTTTGTGCTGGACAGGAAATGCCTTGCCTTATGGCTAACCCTTTGCATCTCTCAAACTATTCCACTTTTACTCCCCTGCCCTCCAAATGCTGGTTTAAAGCCTATTTCTGAATAGACATTAGGAATGTTTAGCAAGAACATAAAGTTATCCCAATAAATCAAAAGAAAATACAAAAGAGCATGTCAGGGTGAAGAAAGATAAATTGAAGTGCTCTTCCTTCTGCAAGAGCATCTCCATGAAAAGCCAGATGTTGACATATCATTGAAACTAGGGGCTATGTGCAATGGCCTGCATCAGAAATAGTGTGGCCAGCAGGAGCAGGGAAGTCATCTGCCACACCTTGAGTACTGTGTCCAGTGCTGGGCCCTTCAATTTAAGAAAGATATTGAGACACTTGAACATGTCCAGAGAAGGGCAACAAGGCTGGTGGAAGGTCTCAAGCACAAGCCATATGAGGAGGGGCTGGGGGAGCTGGGGTTGCTTAGCCCTGGAGAAGAGAAGGCTCAGGGGAGACCTTATTGCTGTCTACAACTCCCTGAAGGGAGGTTGTAGCCAGGTGGGGGTTGGTCTCTTCTCCCAGGCAACCAGCACCAGAACAAGTGGACACGGTCTCAAGCTATGCCAGGGGAAGTTTAGGCTTGAGGTGAGGAGAAAATTCTTCACAGAAAGAGTAATTAGCCATTGGAATGTGCTGCCCAGGGAGGTGGTGGAGTCACCATCCCTGAAGGTGTTCAAAAATGGATTGGACGTGGCAGTTGAAGCCATGGTTTTGTGGTCATGAGATGTTGGGTGATAGGTTGGACTTGATGATCTTTGAGGTTTTTTCCAACTTTATTGATTCTATGATTCTATGATGATTCTATGTTGGGAAGTCTCTAACACGTAGGACCATACCTGAATTGGCCAAAATTTGCATTCAGATACATGGGCTGATTTCAGTGTAAGAACTGCTGCACAAAAATCAGCATGACTGCAGAAGTAGAACCTGATGGTTAGTATCCAAATGAATTCTTAGCAACATGTAGATTACATCTTCCTATGGAAACTGGAAACTCAGCTGCAGTGTAGTGTATGTGACACCAGGACTGGCCTATTATCTCTTAAAAAATCTTGTTCAGAAGAAACAATGAGAGAAAAGATGTGGAAAAGCACAACATTCTTCCAGTAAGCATGCTTCACAACTTTGTGCCAGTCACAGTCAGTACTTTCAAGCCTTGATTTATGTCTTGAAAACACTGAGCAGCTCCCAGAGTCCCTGGAGAGAACTGGATGAGTTAAGATTAAAATTCTTTGGCAATATTCAGCCGTTTTTGGGGAAAGAGAAGGCAGAGTGAGAAGAGACATAAAGTAGCAGACAGACTGACTGACTCCTTTTGCTGCTGAATTGAGTAGAAGTGCATTTTCCCTGGTAATTGCTGGATATTGAACTATTTCATCTGCTATGAAGGTAAGACAATTGTTTAGTTAATTTATACTGATGAAGTGAATATGGCAAGTGCAATGAAATATTAATTTATATGGAGACATACTTAGCTAAAAATGTAATTGGGCATTATTGCAAGAAAGAAGAAAACTGAAAACTGACAGCTTGTACAATAAAGCACATGAAAATGAGTATGGCACTCTTTATTTCTTAGCTGACTAGCTTGAAGATTGTAGAAAGTTACAACAGCTGCATGAGCTAATAGAAAGTGCAGAAAAGCAAAGTAAGTTTGCTTTTGCTCTTCTTTTTATTAAGGTGCTGGGGATTTTTCTGCTGCTGGAAGTTTCAGGCTTCTCTTCCACTTTTTCTGGGTATGTTGAAAACTAAGCATGTATAATTTAAAAGAGACCTTCTGGCATGTGACGTGGGGCAGAGCTTAAATAGGTCGTCAGATATATTTCCTGAAAGAGGAGACACTTCTCAGTGGCAGCACTACCACTGCTAGAGGTGGTGGTAAGAGTGAGGCATTATGGTGTCCCTTACCTCTGTGAAGGGGAGTCAGCTGCCCTTCAGGAAAAGGACACACAGTGACAGTGTGAACCACAGCAATGCCATCTGTGAAACACACAACTTGCCTCAAGTCAACCTGGATCATGGGACAGGTAACGTCTTCAGTACCTCCCATAGGCAAACTGGCTGTTGGAGAGCTACCACAGGATGCTCTTCTGTGCACTATAGCGCACATAGCCCCTGGCATCTCCCTGCCAATCTCCATATGTGGTCTGGTCTCTCCCTGCTTTGTAATGTGAAGCTGATCTTTGAAGCTTGTCTTGTGGTTCCAAAAAGACCTTGCTGATCCTCAGGCTAGGTGAATGTATCTAGGTTTTCTTCTTTACAGTGCCCAGAAAGCCTGAGTTTGTATTCATTCTTATATAGGAAAAGCAAATCCAAGTGGTTTTAGGGAAAGTCTAATCATACTTCTAATTGTTATTGAAGGCCAGCTTTGCTGTTTAAAAAGTTTTGCACAAATATTTATAGATGGACATCCCTGATGACTTTCTTCTCTCTTTCTTTCACCACCCCCACCCCCCCTTCTTCTTTTTTTAATGCAAAAAATACTGCTGGAGCAGCCTTTCCCCCTCCAGTCCATTGCCGCTGGAATTCCTTTGGCCCTTGGTCTGAATGCGATGGCTGTACTCAAAGCCAGGTATAGACAGACACACCTTTCCTGTACTCATGAATTCATAAGCATATAGCTTTTCCCCAGTAAATTGGGAGCTACTCTGTCTTTAAGATTCCAAAGCAGGTGTCACACAAAAGCCCTAGAAGAAGAAGAAGAGGGTTGAACAATGAAGAACTCAGAAGGGAAATCCTCCAGTCTGTCCCAAATATTTTCTACTTCAAAGATATGATATTCCTGTTGTAAAATAATTTGTGCACTTTTTATTTTGGTGATAGTTTTAAAAACCTCAGCTGAACTTGGTAAAGTGTGTTATTCCTCCTACAGCTGATGCTACTTTGTACCAATTCCACTGATTTTTCATTGCTGGAGCTGTATCTCAAGGAAAGAAAACTTGCTTGCAAAGTATTATCCTCAAAGAAAACGAGTTGATGATTTTTTGCAGGGCAAATTCTCTTGATGTGCACTACATTTGCTTTTGATTTCCCTTCTTATTTACTTTGATGTTGCATCAATTAGAGTGGGATTAATTAAAATTAAAGATGTGTCATGAGGCAATACTTATTCTTTTTAGAAGCAAAAAATAGTGCATTTGATGTTAGATTTTATCATCTTTCTTAACAACATTGTTTGCTTTGAAGAACTTCAGCAAATTCATATCAGACATGATTGATCCTATTAAAAATGTAAAATGAAACTGAAAACTGGCAGCAGCTTTATTTTAGTTTCAATTATATATTAGATGTTTGAACCAACTAGCAAAGCTTATGCATCAGACCAAAGAACTTACAAAGAAAATAGTTGACTTTGTATTAACTTGAGTTTGTTACCATGTTGTAATAACACCATGTGTGGTTGTTCTCAGAAAAAAAAAAAAAAAAAAAAAGTGAGTATCTCATTTATTTACTGCAGTAGAGTGGTAGCATTGACTTGACAATAGTAAACTATTCCTGCTTTGCATTTGGATTCCTAAGGTCTCCCTTAATTTGCATTCAGATTCGGAGACGGACAGTAGCAGTTTATGGCCAGTATGGGGGAACACCCTGCTCTGGGGATGCCTTTGAAACAAGACCATGCACCCCTACAAGAGGATGCCCAACAGGGGATGGCTGTGGGGATCGGTTCAGGTGCTCCTCAGGTACCATCCACGATCTTTTTCACCATTCTCCAGTCATAAAGTTAAGAAGATACCTTTGTTACCTTTGAACTTTAGTGAATGGGCAGTGGCTTTGCAGAACCCTTCACTTACAGATAAATTCAACTTAGGAGAATGCTTCTTTTTTTTCCCAGCCTCAACTACAAATTTTCTTAATTTCATCTGGAGGATTGCAGAGCTTTGCAGACAATGTGCTGTAGCTCTGGTAGCCTCTTTAAGTCATTCTGGGTTACTGCTTTGCCCCAGAATACATTTTTTTTTTCTTCCCATTTTGAGAAGATAATTAAGGAATGCAGCCTGAGACATGATTATTCAAAGCTGTTCTAGTCTATATCCAAACACATTGGAATTCACCTGGGTCACAGAAATTAATATTCACTAAAATAGTCTTGTATCCAAGGAACTTCCATGACCTTCACAAAACCTCCACCAGTTTATCTGAACAGGTTTTGGAGCTACCAGGGAGGTAGTCAGTGTTAATCACAAGTGACAGGGTCAATGAGGAAAGCTCAGGAAAAAAAATTTAGAAATCAGTTGTTGTGTTAACACATCATAAGCCTTAAACAGCTGTGGTTCCCTTAAGTGTACTATACACTATTTCTTTATGTCAACATTTACAGTTGTTTTGCAAGGCCTCCTGGGCACAGATGGTTCATCATGGGAGTGCACAAGCTAATTAATGTATTAGATAAGTGGGACTTCTGATTTGAATTTAGGTGATTTATTTTTGGAAAACCAAACACTTCTCCTTTCCTCATGCATTTTCATTCTTATTTAGGTCAGTGTATTAGCAGATCTCTTGTATGCAATGGTGATCAGGATTGTGAGGAAGACGGTGCAGATGAAGATCGATGTGATGAGAAGGCAACTGTATGTGATATTGATAAAACACCTCCAAATGCAGAACTTACAGGAAAAGGGTAATGCTCTGTGACAGGCTCAGTAATATTAGTGCCAAACACATTTATGTTTTTGTTGTATTTACAAGCTCTGGCTATACAAATAATCTTCCTGGGCCTGTGGTTAAATGTCCCATTTGCAAAAGTATTCAGTGCAATGGCATTCATCATACCAAAGGCTTAGTACAGCCAGGAGGTACAGGCTTTTTGATCTCAAGCACAGAATAATACTTTTTTTATACTGTTTTGGAAAACATCTTTGAAGATAGCTGGAGAAACGTTCGCAGGAGATCCTCATACTGAATACAGAATTAACCCATTTGGAAAAGACCTTTGAGATCATTGAGTCCAACCTATCACCCAACACTATCTAATCAACTAAACCATGGCACTAAGTGCCTCATCCAGTCTCTTTTTAAACACCTCCAGTGATGGTGACTGCACCTGGGCAGCCCATTCCAATGGCAAATCACTCTTTCTGTGAAGAATTTCTTCCTAACATCCTGCCTAAACCTCCCCTGGCACAGCTTGAGACTGTGTTCTCTTGTTCTGTCACTGGTTGTCTGGGTGAAGAGACCAACCCCCACCTGGCTACAACCTTCCTTCAGGTGGTTGTAGAGAGCAATAAGGCCTCCCCTGAGCCTTCTTTTCTCCAGGCTAAACAACCCCAGCTCCCTCAGCCTTTCTTCATAGGGCTTGTAGACGTTCAATAATACAAAGTGCAAGGTCTTGTACCTGGATTGGTGCAATTGTTGGTACCAATAGAGGCTAGGGGATGAGATTGAGAGCAGCCCTGCAGAAAAGGGCTTGGGGGTACTGGTGGATGAGAAACAATGTGCACTTGCAGCCCAGAAGGCCACTTGCACCCCAGGCTGCAACAAAAGAAGTGTGGCCAGCAGTCAAGAGAGGTGATTTTGCCACTGTTCTTCATTCTGGTGAGACTTTACCTGTGTCAGTCTCTGGGGACCCCATCACAAGAGAGACATGGATCTGCTGGAGGACAAAGATGATCAGAGGGCTGAAGCATCTCTCTTAGGAAGACAGGCTGAAAGAATTGGGGAAGAGAAGGCTCTATGTAGAACTTACAGCAGCATTTCAGTATCTGAAAGAGACCTGCAGGAAGGCTGGGGAAGGACTGTTTAGAAGAGCTTGTAGAGATAGGGCAAGGGGCAATGTTTTTAAACAAGAGGAGGACAGATTTATGTTGCACATAAGGAGGAAGTTCTTTACAATGAGAGTGGTGAAGTACTGGAAAAAGTTTCCCAGAGGTGGTGTGGAGGCCTCATTCCTGGAGACATTCAAAGTCAGACTGAGCAACTTGATTTAATTGGAGATGTCCCTATTTACTGCAGGGGGGTTAGATGAGATGACCTTTGAGGTCATCCCATCCAATGCATTCTGTGATATGAAATATCAAAAAATAACACTTTATCATCATCAGTGAAAATATGAGCCAGTACTGCTTGTTCTTTTTTGTTCATTGCTGTTAACATTTAGTACTGTGGATCCATATGGATTTCTGTGTATGCATCCCATCTGTAACCCAGCAAAATAATTACCTTATGTTTCTTGAGCATACCTCCATCACTTGGTGTGCCATATAATTCAGGTAAAATACAAAAACTATTTTGGAATGGATGCCCTGTGGTTTCTGGGTTACATGGATTGCAGGAAAAATAATAATTAATAAAATAAATTGTGATAAAAATAAAATCGATTGTGATGTATATTGTAATATTAAGATATAGTATCATAGTTTCAGTCAGGGTTGGAAGGGACCACAAGGATCATCTAGTTCCAACCCCCCTGCCATGGGCAGGGACACCCCACACTAGATCAGGCTGGCCAGAGCCTCATCCAGCTTGGTCTTAAAACCTCCAAGGACGGGGCCAAAACCACCTCCCTGGACAACCCATTCCAGGGCTTTTGCAACTCTCATGGTGAAGAACCTTCTCCTCATGTCCAGCCTGAATCTCCCCACCTCCAGCTTCATTCCATTCCCCCTACTCCTATCACTACCTGATAGCCTGAAAAGTCCCTCCCCAGCCTTCCTGTAGGCCCCCTTCAGATACTGGAAGGCCACAATGAGGTCACGTCGGAGCCTTCTCTTCTCCAGACTGAACAGCCCCAACTCCTTCAGTCTGTCCTCATAGGAGAGG
Organism: Colaptes auratus; assembly: GCA_015227895.2. Lineage (NCBI taxonomy): Eukaryota > Metazoa > Chordata > Aves > Piciformes > Picidae > Colaptes > Colaptes auratus. The sequence goes on from CM026897.1 coordinate 24,155,581, forward strand.
TGCTCCAGCCCTCTGATCATCCTCGTGGCCCTTCTCTGGACACCTTCCAGCACATCCATATTCCTCCTGTAATAGGGGCTCCTGAACTGGAGGCAGTACTCCAGGTGGGGTCTCAGCAGAGCTGAGTAGAGGGGGAGAATCACCTCCCTTGCCCTGCTGGCCACACTTCTCCTGATGCAGCCCAGGATCTGATTGGCTTTGCGGGCTGCAAGTGCCCATTGAGAGCTCATGTTGAGCTTCTCGTCCACCAGCACCCCCAAGTCTCTCTCCTCTGGGCTGCTCCCCAGCCAGTCCCTGCCCAGCCTGGATTTGTGCCTGGGGTTGCCTCGAACCAGATGCAGGACCCTGCATTTGGTCTTGTTGAAGCTCATGAGGTTGGCTTGTGCCCACCTCTCCAGCCTGTCCAGGTCCCTCTGGATGGCATCCCTTCCCTCCAGCGTGTCTGCTGCACCACACAGCTTGGTGTCATCAGCAAACCTGCTGAGGGTGCACTCAATGCCACTGTCCATGTCACCCACAAAGATGTTGAACAAGACTGGTCCAGGACTGATCCCTGAGGGACTCTGCTTGTCACTGGCCTCCACTGGGACATGGACCCATTGACAGCCACTCTTTGGGTGTGTCCATCAAGCCAGTTCTTTATCCATCTAGTGGTCCATCCATCAAACCCGTGTGTCACCAGCCTGGAGACCAGGATGTGGTGTGGGACAGTGTCGAAGGCCTTGCTCAGGTCCAGGTAAACGACATCAGTTGCTCGCCCCTCATCTATTAATGTTGTGACCTGTTCATAGAAGGCCACCAGGTTTGTCAGGCAGGATTTGCCCTTGTATGCAAAGCCATATATTGATGTATGTTCTTTTTGTTGTCAAATCAAGAGCAATATTTTGCTTTCCATGCTGGAACATGCTATGCACACTGCAGTTCTGAAGGTTTAGAAGTTTGTCAGTGATACCCCTTTTCTTGGGTAAGCCAGCTTATGGTCTGAATCTGCAGGTAATTCTTTCAGTTATAATGGCTCTGTAATTTTCACCTTCCTGTAAAATAATTTTCTACCTCTCCTTCTTCAAGATCTTTCATGCTTTTCTTCTCATAGCTTTGATGCCATTACTCAGGAAACTCGGGGAAGAGTCATTCATACAAAAAGCTTTGGAGGACAATGCAGAAAAGTCTTCAGTGGTGATAGCAGAGAATACTACAGGCTGAGTGAAAGCATTCTTGCTTATACTTTCCAGGTGTGTTTCCATTAAGCACAGCTTTATATTTACTCATGATTAAGACTAAGACAATGATGCAAAGCTTGTAGGTTTTCTTGGCAAGTGGGTTTCTCTGAATGCAGATCAATGACACCTGTTCAGTCTCTGCAGTCACTTACTAATTTGAAACAGAAAAATTTTAATTCCTTGGATGAGAATTCTGATTCTTTCACAGTTATACTGAATGTAAAGCCACTTCCTTAGTATAAGTAGTGACCCAGATCACCCTAAGAAATATTATGTGTGCACGGCTCTGGGGTGCTTTGTGGAGATCTTCCACAGCTATGTTTTGTTTGAAGTCACTGTCTCAGAGAATTAGTTTGCTTAACATTTATCAAAAACATGCCAAGAAAACCTTAATGTAGTTTACTTCATAACATAAACACTTAATACATAAGTGTGTGTATATATATTATGTATATATAAATATTTTTCCAGTGGTGTTCACTACTGTTTCCTGAGATTTGAAATGTATTTAACCTGAAAAACACATGGGATTTTTTGCATCAGGAAGGATTTGCTCTACTCCATAAGTTAGCATATTTAACGTCCTTGACAAAGCACTTTTTGCACAATTCTGTCTTTTATCTTCTAGGTTAAAATCCAGAATGATTTCAATTATGAGTTTTTCAACAGTAGCTGGTTTTACATGAAACACACACAGAGGTATGAAAAATCAAACAGTGGACACAGTTATTCACAGAATCAAATTCTGCAACAACATCAAAAGGTATGTAAAAGTTGTCACTATAGTTTATAGTATTTTGCATAAATTGTTGCATGTGCTTTTATAGTGAGATGCAAATATTTATTTTATCCAGGTATTTCTGGCACAAAGTAGCATCACAGAAAAAAATCCACAAAACCTTTACAAAGAGGTCATTGCTTTGGTCAGCATTTGAGAAGGCTTGGCTGCTGTTTTTACAGTCTTCATTTTACCTCTTTATTAGTAATTTATTTACTTACTATTTTCCCCCATACTGAAAGAATAAAAATATTTCTTTCTCCTAACTGATTAATCTTTTCCATTTTCTTCTGATGATTTACTGTCTTTCCCCCCCCCCCCCTATATACTCTGTCAATATCTTGGCAGGAAAGAGAGAAAGAATTCTATGATTAAGGTTAATTTATTTTATAGTACAAATTCCTTTAGTATAATTCCGTTAAAGGAGAGATCTGGTGTCTTAAACAATCAATATGACTCAGTGCTTATGCCTTTGATTTACTGAAAAAGGAGAATTTGCTTAGTAATTTGAGACTAACTCTCTGTTTTGAAATATGACCTCTATCTTACAGCAAAATAAGTCAACTAACAAATGTATACATTTTGTGGCCCCCAACCTGACAGAAGGCAAGCTCATTTTACCACATTAATAATTATATGTTTTGAGACTCAGCATAACAAAAGCAACTTTGAGAGGCTGAAGTGAACAATATTATATAGGCATAAAGGGTAGGCATAAAGGATTTTATAATTCAGCAGCCTACTCAATGTGGCTGCTGTCTCTTACAGAGAAAGGCTTTCTGGTCGAACAGAATGCAAAGGTGTTTATTGTGCCTCTTGACTTGCTTTGAGACAAGACTTGTTAACTCGCTACTGACAGGTTTCTGGTGTTGGAAATGCCATTAGCTTTGAAGAGTGATATTTTCCTTTCTTGTTCTTCCTTACAATATCTTTCAGGTTCTCAGAAGGAAGAGAAAGATGTTGCAGCAATTATAAATAAAGGTCCAAAAGCTATTTCCTAATTTCAGGGTGTTTTTGCATTTTCTAAGTTGCTTAGACATATCTAACAGCTCTGTAAAGCCGTGGGTTACTGCTGAAATAATGTGCATGTCATCTGGCTAGTAGGACCTACCCCGATAGTGACAATGGAACATGACTGACATCTTTTTCTTCGCCTAGAGTAAGCAGATGATGGTTGTTGAGAACAGTGTGGAAGTTGCTCAGTTTATTAACAACCGCCCAGACTTTCTCACTCTTGCGGAGCCATTCTGGAAGGAACTGGCCAACCTTCCCATCGTCTACAATTACAACGTCTACCGAAGACTTATTGAACGCTTTGGGACTCATTTCTTACAATCTGGATCTCTAGGAGGGCATTACAAAGTTATTTTTTATATGGATACTGACAAAATGAAAGCAGAAGGTAGAGTACTAGAATTTTTGTTACAAGAAGCAAAGCGAATGAACAAATTAATTTGTGCATTCTCCAAGCTAATACATGGAATGAAGTAAGCAACTTCTACTATTCACCATGTTCTCTTTGCAGTCAAAATCAGAAAGGATTAGAAAAAGTGCTCAAACCACAATACTTAGATCTAAGTCCACATCTGTGACCTTCATTGCTCTGTGTAGCAAAGATTTACTAGTTGGTTCAGGATTTCATCAGGCTAAACTTGAATTCTAATGCCATTCCAAATCTCAAATAACATTGAAGCTGAAAGGTTACTTGGAGATGAAGGTTGGGTAAAATTATATGACAGGACAAGGGGCAATGGGTGGAAGTTGAGGCATAGGAAGTTCCATGTAAACATAAACACAATTCACTGTGAGGGTGACAGCACTGGAACAGGCTGCCCAGGGCAGGCGTGGAGTCTCCCTCTCTAGAGATATTCAAGGCCTTCCTGGATGAGTTCCTGTGTGATCTGGTATAGGTGATACTGCTCTGGCAGATGATCTCTCGAGGTCCCTTTCATCCACTGGCATTCTGTGTTCTGTGATATAAAGCAGAATAAGTGACAGAGCAAACGCCAGAGTGATGCATATGATGTTACTCAGTGTGGAGCAATGTTGCATAATCAAGGACTGCTGATCGAGAGGTGAAAGAAACAGTAAACTATTTCCAGATACACCTTCAATCTCCCAGCCCCAATCCACAGGCTCTAGACATGTGTGCGCTTTCCAACAGTTAGTGCTAGTTAGTTGCCTTCTAATTTAGGCATAATCATAAAACATTCTTCATGGCATCTCAAGTCAGTGGGAAAGTCGGAAATTAATGCAACAGAACTGCTCTGAACAGTACTGTTAATGGATTGATTATATGCAGGTGTGAGCATAACAGACATGTACCAGTGCACTACATCAGGCTGGAATGCATTCATTGTGAAGAAGAAGAAAGTAGAGTGCTCCAAACTTGATGAACTGCTACAGACTTCTTCAGGTACACATTCAACAGTGACTAGCACAGTTGCAATGTCTCAATCTTACCTCTCCTTGTAAACAGCTGACAAAATGAGGAACAGGTGTAGATAGCTTTTCTGAACTCTGCTGTAACATGCTGAACACAGACAGCAAGAGCCTAGTTAAAAAGGCTCTCAAACACTCATCAGACATTGCTAATGCTTTCCCAGTAAGTAGTACATTTCTGGACACCCAAAGTCCAGGCTGCCAAGACATCATTTACTATCCATGTGGGATCTCTTGATTCAGGCATGGGTGGTTAATCTGCACTGGGAGTCCTTCCACTACTTGTTAGCATAGTTTTTGCATGTATTGGTTCTATTTCCATCTGTAAATATAGCAATGCTGGTATTTTCTGCATTTCTCATCCTGAATCTACAGGAAGCAGTGGTAATAAGATTAAAGGAGACCCCTACATAGAAGGAGGAAGCCCAGGTGCTGTTGCTGGCCTTAGTTACCTAGAGCTGAATAATCCTGCTGGGAACAGTCAGAGATACTCTTCCTGGGCCAGATCAGTGACTGACTATCCCAGAGTAATTAAACAAAAGGTAAGGCTATTTTTGTGAAGCAGGGATGAGCAGATGGGAAGACTTCAAGGGGAGAAATGATTAAGCTATAGCTGGTGACTAAGCAGACTGTAGTCTGCAATCATTTTGGTTTTAGATTACTTTACAAAAAATTAAAATTCATTGGAGGAAAATGTTTTGAAACAAACATGATCAGATGCATCATGAATCCTTTGATAGGTCAATACCTACAACCTAGGCTTCAATGACTTTATTGGAGTTCTGCTTAAGCAAAAAAGGGTCACCCTAGCACTGGAGAAAGTCCTGATTTGAGATAACCCCTTTCCTGAAGTGCATATTTGCAGCTCTGTGTGGCTTGTTTGTGTGCCTTTTATCCTTCCTCTTTCTCTCTCCATCCAATTTAACATAACTGGAAATTCTGGAAGCTAGACACTTCAAAGCTGGGCATCAGTATGGATTCCCTGCTACCTTGCCTAAGTGCCTTTTGGTAACTGCCCACATACTGAAGAGTGCTGTAAACCCAAAGGATTTATATCAGGAAGTTTTCATAAATACAGAAGCACAGAATGCCATAACATAGACATTAGAAATGCAAAATGTTTTCTGTTATTGTTTTCTATCACTGATGAATGAAATAACATGGTGGGTCTCACAGCTTTTTAGGCTCAGAATAGCTGGGTGAGAATTTGGCTTACTGTACATCGATGACCCACTTTTATCTCAACCATAATCTGATTGCTCAAATATATTTTAACATGACTAATCTGCCACTAGCATTAAGGGATGCTGTTAAGCAGAGCTGGCTTTTCAGGAAAAGGCTAATATTAAACACTAACATAAGATTTTAGCTTCCTAACTGGTAAATCAAATCATCTGTCAGGAGCATATATCAGAAATTATCTTGTATGATGAAATGTGTTTAGAAACTCTTCTATCCCAATTATAACTGTTTAATATAAATCTTTTTGTATTTTGTGTAGCTAACACCATTATCTGAACTGGTAAAGGAAGTGCCCTGCTCCTTGGCCAAAAAGCATTACCTAAAACAAGCCATTGAGGAATATATGGCTGAAAACGATCCCTGTAAATGTCAACCTTGCCAGAATGGTGGTGAAGCAGCTGTGGAAGGAACTCATTGTGTGTGTTACTGCAAACCTTACACCTTTGGAACAGCTTGTGAGCTGGGAACTCTTGTGCAAGATCAGCCAGGTCAGTGTGCTCATTAAACTTGAGAGTTTAGAAGTGGCGAAACGGACTCTTGTGCTTCTGGAGTCTATTCATCCCACGGCACAGCCTGAATGACTGGCTGCTTGGATAAGGTATTGCTGGAAACATAACAGCAGAAGGAGAGTCTTCTTGCTGTGCCTGATCCTGTGCTTAACATGTCCAAAGATGTTCTTTATAAGGAACTGTTTTTATATTATTTTTGTTAAATGCAGTGGACAACACTAACCACTCAAAATGAAACCTTCTATAAATAGATACATATATACTAAATGAATGAGTATCAGTAAAAGGTTTTCGCTTTGGAATTTTGTAATTAGTTGTAACCAGTAGCTACTTTCAGGTAACCAAGTCTGATAACATATAGACTCTGTGGAATTATACATGTGTTTAAGGCAAGTTTGGGAAAGGTGAAAGATGAAGTCATTGCTATCTGGAATTCTCAGTAAGGGCACAGTTTGAATTGTATCTAACTTTGAACAGCCTGTGCCTTTAAACCACCAACAGGGTGGCTTATCATGAAATATTCCCAAATGTTGCGTAGGTGGTGTTGATGGACACTGGAGCTGCTGGTCTTCCTGGAGTCCTTGTTCAGGGGGAAGGAAATCAAGGAGTCGAACCTGCAGCAACCCCTTCCCAAGTGGTGGTGGGAAGGCCTGCATAGGAGAGCAGCATGAAAGCAAACTGTGTGAAGATGAAGACTTACAACATATTCGGTAAGCCATAAAAAACAAACATATGGAGCACAACTACAGGAAGATTTAAAAAATTCATTTCAGAAGAGCCCATAAGCTATGAATTCAGGGAGAAGGTCACTTCCTGAGTTTTTATATTTAAGTTGAAACAAAATGGAATTTGGAGGCTGTGAATCCGATACAAGAGTAGAAAATGGGCTAAAAGCCATTAAACACCATTCTATTTAGCACTTCCTCAGAAAGCCTAGCACTGCCTGATTTAAGTTTAATTGTGATGTAAATGGAGACACATAATAGTCTTGAAAATGTGCTTCCTAGAGAAGTGTAGGATTTTGAAAGAAAGTGAGGCTGAATTCAAACTACATCATACTTTGCTTCATAGCTTGATGGAACCACACTGTTTTGATGCATCCATAACTCCTACTGAATTCTGTTCACCTCCTCCTCTCTTGGAAAATGGATTGGTTCAAGTAAGTTATTTGCATTGTTCTGTTATGTGTCCTGTCCTTAGTTCAAGTGTTTCTATTACAGTTAATACAGGTATTCACTTACAAATTTTTATTTATCTTGGGAAGCTTAATATCAGAGCTACTATATAGCAGCTCATTGAAGATTTTTCCCAGACTGAAGTTATATGACATTAATCCATCCTTACTAAGATTAAAAGAAAACCAAAAAAGCTCCACCCCCAAACCCAGAAGAAAATCTTTGTTTTTCTGGACCATGGTACTTACAGAGAAAAATAATCTACTTATCCTTTACCCTATACATAAATTAAACATCTTATAGGCCACATGAGTTACATATTAAAGCACAGGAAACCACATTAATTAGGTCCTAAAGCACAGAAAAGTAGATAGAAGTTAAAAAAAACAAACAAACAAATAAAAAACCCCACCAAACAACCAAAAAACACCCAGAAAGTAAATTGTCCAAGGTCCTCCAGCAAGCCCATAGCAAAATTATTAACAGATCTTAGGATTCTTCACTCTGCATCCTGTAACTCAACTTTGCAGTTTAAATCATAGAATCATACTTTCTTGTTCCCTGGTGAAACTATGATGTCACAAGTTATTTGTCAGACTGTAACTTGGGCCTCTTTAACAAGCAAGACTAAATTCCTCCCTTGGAGGAATGGATTATGCCTTCTCCATGATATGAAGCTCTGTAGAGTCTTTTTGCTCAGTAAATAGATAAAAGGATATAAAATCAGAAAATAATTGTCTTCAAATCAACCAAATCAAAATAACATTTATGAAGTTGTTAACATCCTGTCTTAAGAGTAACCAAAGCCATACATTCCACTGGTCCCCCACAAGGCTGTTCAAGAGCTTACATTCCCCCTCTAATGCTTGATAGCAGGTATATTTGCTGTCAGTTTATACACTGGCAGGAGAGGACTATTCCATCACTGATCCACCACTGCCAGACTCCATCACAAGGTACCTTCGACTCTAGCTCTCCTTTTGTTAAGTTAAAATAGCCCAAATACTTATTTGCAGCATCACCTCCACTTTGATCACACTTAGTGACTGTTGAAAACCAGAACTATTCTCAGTATTCCAGACACTGATCAGTGCATTGCAGAGTAGCTTTAATACTTCTCAGTGTCTGCAGCTACTGTATCCTAGACTCAAAGGGACTTCAATGCTGATGGTCATTCTTAGATTCTACATCCAAAATTTCACCTGTTCCTTTCTTTCAGAATGCTGAAAACTCATACCCTGTTGGGAAAAGCATTGTTTATGCTTGCAGACATGGATATTCTCTTGTTGGTGATCCTATTGCTAAGTGTGGCAGTAATTTACAGTGGCAACTTGGAGACATGTATTGTCAAGGTATGTCTAATTCTCATTTTCAAATACAACTCCATTCCTAATTCGATCTGAACATCTGCTTTACAACAACAACAGGAGAAAAATACACACCTGCCTTTACTAGTTTCTTGATAATCAGGACTATATTGACTTTTATTTTGAATCCAGATATTACTGTACTGAAATAGAAACATGACCATGAAACCTGGTTTTAAAAAAGGCTGAAAATGAGGGACACTAAATTCCTATCCAAGAATTACTTCCTGTGGAAATAAACTTAAGTCCTGTGCTAGAAACCATGGGAATAAGTCTGTATCTACAGCCAACTGAGAAAAAGATTGAGCAACACAAAATTATCAGATAACTGCCTTGTCACAGGAACACAACTCTAAGGATCACTTTACACCTTGGATGGTCACCCCATTTCACTCTTTTCTTTTAATCTATTCAATAGTTGTTAGGGTTTCTTTTTTTTTTTTCTCTGCACAGTTTATTTGCAAATCAACTTTTAGTATGATCATACAGATTAGGGAATTTTCAGACTGCAGCTGACCACCATCCTTTCATCCTTCCAGCCAGGACTCACTGCCCAAAAATGCTAGTCCACACTGTTTAAATTTCATCTTTTTGTGTCTCAGTACATGGTCTCCCAGGGTCCTGTATGTATGATGTGTCTCTACTAGAATGTTCTCTCTAGAATGAACTCTCAACAGCATGGGTCCTGAGAACAGAGAAGCCTTCTTCAAGCTAGGGCTGGACCTGCAAGTAGTAGAAGATTATTGTCATTCTGTCCTTAGTGTTGCATGTTTTGCTGGTGTGAGTTCATATCCTGTGCTAATATGATTAGTAGGTTACTATGGACAATAAGCAAATCATACCATTCACTTTGTTAGGAATTTAGGAGAAGGTAAAATACATAACTGCTTTCTGAAATCCACTTATTCACAACAGCTATCTTGAATGCTTCAATCCTTAGAAACTGCTTGTCTCCTGCCCATCCTGGAGGGAGGGTTGCAAGGAGAGCCATGGAAACCTGTGTATGAGATTGGTGAGAGAATAACTCTATCTTGTCCACATGGTATGCACTTAGAAGGGCCACGCTCTGTTTTGTGTGAGCCCAGTCTCAAGTGGTCTCCAGACATGAAGTCTATTCAGTGCAAAAGACTAGGTAAGTCATTGCAGATTCTTTCCTGGACAGACTATGGATTGTACAGAGCTATAGCTGATACAGTGACAGATAAGCCAAACATAGCACTAGCAGGAAGCAAAGAAAACATGAGCATGTGTTTTCTGTGGGTTGTTCAAACAAGGTGCCTTAAGACGTTTCTTATGAGGTTTCCTTATGGCTTTTTGCTTCCCACCCCCCTCTTGCTATCAAGTATTGTCACTAACAATATTTTGAGATTGCCAGGGATATAAACTGCCTATTCTGCCACCCAAGTATACTTCACTTTCTACTCATGTGTAACACCATCACCATGTGAGCTGCACCTTAGAGATATGACTTTTCTACCTGAAAGCTCTTCAGTGCACCATAGTCTCTCATGGAGGAGAACAGGGCTGTTTGCTTCTTCTTGTTCATCTGGCAGTCACATAGCTGATATGGACTAAATCTCCAGGAACTGGAAACAAGGGGGAGATACTGGTTTAGTTTCTTGGTAACAACTCTTTAAATTCTGGGTTGACACTGGAAGGCACTGGCAAAGAAGGAAATGGACTATAACATATAACAGCTCTAAGTTATCTTTTCCAGTTGTGGAAGGAAACAAAGCTTTCTCTTGTGCACTCCTACTGTAATGGTCAGTGACATACAGACATCCAAGCAGCATACTGTGTCAGGCTAGTTACATCCTCACCAGAGATCTGTTCTCATATCCCTGGGGAGACTGTTGTTGCTTGGGGAAAGCAGCCACTGCTGTGGAAGACTAGGCATGATTCCTACATTTAGTGTCTATCTTCTCCTTAACAGCCAGCTGTTGCCTGAGGTTGCCTGCCCTGAGGAAAGAAGCAGGTGATTGTCAGGTTTAGACTTCAAAAGGCAACAGTCCTGTGAGATTTCCAGTGTTAAGTTGCCTGCTGCATCATATCCACATGCACGAGTCAGAGGGGCAGAGAAGCCTAGCTGAATAGAGACATTTGGTTGTAGCTTAAGGGGAAAAACATAGTATAAGGTCACTGGAAGAAGGGGAAGGCTGCTCAGGAGGACTATAATGTTTTCATGAGGCTATGCAGGGAGAAAATTAGAAGGGCCAAAACCCAAATGGAAATTAATTTGGGTTCAGCTGTTAAAGAGAACAGGAGATGCTTCTACAAATCTGTTAACAACAAAAGGAGGACTATGGAGAAATTCTGTCCTTTGTTGGATGCAGAGAGGAAACTGAAGGATAAGGAAAAGGCTGAGGGCCTCAATACCTTCTTTGCCTCAGTCTTCCATAGTAAGACCAGCTGTCCACTGGATATTCAACCCCCTGAGCTGGAAGATAGGGATGAGGAGCTGAATGAAGCCCCCTTAATCCAAGAGGAGATGGTCAGTGATCTGCTGCACCACTTAGACATACATAAGCCTATGGGACCACATCGCAAATACCTGAGGGTACTGAGGGAGTTGGCAAAAATTCTCACCAAGCCACTTTCCATCATTCACCAGCAGCCCTGGCTAGCTGGGAAGGTCCCATCTAGCTGGAGATTGACAAATACCATGCTCATCCACAAGAACGTCTGAAAAGAAGACCCAGGAACTACAGACCTAAGAGTTTGACCTCAGTACCTCAGCAAGTGATGGAACAGATCAACTTGAGTGTGATTATGCATCATATGCAGAGCAGCCAGGTGGTCAGGCTCAGTCAGCATGGGTTCATGAAAGGCAGGTCCTGCTTGACAAACTTGATATCCTTCTGTGACAAGGTGACTGTCTTAGGAGATGAGGGAAAGGCTGTGAATGTTGTTTATCTGGACTTTAATGCTGTCTTCCATAGCATACTCTTGGAGAAACTTGGCTGCTCATGGCTTGGATGTGTAATGGACACTTCACTGGGTTAAAAACTGGCTAAACAGTTAAAGAGTGGTGATGAATGGAGTTAAATCCATTTGGCAACTGGTCACAAGCGGTGTTCCCCTAGGGTTATACTAGGGCTAGTCCTCTGTAATATCTTTGTTAGTAATCTGGATGAGGGGATTGAGTGCACCTTTAGTAAGTTTACAGACCACACCAAATTGGGTGAGAGTGTTGATCTGATCAAGGGTAGAAAGGCTCTGCAAAGGGGTCTGAACAAGCTGGATTGATAGGCTGAGGTCAATTATATGAGGTTTAACAAGGCCAAGGGTCCTGCATATGAATCATAGCAGCCCCATGCAACGCTACATCCCTGGGGCAGAGTGGCTGGAAAGCTGCCTGGCAGAAAAGGACCTGGGGGGGATCATGAGCCAGCAGTGTGCTGAGGTGGCCAAGAAGGCCAACAGCATCCTGACCTGTAACAGGAATGGCATGAACACCAGTAAGGAAGTGATCGTCCCCCTCTAGTTGTCACTCGCCTTGAATACTGTGTTCACTTTTGGGCCCCTCACTACTAGAAGGACATTGAGGTTTCAGGGCGTGTCCAGAGAAGGGCAGCGAAGCTGGTGATGGGCCTGGAGAACAAGTCTTATGAGGAGTGGCTGAGGGAGCCATGATTGTTTAGTCTGGAGGAGGCTGAGGGGAGACCTCATTGCCCTCTACAACTACCACAATGGAGATTGTAATGAGGTGAGGGTCAGTCTCTTCTCTCTAGCATAAAGTGATAGAATGAGGAAATGGCCTCAAGTTGTGCCAGTGCAGGTTTAGATTGGATATTGGGAAAAATGTCTTTATTGAAATAGTGGCCAGGTATTGGAGCAGGCTGCCCACCCTCATAGGTGGTGGATTCACACAGTCCTGGAGGTGTTAAAAAAATATGTAGATGTGGCACTTCAGGACATGGTTTAATGGCCATGGTGGATTTAGGTCAACAGTTGGACTCAGTGACTTCAGAGATCTTTTCCAACCAAAATAATTGTATTATTTTTTGTGCACGAAGTGCAAGGATTTAATCAGGAATAATGTAACTGTACATAAACAGATCATTGCTTCTGAAGTGTTAAAGTACCTGTGCTAAAGTACTCTTGCAGATAACTCCTTAGGCTTAGCCTAGTGGCTGATTTTCACTCGGTTTTGTTACATCAAGTATTCAAATTCCAGTAATAATTACAACCAGTTTTGAATACTTCTGTCATTAGAAACAGCTTGTTCTTGGCTGTATGGGAGCAGTTGTATGCTAGGCTGAGTGGAGCTCATCTGCCAGCCAAGCCTGAACCACATCAATGGACAATCATGAAAATTCCCCCAAAATTACTACTGCTTTTGTTTTTAAAGTTTGTGCAGATCGAGGACTAATGGTCAAACCTGTGGTTTTCAATGCCATCACTGTATAAAGATACTTGGGTTCACACTTCTGCATAGGACTTTGGAGCCTTAACATTTCCGGTGACAGTGGCTAAGTGGGTAACTTTCAAAGCTAGTGATAAAGCTGTTACTGCTATGACGCAGCACCACTGGAAAAGTTTAGTGGAAAAAAACAGCTGCTGCAGAAAGGAGATGAATGTTTAAACTTGGGCAGAGTAGCTATCTCATTCCATCTGAGTCATGACCTGTGGATAAATTACTGAACAGAAGCTTTGTGAAGCGCATTGCATCTTTTTAGTAGTGTTGATTCCTTCTACTCAGTAAATATTTTACTGAACATGCAGGATGTGACTTTATGTCATGATTGTATAATTCAGTGGCTTTTAAGGCCAACTGATAGCATAACTTCAGAGCAGATCTTTAACAGCCTTTCTTTTCCTGACCCTTAATAGCACTGTCTGTGTTCTGCTTCAGTGCCCAGTGTGAAACCAGAAGTGACAGAGCCCAAATGTCAACCATGGGAGAAAGCTCATCAGTTGCGATGTGTATGCAAAATGCCCTACGAGTGTGGGTAAGTTCAGGCTGAATTTGGCAATGACTTTTTCAAGATCAGTCAAATTTCTTATGTCTTTAGTCCATGACTGTTGAGAAACCTTTACTCATATGAGAAGGAGGTATTGTACTTTCTTTGCTTTACAGCTCAATCAATGTCCTGCTCAACACTTACCTGCCTTGGCAGAGCTGTCAGTGGGTTTTAGAAGTGGTGGAATTTGATTGGATGACAAAAGGTGGAGGGATAATTTCAGCTCTACTTGATCCATGGAAAAAGATAAAACAATATTTTCAAAATCTAGAAAATTGAGGAAAAGTCAGAAGAGAGGTTCTTCTGATATAAACCATCAAAGCAGTCATCTGGTGAAATAAAGCAAATTTATTTTCCCTTCTGAGAAACTAGATGGTTATGAGAGGCACAATAATCTAATCTCCCATTTACACACCAGTTTGCACAGACCAGTCACATCACCCTTTCTGATATCATAACTACCAGACCAGAGTTTATTTTCCCCTCTTGTATCTAAGCCCAGATTTTGCAAAAAAACAATGCAGGAGAAATTTAAGGAAATTAATTCTCTGCTAAACATGCATGTAACAGAGGCAAAACAGGAGAGTAATAAGAAGACACCTGAGACCACCTGGCACTGATGACCAGATGTGCCTTCCAAAAACTCATCTGTTTTTTTACAGGCTGGATGAAATCTCCTATAAAGTCCTCACAGTGGGTGTGAGCTCTGGATATGAAATCTGGCAAGAGTTATGCCACAGCAGATGCGGAGCAGTCTGGAATCCCTAGGAACTCAACATTAAAATTGGTGATCTTAGTCCAGGGTTTTTTTGTAGACCTACTGATCACTTCCTTAGGTCTGAGGCCATTGTTTTGTATGCAAAAATAAGAGCCAAATTTGTAACAACTCTGCTAAGACTCCACTGATGTCCTTGAACACTAAATATTTTAAATAATTGGGTCTTACTGGTTTTGTCTCAATATTCATTAAAGTGAGGCAACAACCCCTCCTCTAGTTCATCAGAGGTTAGTGAAGTGAAGGATGAGGCATTATGAGCCATAATGCTAGGCCTCTTGGGTGGAGTCATAATAATCTTAGTAGTTAATCACATTCAGATAGGCATTCAGGTTATAATTAATCTATTAATTCCCTGTTTCTGTCTTTTTTTATAGTTATGTTCAAAATGGCAGAAAGATAGATAACAGTAATTGCTGTTACCTGATGCCATCTTTTCACTCTGCCTTGAAATAACACATCTAATAATAGAAGGATAAATCATCAACTGCCAACTCTGATTAATCTGCCAGCCTGTGAAAGCTGTAGGAGTGAGGCATGTAAGCAGATCGTGGTCCTTCCTCAGAGAGCAGAAGTAACATGGTTTGCTTTCTTATGGCAGTGACTTTTAGCAGCAACCTGAGCTGGAATAAAGAGTTCATGTAGGAATTCAAGAACAGCGTGGTTCCAGATATATCCTTCTTCATTTTCTGAGAGTCTAACAGTTGAGACTTCCAGGGACATCATGAGAACCCTACAATGGACTGGTGAGGGGTAATTTGTCCCTCATGATGTGATGCCTTAGGCTACATCTCCCCTCAAGAATTAGAGACAGGGAGCAATCCTAGGCACCAGAGCTGCTAAACTGCTAAAGCAACTTTTGGCAGAGCTTTGGCAAGAGCCAGCTCCCAGATAATTCCCAGCACAGCACAGGAGTTACTGGGCTCAGAGACAGTTCCTAACAGACACTCTGAGGCAGTCTTCATCTTTTGGAGGCAGAGAGTTTAACAGTGTGGACACCAGCTATACTGTGTGAATTGACCCTAGTGCAAGGAAGGGGTCAGAGTATAGTTAGTGTGTTAATGCAGGTGAAACCTCAGTCTCCAGTAGCTAAAGACTATCTCCATGGTGAAACATGAGATTTGATGATTTCTAAATACCATCTTTTCCCTTTTTTTGGCCTGCATTTATTTGCATGTCATCTCTGTCTCTCCTAAGAATTCTTGGCCTGTGTCATATGAAAACTTACAGTATTAATTTTAAGAAGTTACAATAGTTTCCACTATGCTGAATTTTTCACTTTTTAATTTCACCAAAAGTTGCCTGCATCCTATTGTAGGTGATAGGGAGAAATATTTGCAGACTTACATCTGATATTTAATTTTTCACAGTGTGTTCTTTAGTAAAAGCTTGCTCATACCCAGGCCTTCTTTTTCTGGTCAAAGATCTTCAATATATTGCATTTCTTGCAGAGCGACCTCAACAGGCTGGATGGGTGGGCAGAGGCCAATGGGATGAGATTTAATAAGGCTAAGTGCAGGGTTTTGCACTTCGACCACAGCAAACCCATGCAGCACTATAGGCTGGGGACAGAATGGCTGTAGAGCTGCCAGGCAGAAAGGGACCTGGAGGTGCTGCTAGATAATAGACTGAACGTAAGCCAGCAGTGTGCCCAGTTGGCCAAGAAGGCCAATGGCATCCTGGCCTGTGTCAGAAATAGTGTGGACAGCAAGAGCAGGGAGGTTATTCTGCCCCTGTATTCAGCACTGGTCAGGTCACACCTTGAGTCCTGTGTCCAGTTCTGGGCCCCTCAGTTTAGGAGAGATGTTGAGTTGCTGGAATGTGTCCAGAGAAGGGCTACAAAGCTGGTGAGGGGTTTGGAGCACAAGCCCTATGAGAAGAGACTGAGGGAGCTGGGGTTGCTCAGCCTGGAGAAGAGTAGGCTCAGGGGAGACCTTATTTCTGTCCACAACTCCCTGAAGGGAAGTTGTAGCCAGCTGTGTGTTGGTCTCTTCTCCCAGGCAGACAGCACCAGAATGAGGGGACACAGTCTCAAGCTGCACCAGAGGAAGTTCAGGCTGGATGTTGTGCTAGGAGAGGTGCAGGCTGGATATTAGGAAGAAGTTCTTCACAGAGAGAGTGATTTTGCCGGTGGAATGGGCTGCCCAGGGAGGTGGCAGAGTTGCCGCCCTTGGAGATCTTCAAGAAAAGACTGGGTGAGGCACTTCATGCCATGGTCTAGTTGATTAGATAGGGCTGGGTGATATGTTGGACTGGATGATCTTGGAGGTCTCTTCCAACCTGGCTGATTCTATGATTCACTTTACACAAGGATTGTTCCTTGCCTCCAATGGTAAGTTTTACTACACTGCTGTGATGCTCCTAGCCCTGTAATATAATTTCTCAGCAATGATTGCAAATTAATAGTTTCTTTTATGAGTACAGATTAGCCATCCTTTCTGTGCAAATCAGCATGTCGATTTGTGCTGGCTTTATTCCAACTGACCCAGCCACATTTGAAGCACTCTAAAGACATCTTAAGGCATTATACTTTAGCAGGAGATTGGTAACATGCACCATGAACTCCCTGGGTTCTAACTTTGTCAGCTGTTTAGGTCAGATTCCTTCCCTTTATTGAGTGTTGCTAAAATGGCACAAAGGAGACACATTAGTGCACCTACATCTGGTCTCAACCTTTTCAGATAAATTAAGATAACTTGTATACAAGTTTTTAACCTTGAGACTCAAATTTTGAGAATTATCATTTATGCAAATAAATTCTCTGAACAATTTTAAACATAATAAAAAACAAATAAGATACTTTCCCTGGATCACAATTTGTTCTCCCAAATACAAGATGATATTTAAAGAGGAAATTTTTCTTACTCCTCTGTCTGTAAAGATTTCTTTCAAATTATAAAGCAGTGCATCACTAACTACTCATAGACTGTGAGCAAACAATGCAATGCAGACAAATGAACTGGTGTCCTTTATTAGCTGCTTCATACTGCTCTGGACCACAGGATGATCACGAGCCAGCAATGGTGGTATCCTGTGGTGTGTTAGAAGGGGTGTGGTTAGTAGGTCCAGGGAGGTTCTCCTCCCCCTCTACTCTGCCCTGGTGAGGCCACCTCTGGAATATTGTGTCCAGTTCTGGGCCTCTCAGTTCAAGAAGGACAGGGAACTGCTTGAAATAGCCCATCACAGAGCCACAAAAATGATTAAGGGAGTGGA
The DNA here is from genome assembly GCA_015227895.2 of Colaptes auratus. NCBI lineage: Eukaryota > Metazoa > Chordata > Aves > Piciformes > Picidae > Colaptes > Colaptes auratus. The sequence goes on from CM026897.1 coordinate 24,173,266, forward strand.
ACATCTCCTTTATGTGGAATGGCTGAGGGAGCTGGAGCTCTTTAGCTTGGAGGGGTGACCTCATTAATGTTTGTAAATGTGTGAAGGGTGAATGTTAGGAGAAAGGAGACAGGCTTTTCTCAGAGATGTCCAGTGGTGGTGACTCCACCACCTCCCTGGCCAGCCCATTCCAATGGGCAATCACCCTCTCTGTGTAGAACTTCCTAACATCCAGCCTGAACCTCCTCTGGTGCAGCTTGAGACTGTGTCCTCTTGTTCTGGTACTGGCTGCCTGGGAGAAGAGACCAACCTCTGCCTGTCTACAATCTCCCTTCAGGTAGTTGTAGACAGCAATAAGGTCTCCCCTGAGCCTCCTCTTCTCCAGGCTAAGCAACCCCAGCTCCCTCAGTCTCTCTTCACAGAGCTTGTATTCCAAACCCTAACTTTGTTGCCCTTCTCTGGACACGTTCCATCAAGTCAACATCCTTCCTAAACTGAGGGGCCCAGAACTGGACACAGTACTCGAGGTGTGGCCTAACCAGTGCAGTGTACAGGGGCAGAATGATCTCCCTGCTCCTTCTGGCCACACTGTTCCTGATACAGGCCACAGGATGAAGGGAGATGACGGTGGCAGTCACACGCCAACCTGGAGCAGGAGGATGTTCACGGGGAATGAGCAGGAGCAGGCAGAGGTGCTCTAGAGGTGGGCTGTGAATTTGGCTGAAGGGCATCTCTAGGCAGCTAGAGTCAGGCTCAGTCCTTACCTCTGGCAGAGAAGCTCTGGGGAAAGATGGGTGGTTTCAGAAGCTGGGGCAATGCCCAGGGGACAGAGGGTGGCTGCCCCTTTGCCATGTCTGGCAGTGCTAAGCAATCCCAGCTGCCTCAGCCTTTCCTCATAGGGCTTGTGTTCCAAACCCCGCACCAGCTTTGTAGCCCTTCTCTAGACATGTTCCAGCAACTCAACATTTTTCCTAAACTGGCCCAGAACTGGACACAGGATTCAAGGTGTGGCCTAACCAGTGCTGAGTACAGAGGCAGAATGACTTCCCTGACCCTGCTGGCACAAACGAGGCCAAAATATCAATATCAAGGCTATTTATTAACAGAATAAAGTGGATGGAACAGAGGCAGAGGGGAAAAATGGAGAGAGAGAGAGAGAGAGAGAGAGAGAGAGAGAGTGCAAGCAGTAAAGGCATTATGTTACTGCCCTCCCACCACCCCCTAGCCCCAAGAAAATTTAGGTCTGTGGAAGGGTGCTGCTGCATCCTTGTTGGCTTGTGGTGTCTGCCCAGGAGGAGGAGAGGGAGAGATCCCAAATTCCAAGTCCTTCTCTGAGCAGCCTCCAACATGTGGTGACTTCAGTAAGATATCTTTTCTCTTCTGCAGGAGTTATAGTTTTCTTCTTAGAGCAGGCAAAACAGGGCATGGCTTTGCTGGTGGTGGTGAAGAGAGGATTCCTGGACTGCTTCCAGGCTGGATGTTTATGGTGATGGTTTTTCTTCTGTGTCTGCCTTCTTCTTGTTTTTTCTCTTCTGAGCAGGCATCACTCAGGTCTTTTAGTCACAGGTTTTTTTTAGGTTTGTGTCGGGTTATTGTCCCCAGGGAATCTTCCTGTGCATTCTCTCTATGCTTAGAGGGGTCTGGGGGAGGGTGGAGGGGCTCTGCCTCCTCCTTTGACTTTTACCTGCTCATACACACAATACACATCAAGGGCTTATCATGCCGGGTGGTGAATCCATTGTATCCTTTTCACCATCCTCCCTTTCATGGGTAGCTGATGATCTTGTCTGTGCACATTCCAGACAGTAGCAGTGGAGTCTGCCCATTGCGCATTTCTATTGCCAGAGGGTCTTTTCACCTTCCCCTCCCTGGGCAGCTGTTGTCTGGTGAAGAGCAAAGGTGATTTTATCTTTGTTGAGTCACATCAAGAGAGACAAGATATAGTCTCCTACACATGGTCAGTGGAGTTCAATGGCTGCAGGTCTGGCTGCTTCAGTTTGTTTCCTGGGAGATGGAATATGGGGGTTCCAGTGTTGTGCCTCAGCCCTGCCAGCTCTGCCACCTTTTGACAGGGGAAGACTGGGTTAAGAGTTAAAAGAAGAGTAGGAATCTCTGAATTCCAGCTCCAGCTCCATGTCCAAGTGGAAAGCAGTTTGGAGCAGTGTCCCTCCAGGATTCCTACTGGGACCAATGCTAGTCCTGTCTTCCCCACTGACATGGCCAGTGGGATGGAGACACCCTCAGTAAGTTTGTGGGTGACACCAAGCTGAGTGATGTGTTCGACATGCTGGAGAGATGGAGTCAATCCATAGGGATTTGGCCAGTCTTGAGAAGTGGAAGAACTTCATGAGGTTCAACATTCTAGATGGGGTTGGATGACACTCTGAGCACCCAAGTTGGTGATGTCCCTGCTGACTGCAGGGAGGTTGGACTAGGTGACCCTTAATGGTTTCTTCCAACCCAAACCATTCCATGATTCTATGATTTCTGATGCAGTTACCTCACCAGCTGCAGTGTGTGACTGAAGTTTTCCTCATGGTGTATTTATAAGCTTCCTTCAACAGACTCTCTGCTTTCAAGTCTGTCTGGTGTCCTATTGTAGTTTCAGGTGAGCTCCCTCCAGCTTCTGGGTTATCTCTGTGAAATGTGTAGGTGCTTTGTTCTCTCAGAAAACAAAACAAATTAAGACCTCAAGATCTAAATCCACCTTTTTTCTGTATTTGAAACAGAGTTGAGATTTTTTTAACATACTTAATATTAAACAGTGAAGATAATCATCCTGGGAGGATGTGTTTGGGTTTTTTTTTCTGCCAAAGAAACTTCATACAGCATGGAAGAGAATTTGATTTTCAACTCAAACAGCTGAAGAATTCATTTGTACATGTTCTCTATGGCACAGTTCAAATTACCTCCGTGGTTTTGGTTGCTTTGTGCACAAACTCAAACCTTGGTTCAGAAGAGGTAGATGGGAAAGAGAGGACAGTGATGAATTCAGACCCTCCAACCCCAAATTCAGGGGAGGTTCTCAAGGGACCACATGTGGAGTATTGTGTCCAGTTCTAGGGAGATGGGGATATACTGGAGAGTGTCCAATGAAGGCTACGGGGATGATGAAGGTACTGGAACACCTGTCTGGTGAGGAAGGGCTGAGAGAGCTGGAGTACTTTGGTCTAGAGAGAGGGAGTCTGAGAATGGAACTTACTGATGTTTATGGGTGTCTGGAAGGGTGGGTGTTTGGGGGAGGGGCCTGGTCTCTTTTCAGTGGTGTCCTGTGATGGGACATGGGCCAATGCACATGGACAGAGAGATGCACATGTACAGGGAATTCCACATCTACATGAGGAGAAATTTCTTTTCGGGGGGGTGTGGCAGAGCACTGGAGTAGGCTGCCCAGAGAGGTGGTAGAATCTCCTTTTCTGGAGACTTTGGGGGCTGGTCTGGATACATTCCCTTGTGGCCTGCCTTAGGTGGTCCTGCTTCAGCAGCATTAGACTTGATCTCCAGAGGAAGTGCCTCTGGAGGTGCCTTTCAACCCCTACCATCCTGTGATTCAGTGAACTCAGAAGGCTAGATATGTTGAGATCATATGTCCAGGGAGTTGGGTTTTGTGCTATTGCTTTTTCATCTGTTTTGAGCTGGTGATTGGCTTGCACTTGATGAATGGGATTCAACTTCACCTGTCTCTTCTCATCAGCCACTGAAGTACTGCCTAGTTTGGCTCCTGAAATTCATGTTTCCAGAGTGTTCAACTGCATGCTTATGTGGGTGAATCCAGGAAAATGAACCGCTTGAAATGGATGTTATGAGCTGATAGTAAGTGAAAAATAGATTTTAAGTAATCCTTTAGACTGAATTTTATACTTTGCAGTCTCTCTTGATGTATTTAGGTCAGAACTTGTTTCATAAGCCATTATTTATTGCACCTGATTTTAACTAAAATCCTCTTCTTTGTAAACTGATAAGCCTACATTGTCTTTTCTGGTGTCAGAATGTCTCCAGTTCTCATCAAGTTCCAAAGACTTCAGATTTTTTTTTTCTCTTGATCTCTCTTCTTCAAAAATGTGGGGTTGTTTCAGTTTTGTTAACCACTGTGGCCCATGTAAATAGTTCAATTTCAATCAGTTCCCTTTATGAGCTCTGTTTTTCTTGCCAGTAGAACCACAGGTCTCACTAGTGAGAGTTTGACTCTAAGAGACTTGATCAAACGTTTCTCTTTGGGGACCTGTAGGACTGTAGAATGTTAGTAGACCTTTGAAGGTGAAAGGTATTTGAAACACCTAAATACCTTTTCATTCTAAACTCTTTGGTACCATCTGGGGAAGACAGATCTCTTTCTGAAGATCTGAATTGGGCAGCTCTTTAGACATCAGGCACAAGCTTATGAATGATGCTAAACTCTGTGCTGCTTTTGACATGCTGGAGGGACAGGATCCATCCACAAGGACTTGGCCAGTCTTGAGAAATGGCAGAGCCTCACGAGGTACAACATTCTGTATGAGGTTGGACAGAACTCTGAGCAACCTGCTCAAGGTGCAGATATCCATACTGACTGCAGGCAGGGGTTGACTGGATGACCCTTAGAGGTTCCTTCCAAGCAAAACCATTCCATGGTGTTATGATTTGGGAGAAGCAGAGATTTTCTGTGGCACTGTGGTGTTTCTGCTCCATTGCCATGCTCAGGTATGAATGCTCGCACCAGTCCTGACCTTCTTCCTTTGTGGCACATCAGAGGCTCGAGGCAGGAGGATTGCAAATTGGGCTTCTGAGAGGTTTCCAGGAAAGAAGCATGTTGACTTTTGAATGAAAACACAGCATCTCCTTGATGATCTCCAGAAGTCCCTTCCAACTCCTAACATCCTGTGATCCTGTGATCCTAAGTTTATTAAGTAACTCCCTGCTCACTCATGCAGGTTTCTTAGATCTCTTCCCTGATTTCTTACTCTTTGGGATGTTCCAGTCTTGAGCTTGGAGGAAATGACACTTGAGTATTGACTAGCTCAATAACCATCTAGGACCCTATCCCAGATGACCTCCATGAACACCTCAGAAATCACCAAGCACATGCTGAGCATGGGATCTTCCTTCAGGGGAAGCTTTTCAGCTTGGCATTGAAACCTGAACAGCAGAGAAAAGAAGAGCCTTGAGGCAGCCTCTTGCAGGGGAAGGCTTATGGTGTTGGCCTCTGGGAAGGCCTCTGATGTTGGATTCCAAGGGTGAAAGGACACTGCGAGATTGTCAGCATGTTCTTGACATGGTTCTGGTCTGTGCCAGCAAAATCTGAGCCAAAGAATCCCTAGGGAGAGCAGAAGGTGGAACATGAGGTGGGGGTCCTTGCCAGTGCTGGGTGTAAAGATGGCCCCCTTCTCTTGGGACAGTGAGCTTAGCCATCTGCTTGGCCGCTGGGCAAAGCGCATTGGCCAAAACTCATTGAGCTGGTAGAGTGGGTCCAAAGAAGGGCAACAAAGCTGGCAAAGAGTCTGGAGAACAGGTCTTGTGAGGAGCATGTGAGGGACCCAGGTTGTTTAGCCGGGAGAGAAGGAGACTGAGCTGAGGGAAGCCCTTGATCTCTACAACTCCTTGAAAGGAGGTTGGAGCCAGGAGGGGGTTGGTCTCTTCTGAGATATAGTAACAAGCAACAGAACAAGAAGAAATGGCCTCAAGTTGTACCAGGGAGGTTTAGATTGGGCAAGAGAAACAATTTCCTCCCTGAAAGGGTTGTCAAAGCCTGGAACAGGCTGCCCAAGCAGTGGTGGCATCTACTACAGGCAACCTCATTGAGGGGAGCCCACTTGTGAAGCCTTCCTACTCCAGCTACTGGGGGTTTGGGCTCTCAGGCTCTTGTCCTCCTGGGGGACTTGAACCACCCTGGCATCTTCTGGAAAAATAGCATGGTGAGCTGCAGGCAGTCAAGGACACTCCTGAGCCAGGTATTAGACACCCCCTACCCAAGAGGGTGTGATACTGGGCCTGATGGTCACGAATGCAAGTGAACTCATCAGTGATGCTAAGACTAGGGGCAGCCTGGCCTGCAATGATCACATACTGGTGGAGTTTGCAGTCCTAAGGAACATGGGACAAGCAAGGAGTAAAGTCAGGACTCTGAGTTTTAGAAAAACAAACTTCCAGCTCTTCAAGGAGCTAGTGGGAATCCCTGGGAAACAGTGCTCAAGAACAGGGAAGGATAACAGAGCTGTCAGATCTTGCTTTCCTTAGAGAGCAAGGCCTCTCAATCCCTACGTGTAAGAAATCAGGCAAGGGAGGGAATAGACTACTATGACTGAATTGAGACCTGCTGGTAAACATAAATAGCAAAAGAGAACTGTACAGGCAGTGGAAGCAGGGACAGAGAGTCTGGAAGGAGTACAGGAACACCACACAGTTGTGTAGTGATGAGGTCAGGAAGGTCAAGGCATGGCTGGAACTGAACTTGGCAAGGGATGCAAAGAACAACAAGAAGGGCTTCTACAGGTACCTCAACCAACAAGGGAAGGTTAGAGAAAGCCTTCTTCCTCTGATGAGTGGGAATGGTGAGCTGGTGTCAATAGAGGAGGATAAATTTTAAGTACTCAGTAACTTCCTTGCCTCAGTCTTCACTGGCAGTCTTGCTCCTCACCCCTCCCAAGTTGGGGGATCACTAGGTGAAAACCATGGGGATAAAGTCTATGCCACTGTAAGGCAAGATCAGGTCCCGGTCCACCTAACTAGTCTGAACATACATAAATCTATGGGACCTGATAAAATTCATCCCAGAGTCAGAAGAAATTGGCTGAGGTAGTCACGAAGCCCCACTCCATAAAGTTTGAGAAGTCCTGGCAATCAGGTAAAGTCCCTAGAGGCTGGAAGAAGGGAAATGTTGTGCTTATGTTTAAAAAGGGAATTGCCAACCTGTCAGCCTCACCCTGCCATGCCTGGGAAGATCATGGAACAGATCCTCCTAGAAGCATAGCCTAGAACTTCTACACTATATTAAAGCACATAAAGGGCAGAGAAATTATTTGCGACATCCAGCATGGCTTCAGCAAGGGCAAGTCCTGCCTCACTAACCTAGTGGCTTTCTGCAATGGAGTTACTACATTGGCAGACAAGAGACCAACAGATGTCATCCATCTGGACTTCTGTAAAGCCTTTGACACAATCCCAAACAATGTCCTTCTCTCTAAACTGGAGAGATACGGATTTAATGGGTGGACTGTTCAGGGCCTAAGAAATTGGTTGGATGGTCGTGTCCAGGTGGAGAGCAGTGACAAGTGGCGTCCCTCAGGGGTCCGGGACCTGTACTGTTTAATGTTTTTAACAGTGACATAGACAGCAGGATGGAGTGCACTCCAGCAAGTTTGCTGATTATACCAATCTGAGTGGTGCAGCTGAGGGACAGGATGCCATCCAGAGGGGCCAGGACAGGCTGAAATGAATCTCATGAGGTTCAATAATACAAAGTTCATGGTCCTGCACCTGGGTCAGGGCAATCCTCAATATCAGTGCAGGCTGGGGAATGATGAGATTGAGAGCAGCCCTGCAGATAAGGACTTTGAAGTGCTGATGGATGAAAAGCTGGAAATGTCTTGGGGGTACTGGTGGGTGAGAAGCGAGACATGAGCCAGCAGTGTATACTTGCAGCCCAGAAGGCAAATCACATCACGGGCTGCATCACAAGAAGTGCAGTCAGCAGATAAAGAGAGGTGATTCTGCCACTCTGTTCTGGTGAGGCCTCCCCCAGGGTGCCGTGTCCAGTTCTGGGGCCCCTTACACAAGAATGACATGGATCTGCTGGAGTGGGTCTGGAGGAAGCCACAAGCGGCTGGAACACCTCTCCTACAAAGACAGTCTGAGAGAGCTGGAGTTGTTCAGCTTGGAGAAGAGAATACTCCAGGAAAACCTTATAGCAGCATTTCAGTATCTGAAGGAGACCTACAGGAAGTCTGGGGAGGGACTGTTTAGAAGGGCATGTAGTAATAGGATGTAGGGTAGATTTAGGTTGGACATTAGGAAGAAGTTCCTTACAATGACAGTGGTGAATTACTGGAAGAAGTTGTCCAGAGATGTGGTGAAGGTCTGACCACTTGAGACACTCAAGTTCAGACTTGATGTGGCCCTGGACAGCCTGATCTAGTTGGAGGTGTCCCTGCTCACTGCAGAGGGGTTGGACAAGATGACCTTTGAGGGTCCCTTCCAACCCCATGCAATCTGTTAATCCATGAAACATGAATGATGACTTTCTGAAACTGTCTGCTAAGTAAACTGTGTATGGTTGTCCAAGTATTGTTATCACCACTTTTAGAAGCTAATTTTTATGTTGTAGAACAATATTAAAGTTTCAAGAAATAAACAAGGAAATTCACTGGGTAAGTAGAGCAGATTTTTCATAGCATTTCTGTGTCCAGAGAAGGGCCACGAGGATGATCAGAGGGCTGGAGCACCTCTCCTATGAGGACAGACTGAAGGAGTTGGGGCTGTTCAGCCTGGAGAAGAGAAGGCTCCGAGGTGACCTCATTGTGGCCTTCCAGTATCTGAAGGGGGCCTACAAGAAGGCTGGGGAGGGACTTTTCAGACTATCAGGGAGTGATAGGACTAGGGGGAATGGGATGAAGCTGGAGGTGGGGAGATTCAGGCTGGATGTGAGGAGGAAGTTCTTCACCGTGAGAGTGGTGAAGCCCTGGAATGGGTTGTCCAGGGAGGTGGTTGAGGCCCCGTCCCTTGCGGTGTTTAAGACCAGGCTGGACGAGGCTCTGTCCAGCCTGATCTAGGGTAGAGTGTCCCTGCCCATGGCAGGGGGGTTGGAACTAGATGATCCTTGTGGTCCCTTCCAACCCTAACTGAAACTATGAAACTATGAGATGCACACATATTTCCAGAAGTATCTTTGGTCTCTGATGTTGGATCATAACATTTTGTTTAGTAAAAGTTGAGGCTTTTAAAAAGCAACAGAGGAAAGGTCTTTAAGTACATTCTAATGTCTTATAATTAAGAAATAAAATAGCTTAATATAGGTGCCTGTGTGTATATATCATTATATGTATAGGAAATGTTTTCTGTGCACATGTGTAATATATTAAAGAATAACTGAGATTTAAACTCTTCTTAACTAAAGTCTTGCTTTCACTGCTATGGACCACAATGGCAAATACCCTGTAATACCCACATCCTGCAGAGGGTGCGAGGCCTGGTGGCCCTGGTTCTGCTAAGGGGCAGCATCCTGTGCAAAAGGAAAGACTCTGAATTATTCATATGTCTATGTCTTGAACTCCCTTGCTGCAGTCTGAAGATGTACTTCAATGAACAGGAAAATTGGAGCTGGACCCTAAACTGGAACTGGACTCCCTTAGCTCTTTTTTTGAAATACCAAGATAAAAACATTTAAATAACTTGATCCTTGTGTTTGTTTTCAGTCCTTCCCTGGATGTCTGTGCTACAGATCAAAGAACTAAGCGAAACACACCTTTAACTGTTTGCAAGATGCATGCCTTGGAGTGTATGGGCAGAAAATACTCTCTTACGAATGGGGAAAACTGCAAAACACCTCAGGCAGCTGAAATACCGTGTGGCTCATGCCGTTCTTGGGAAAAATGTGATGGTAAGAAAATCTTCACAATTGTAAGCAACATTGTTCATATGATATTAGTTGCACATTACCTGTAACTCTGTCCTGGCATGGTATCTCCAGACCCTCTCAGAAGCACCTGCTAGGCTGGTTCAAACCATCAGCCCAGTGTTTGGCGTCCAGGTATGGGAGGAATCTCCAACCATGGCAAAGAAAACTCTGCAGGATATTGTAACAAAATGTACTATCTGCAGGAAAAACTTATTCCTTGTTCACTGTGAAGTGAATTACCATGTTGGTTCTCTGTAAGTTTTGGGTGAAACCCTTGCCCAACTATTTTTACAGTACCCACCTGTTTTAAATTCCTTAACATGGTAATTGTGGGTGTCCTTATGGTCCTGAGGAGTAACTAATCTTTTCCTGAAATTTGCCAAGCAGCACCTCCAGGAGTGTCTTTGGTAAGAAATTGCATGTTTTGTTCTGTACTGTATAGGAACACCACTTCTGGTTTTGCTTCACTGCCTATGCCCACTTTCTCCTATTTTGATCAAAGGTGAATGTCTCTTCAGTCAGAGGAATAATTCCAGTCTTTTGCAGTCTGTCTGCTGTGGAAGTTTTCAAATTCCCTGATCTTATTTCCCTGATTGTCCTACACTTCATTGCATTTAATGGAAGGGAAGAAGTGGAAAGATAAAGAAGTAAATTAGGTTTTTACAGGTGCCCCGGATAAAGGCATGGTTATTACAATATTTTTAAAATATTACAATATTTTTAAAATAAAGAAGATTATTTGATAGGAATTGATCTGGTTTGTCTAACAAGGTTGAATAGACACCAAAAAAAGGAAAAGATGAAAACCCCCAAACCCAAATGGAAATTGATAATCAAAACTGTCTGGAGCTTCAACAGAGACAGAGAGAGGGAAAAAAAAAGGTACAACACTAAAACATAGTTATGAAAAACAGATCTCAGATAGGATCATCTTCTTATGTAATTATTTAGCTCTTGTCACTGATACAACTATTCGTATTTAGGAGTAGATCCTTTGAACTAAGCAAAACTACCTGTTTATAAAGAAAGATGCCCGTTATAAGTGTTTTCATGATTAGTTTGTCACTGTCCAAGGAATAGATATCTCATTTTATATGTTACCTGGACTCTGGAGCAGTACACACACCAACCAGTTCAGTACTGTGTCCAGTTCTGGGCCCCTCAGTTTAAGGACATCGAGACACTTGAACATGTCCAGAGAAGGGCAACAAGGCTGGTGAGAGGCCTTGAGCGCAAGCCCTATGAGGAGAGGCTGAGGGAGCTGGGGTTGTTTAGCCTGGAGAAGAGGAGGCTCAGGGGCGACCTCATTGCTCTCTGCAACTACCTGAAGGGTGGTTGTAGCCAGGAAGGGGTTAGTCTCTTCTCCCTAGCAACCAGCACCAGAACAAGGGGACACAGTCTCAAGCTGCACCAGGGGAAGTTTAGGCTCGAGGTGAGGAGAAAGTTCTTCACTGAGAGAGTCATTCGCCATTGGAATGTGCTGCCCGGGGAGGTGGTAGAGTCACTGTCCCTGGAGGTGTTCAAGAGGGGAGTGGATGTGGCACTTGGTGCCATGGTCTAGTCATGGGGTCTGTGGTGACAGGTTGGACTCGATGATCTTCGAGGTCTCTTCCAACCTTGGTGATACTGTGATACTGTGAATATCACAGGCGCTTTGAACAAGCTTTTCCCACAAGCACAGTCAGCCTCTACTCCAAAGGTGCACAATCCGCCACTGCTCCAAAGGTGCAACAGTGCACCACTTGTTTCCACTTCCACTTTTCCTGCTGAACCTGAATATCAGCTCTTTCTTATAAATGTCTTTGATATTGAAAAGTCTCCCCACAATCAAGTCTCCCCAGAGCCTGCTCTTCTCTATGCTGAACAACACCAACTCTCAGCCTTTGCTCATAAGGAAGATGTTCCATTCCTCTAATTTTTGTGTCTCTCCTCTGGACCACCTCTAACAGGTTTATGTTTGTGTACTGAGTACCCTCTAAAAAATTAGTCTCAATTGTACAGTTTTGCTGGAAATGTAATAGTCTGGGTTTTGTTGATGTGGATACCATCCTGAGTGTTTTCCTTCTGTGCTTTTCCTTAGAGCAATCCAACACCTGTGTTTGTGATGAAGACAGGCCATGCAAGGAGGAAGGTATCCAGATCTGTGCTGAAGTGAGCGGCTCAGCTGCCCACCAGACCATGACTGAGTGTGAAGCAGGGCAGCTCAAATGCCAGGGGGAGACTGTCACCCTTGTCAGTATTAGGCCCTGTGACATACAGAGCAAATAAGATACATTACGGTTCATTTTGCTTATTGCCATGGGATATGTCAAAATATGTCAACTCTTGGGCACAACATACTTCAAATCTGGAACTACCAAATATAAGTTCTGCTGTGAAGTCTGCTGCTGATGGCACTGTGTGCATTGGCTCTGGTCTGCACTTAATCAGGGCCCAAGGCTCTTCTTTAGGCAGAGCTGCACTCACTTCCAGCGCTCATGACAAGACTCTTGCTTAGGCCCTGAACTTAGCACTGGCAAGTCTACTTTGCATTTCCATTACAATTTAAAAATATTGCCAAGTGCAAATACCAACACAGCATTTCTAATGATAGATTACTGTGTCTGACATTGTAAACACATCTTTGTTAAAGCCACACAATCCTAGGTATGCACTGAGTAGATTTAGATTGGAAAAAAATAGACTAAAATAGGCTTGACAGAGTAAGAGGTATGATTCTTCTCTTTTGATAAAGTAGCTTCTCTCTTTTGTGCATTATTTACTTGAGGGAAAAGTATGCGTTGCATTGAACCTGTTGTTGAGCCTGCAACTCTTAAAGGTCAAAATTATGTGCATTAATAGTAAAACTATCTTTATGTAGTGAGAAGGCTTATATGCTTGCATCTTCTTGTACACAGAACAATTTCAAGAAAAATTACCATTTTAACTTGTTTTATCTCTCATTGAGAGCTACATTTGCATGTGCAGATAGTTCGGTTGCATTTGTCACATGCATCTGGGCAAAGACTAGTCTGATTACAGACCATTGCACGTAGAGGCCTTCCACCCCAGCAAGACTGTCACAAAGGCAGCTGTTAGAGAAAGTGTATCTTCACAGAAGTGGAGACCTTCCACATGCAGTGCCCCTGGAGATACTTTTGAACAACCTTCTAAGGCTACTCTCCAACAAAAGAAGTTTCTTGCACTCTTTCCTTACACAGCTAAACATGCTGTCTAGTGTATTCAGGTAGTGGTACCTTTGCTCACTTATCGTGTACCTTGCAAGTCTGTTCAGGTACCCAAACTGGCAGTCTGATCTCTTCTGATTATTCTCAGATGCAAAAAAGGGCTGGATAACAACTGGGTGATCAAATAAGTGCTGTGCTATCAACAGGAATCCTGTGTGCTTTTTAACAACAGATTTTATTTTTTGCTATCAATAAATACCTACAAAACATCTGTCTTAGTTGTCATGTTTGTACCTGTAACTTCCTTATACAAATCCTGCCCTCAGATGGAAAAGCTTTGCGTTCTGTGGTGCTGGCAGTGAGGATTAAGCTGGTACAGGAGCAGCATGCTTTCCCCTGGAGACTCCCTCTCCTGAGGGCAGCTATATTGAAGGGGAAGGCTTCTGCTGGATTAACTGGAAAGCTCTCCTTTATGTTGGCTAGAACTTAGTGGCACATTTTGGGGTTTTGAGCAAACTGTAAATTTTCTTAAATTGCTTATAGAAGAAAACAAGCAGAATGGAAGCCAAATTAATTTAATCAGTATTTGATCTGTATTATTTGTTCAGGAATAGCGTGTTTGGAGAGCAACCATTTTTTTGCCCCTTGGTTACTCCCAATTCTCTTCTCCACGATTTCTGGCCTTTTTCTTAGGGCAGCTGGGACATGTGGGGCATGAGCCCACTGAGTAGCAGAAGCTTCCATAGCTGCTGGAGGAAAGACAAAATCAGCTGGAAATTTCCTGACAGAACAGAGATACTAAGTGGCTTGGTGATTCATTTCCTCAAACCCAGTGAAACATATGAAACCAGTGCAGGGACTCAAAATACTGAGAATTCCTCCTTAAGAAACAGTTAGAAAAAAAATAATGTTGCCTGATAATTGTCTTGATACATCATCAGGAACAGATCTCCCCATCCATAAAACAAATTAGTCTGAGATAGGACAAACAATATATTAATGAAGGCTGCATTTCAAATGTTTCATCCAGTCCCTGACATCTCTTTCTTTATCTGACCCAGCTAAATTATTACAGGGATCCTTTTTCTTTCTAATTATCCACTCCATCTTTTTCCCCTCCTACATCTCAGCCCAGACAGCTCTATGGACGTCTCATAGATCCTTTCTCTCCTAGCCACTTGCCTACAGGTGTCCAGCAAAATCTGCTCTCCTTGGCACCAACACTGTAGTCCTTTCCTTGCCTTACTTTTGCCATGTAACTGTTTTCAGTCTTGTATTTGATTAAGTCAGAAAGTGCCTCAATTCCGTCCTCCATCCTAAAAAGTAAGGTGAGTAGGTAGAAACTGAAAGTATTCAAGTCCATGGGACCCGACGGGATACACTCACAGGTGCTGAGAGAACTGGCAGATGAGGTTGCTAAGCCCCTCTCTATTATATTCCAAAAGTCATGGCAGACTGGGGAAGTCCCCACAGACTGGAAAAGGGCAAACATTGCTCCCATTTTCTAAAAGGGTAAGAAGGAGGAACCAGGGAACTACAGGCCAGTCAGTCTCACCTCTGTGCCCGGAAAGATCATGGAGCAGATCCTCCTGGAGGCACTACTGACTCAGAAGAATAGTGAAGAGGTGATTGGGAGCAGTCAGCATGGCTTTGCCAAGGGCAAATCCTGCCTGACAAACCTGGTGGCCTTCTATGAACAGGTGACAGCATTAATAGGTGAGGGGCGAGCAACTGATGTCATTTACCTGGACCTGAGCAAAGCCTTCGACACTGTCCCACACCACATCCTGGTCTCCAAGCTGGTGCCACATGGGTTTGATGGCTGGACCACTAGATGGATAAAGAACTGGCTTGATGGACACACCCAAAGGATGGCTGTCAATGGGTCCATGTCCCAGTGGAGGCCAGTGACAAGCGGAGTCCCTCAGGGATCAGTCCTGGGACCAGTCTTGTTCAACATCTTTGTGGGTGCCATGGACAGTGGCATTGAGTGCACCCTCAGCAAGTTTGCTGATGACACCAAGCTGTGTGGTGCAGCAGACACGCTGGAGGGAAGGGATGCCATCCAGAGGGACCTTGACAGGCTGGAGAGGTGGGCACAAGCCAACCTCATGAGCTTCAACAAGACCAAGTGCAGGGTCTTGCATCTGGGTCGAGGCAACCCCAGGCACAAATCCAGGCTGGACAGTGACTGGCTGGAGAGCAGCCCTGAGGAGAGAGACTTGGGGGTGCTGGTGGACGAGAAGCTCAACATGAGCTCTCAATGTGCACTTGCAGCCCGGAAAGCCAATCAGATCCTGGGCTGCATCAGGAGAAGTGTGGCCAGCAGGTCAAGGGAGGTGATTCTCCCCCTCTACTCAGCTCTGCTGAGACCCCACCTGGAGTACTGCCTCCAGTTCTGGAGCCCCTATTACAAGAGGGATCTGGAGGTGCTGGAGGGTGTCTAGAGAAGGGCCACGAGGTTGATCAGAGGGCTGGAGCACCTCTCCTATGAGGACAGACTGAAGGAGTTGGGGCTGTTCAGTTTGGAGAAGAGAAGGCTCTGAGGTGACCTCATTGTGGCCTTCCAGTATCTGAAGGGGGCATACAAGAATGCTGGGAGGGACTTCTCAGGCTATCAGGTAGTGATATGAGTAGGGGGAATGGAATAAAGCTGGAGGTGGGGTGATTCAGGCTGGATGTGAGGAGGAAGTTCTTCACCATGAGAGTGGTGAGGCCCTGGAATGGGCTATCGAGGGAGGTGGTTGAGGCCCCGTCCCTGGAGGTGTTTAAGACCAGGCTGGATGAGGCTCTGGCCAGCCTGATCTAGTGTAGGATGTCCCTGCCCATGGCAGGGGGGCTGGAACTAGATGATCCTTGTGGTCCCTTCCAACCCTGACTGAAACTATGAAACTAAGTTTTCTTTTAACCAATATGACTACTTAATGAAGGAAAGACAAGTTCTTACATGACCAGTAGTTGGGACTACAATTTGTCCAATCATTCATTCACCCCTGTAGTGTGCATGTCTGCTGGCTATACTTTAGCCCTTCCAGTACAGAAGCATCCCCAGTCACTGTGACCCACCTCTTCATCATGCCAAACTAACAAGGAAATGCATTTTTCCGGGTGAGAAAGCATAGGCAGATGAATTAGCATCAGATGAGAAGAATGACAGAATGATTCAATGGAACCAATCAGCTTACCTGGCAGAGAGTGGTAAACCTCTTTGTTTTATCTGAACTGAATGACTGCATGCTTCTTTTGGGTGAGCATTTGTCCCATCATCATGAGTCAGGATACTTGGAAAGTGTTCCTCCAGGCCACACCTGCAGTACTGTGTCCAGTTCTGGGCACCTCAGTTTAGGAAGGATGTTGACTTTCTGGAACATGTCCAGAGAAGGGCAACCAAGTTGGTGAGGGGTTTGGAGCACAAGCCCTATGAGGAGAGGCTGAGGGAGCTGGGGTTGCTTAGCCTGGAGAAGAGGAGACTCAGGGGTGACCTTATTGCTCTCTACAACTCCCTGAAGGGAGATTGTAGACAGGCAGAGGTTGGTCTCTTCTCCCAGGCAGGCAGCACCAGAACAAGAGGACACAGTCTCAGGCTGCACCAGGGGAGGTTTAGACTGGATGTTCGGAGGAAGTTCTACAAAGAGAGAGTGATTGCCCATTGGAATGGGCTGCCTGGGGAGGTGGTGGAGTCACCATCATTGGAGGTGTTCAGGAGGAGACTTGATGGGGTGCTTGGTGCCATGATCTAGTTGTTTAGGTGGGTTGGATTGGTTGATAGGTTGGACACGATGATCTTGAAGGTCTCTTCCAACCTGGATTTATTGTATTGTATTGTATTGTATTGTATTGTATTGTATTGTATTGTATTGTTTGATGTTAGATGGCATGAGCTTTCGGAAGGTGAAAAGCAGAAATTGGGATCTACAGAACACTTCCATGACAGATTATGAGCTTTTATGGGAACTGAGCTCTTTAAAACTCTTTAAAGCTACTGAGAGCATCACTCTGCCTTGTTTACACATTTCCCAGTCTATGATGCCACATCCAGCGCGTGGCTGGGAGAGCAGGCAGCGGCGAGGCACTCGGCTCTGAGAGCTTGCTTTTGGCTTTGCTTTCCTTGCTTTTCAGGAGGTAGGGGGCTGGTGGCTCGGGACCTCCTGGAGAGGGGAGGAGGGGCAGCAGGCTCGGGTTGCCTACGTGCCTGAGGGCAGTGACGGAGCAGGGGGAGGGGTTGCCGCGGAAACCGCGCGCAAACCAAACAGACCCCAGCGCGTGGCTGAGAGAGCAGGCAGCCGCGAGGAACTCGGCTCTGAGAGCTTGCTTTTGGCTTTGCTTTCCTTGCTTTTCAGGAGGTAGGGGGCTGGTGGCTCGGGACCTCCTGGAGAGGGGAGGAGGGGCAGCAGGCTCGGGTTGCCTACGTGCCTGAGGGCAGTGATGTAGCAGGGGGAGGGGTTGCCGCGGAAACCGCGCGCAAACCAAACAGACCCCAGCGCGTGGCTGAGAGAGCAGGCAGCGGCGAGGCGCTCGGCTCTGAGAGCAGGCAGCGGCGAGGCGCTCGGCTCTGAGAGCAGGCAGCGGCGAGGCGCTCGGCTCTGGGAGCCTTCCCACTGAGGGAGGGGAAAAAAAAAAAAAAAAAAAAAAAAAAAAAGGCGCCGGGTGGAGAGGGTGGTTAAGAGGGTGGTTACAGCAGCATTACAGCAATATGGTTACTACTAGAAGTAAGGCTAGTAGAAGAACAGTGGGCACCCAAACAGAGGCCACTCACAAGCATGCAGGTGTTCAGGTGGGTGGCTGCAGTGAGTGCTGGGATCTGGCACTCGACATGGAGGATGGAAGGAACAACTCCTGTGTCAGATGTGAGCAGATCAGTGATCTGATGAGCATGGTGGCTGAACTAAAAGAAGAGGTAGAAAGGCTAAGAGCTGTAAGAGACAGCAAAAGGAACATTGACTATTTCCAAAATCTAACCTCTACTAAACTAGAACAGGGGGTGACTCTTAGTGAAACAGGGAGTTTGGTACCTTCCCATCAGCAAGCCTCTCAGCCTCCCTGCAGTAACCCACAAGGGCAGGGCCAATGGGAGCAGGTCTCTGCCCGACAGAAGAAATGCAGACGGAGCAAGCCTGCTACTTTGAGCAACACACTGCCTACAGTGCAGGTACAGAATAGGTATGAGGCTCTGCAGGAGGAACAGGTCATAGGTGAGGACGAGGACTCAAGGAAGGCAGAAGCTGCACCAATGACAGGTTGCCTCAGGCCAGCTATCAAAACTAGACCAGAAAAGAAACCTCGCAGGGTCACCGTTATAGGAGACTCCCTACTGAAGGGAGCAGAGGGTCCAATATGCAGACCAGACCCCTTTCATAGGGAGATCTGCTGCCTCCCTGGTGCCCAAGTAAAGGACATTATAGGCAAAATTCCCAAACTCGTGAGTCCTTCAGACTACTCCCCACTGCTGGTCTTACAGGTGGGTAGTGATGATGCAACAACGAGAGGCTCGCAATCAATTAAAAGTGATTTCAGAACCTTGGGGCACCTGCTAAAGGGATCAGGAGCCCAGGTTGTGTTCTCTGCTATCCCTCTAATGTCAGCGATGGATGAGGGAACACTGAGGAAGAGCCAACAGGTCAATTCATGGCTCCGGGGCTGGTGCCATCGACAGGGATTTGGGTTCTACAATCATGGCTTGGTTTACAAGGCACCAGAGCTGCAAACAACTAATGGGGCACACTTGTCCCAGTGGGGGAAAAGGATCCTGGGGCAGGAATTGGCAGGGCTCATTGATAGGGCTTTAAACTAGACTTGAAGGGGGAAGGGGTTAATAATCTCCTGCTGGCCTGTGAGAAGCAGAGGGGCAGCTCACCAGAGGCAGTGGGATGGAGAGCTGCTAAGGGCTCTCAACTTGCTGCCCTGAGGCAAGACACAGATGACACACCAGGACACCCTGTGGAAACCAAGGGGAATTGGCAGAAGAGGACGACAGGGCCAGCCCAGCTGAAGTGCTTCTATGCAAATGCACGCAGCTTGGGCAACAAACAGGATGAATTAATGGCCATCGTGCTGCTGGGAGGCCATGACATAGTGGGCATTACTGAAACTTGGTGGGATGATTCCCATGATTGGAATGTAGGGATAGATGGGTATAAGCTTTTTAGGAAGGATAGGCAGGGAAGGAGAGGAGGAGGTGTTGCCCTCTATGTCAAGAACCAGCTGGAGTCAGCAGAACTCCACCTGGGGAGGGATGATGAGATGGTTGAGAGTATATGGGTTAGAATTAAAGGCAAGACAGGGGAAGGAGATATTACTGTGGGGGTCTCCTACAGGCCACCTGACCAGCAGAACCAAGCAGATGAGGCCCTCCACAGGCAAATAGAAGCGGCTTCCAGGTCACAAGCCCTGGTCCTCATGGGTGATTTCAACCACCCTGACATCTGCTGGAGGGACAACACAGCAAGGCACCAGCAATCCAGGATGTTCCTGGACTGCATAGAAGACAACTTCCTCCTCCAAATGGTAGAGGAACCAACAAGAAAAGGTGCTATGCTGGACCTTGTTCTCACCAACAGGGAAGGGCTGGTAACCAATGTGAGACTCAGAGACTGCCTTGGCTGCAGTGACCATGAAGCAGTTGAATTTAATATCCTCAGGGCTATCAGGAGGACCTATTCTAAGCTTATGACCCTAGACTTTAGGCGTGCAGACTTCGATCACTTCAGGAATCTGCTAGCCAAAGTGTCATGGGACAAAGCCCTGGAGGGAAGAGGGACCCAGGAAGCTGGTCAGTATTCAAGGACCACCTCCTCTGTGTCCAGGAGCTATGTATACCAACAAAGAGAAAAACAGGGAAGAACGCTAGGAGGCCTGCCTGGATGAACAAGGAGCTCCTGGACACACTATTACTTAAAAAGAAACTCTACAGGCAGTGGAGGGAAGGACAGATAGAACAGGGGGGATATAAGGAAGCTGCCCGAGCAGCAAGAGGCCTGGTTAGGAAAGCCAAAGCAGAGTTTGAATTGAATCTAGCCAGGGAGGTCAAAGGGAGCACTAAGAACTTCTACAGGTATATTAATGGCAAGAAGAAGAGTAGGGAAGGTGTGGGCCCCCTCAGAAAGGCAACTGGTGAATTGGTCACAAGTGATGTGGAAAAGGCTGAGGTACTCAATAACTTCTTTACCTCAGTCTTCACTGCAAGGGCCTCCAGCCACACTCCTGGAGTCATGGCAGACGATGCCAGGGATGGGGAGGAAGAACTGCCCATGGTAAGTGAAGCTCAGGTTCGTGATCACCTGAAGAACCTGAAAGTGTTCAAGTCCATGGGACCCGACGGGATACACCCACGGGTGCTGAGAGAACTGGCAGATGAGGTTGCTAAGCCCCTCTCTATTATATTCCAAAAGTCATGGCAGACTGGGGCAGTCCCCACAGGCTGGAAAAGGGCAAACATTGCTCCCATTTTCAAAAAGGGTAAGAAGGAGGAACCAGGGAACTACAGGCCGGTCAGTCTCACCTCTGTGCCCGGAGAGATCATGGAGCAGATCCTCCTGGAGGCACTGCTGACTCAGAAGAGTAGTGAAGAGGTGATTGGGAGCAGTCAGCATGGCTTTGCCAAGGGCAAATCCTGCCTGACAAACCTGGTGGCCTTCTATGAACAGGTGACAGCATTAATAGATGAGGGGCAAGCAACTGATGTCGTTTACCTGGACCTGAGCAAAGCCTTTGACATTGTCCCACACCACATCCTGGTCTCCAAGCTGGTGACACACGGGTTTGATGGATGGACCACCAGATGGATAAGGAACTGGCTTGATGGCCGCACCCAAAGAGTGGCTGTCAATGGATCCATGTCCCAGTGGAGGCCACTGACAAGCGGAGTCCCTCAGGGATCAGTCCTGGGACCAGTCTTGTTCAACATCTTTGTGGGTGCCATGGACAGTGGCATTGAGTGCACCCTCAGCAAGTTTGCTGATGACACCAAGCTGTGTGGTGCAGCAGACACGCTGGAGGGAAGAGATGCCATCCAGAGGGACCTTGACAGGCTGGAGAGGTGGGCACAGGCCAACCTCATGAGCTTCAACAAGACCAAGTGCAGGGTCCTGCATCTGGGTCGAGGCAATCCCAGGCACAAATACAGGTTGGGCAGTGACTGGCTGGGGAGCAGCCCAGAGGAGAGAGACCTGGGGGTGCTGGTGGACGAGAAGCTCAACATGAGCTCTCAAATGTGCACTTGCAGCCTGCAAAGCCAATCAGATCCTGGGCTGCATCAGGGGAAGTGTGGCCAGCAGGGCAAGGGAGGTGATTCTCCCCCTCTACTCAGCTCTGGTGAGACCCCACCTGGAGTACTGCCTCCAGTTGTGGAGCCCCTATTACAAGAGGGATCTGGAGGTGCTGGAACGTGTCCAGAGAAGGGCCACGAGGATGATCAGAGGGCTGGAGCCCCTCTCCTATGAGGACAGACTGAGGGAGTTGGGGCTGTTCAGTCTGGAGAAGAGAAGGCTCCGAGGTGACCTCATTGTGGCCTTCCAGTATCTGAAGGGGGCCTACAAGAAGGCTGGGGAGGGACTTCTCAGGCTATCAGGGAGTGATAGGACTAGGGGGAATGGGATGAAGCTGGAGGTGGGGAGATTCAGGCTGGATGTGAGGAGGAAGTTCTTCACCGTGAGGGTGGTGAAGGCCTGGAATGGGTTGTCCAGGGAGGTGGTTGAGGCCCCGTCCCTTGCGGTGTTTAAGACCAGGCTGGACGAGGCTCTGTCCAGCCTGATCTAGGGTAGAGTGTCCCTGCCCATGGCAGGGGGGTTGGAACTAGATGATCCTTGTGGTCCTTTCCAACCCTAACTGAAACTATGAAACTATGAAACTATCCAATGAGATGTGCAGCATATACATACCGGGGTTGGAACTAGATGATCCTTGTGGTCCCTTCCAACCCTGACTGATACTATGATACTACTATGGTGAACTGTGCCAATATAGGAAGTGAAATTCAGCCTTGGTTGCTTCTTTACAAAACAGTGGTCCCTTGAGCATCAGCACTAACAAGACCTGTTTTTCTATGAAATAGGGTTTTTTTAATAGGTACTGTGATTAATAAGAAGAAGTCTGAACTGCATCCTTTCTCTATGTGAAGACACCAGAGAGATCTCCCCCTACTCAGATGCCTATTTTCATACAAGATAATGAAGAATCAGTACCTTTGGAACATCTAACCTTCTGTTATACGTTGTTAAAAGATGAACAACATATCCAAATACTGTGGAAGGGACAAAACAGATAGATAGACTCCTGATCATGTAGCCCAGAGATGGACTCCCTTTATGAAAAATAGCAAGCTGGAAAAGGAAAATGATGTCCCAGAAACAAAGATGGGAAAGATACTGTGAGACTGGTGGAGAACAGTAGCCTCAGCTTAAGCAAAAGACAAGTTGCTGGCAGAAACTTTGGAAAGAATAAAGTTCTTTGGATATACTTTTTCCTAATACTGGAGCAGCAAATTAACACCTGAACAGGAGAGAGACTTGGGGGTGCTGGTGGACGAGAAGCTCAACATGAGCTCTCAATGGGCACTTGCAGCCCTCAAAGCCAATCAGATCCTGGGCTGCATCAGGAGAAGTGTGGCCAGCAGGGCAAGGGAGGTGATTCTCCCCCTCTACTCAGCTCTGCTGAGACCCCACCTGGAGTACTGTGTCCAGTTCTGGAGCCCCTATTACAAGAGGGATCTGGAGGTGCTGGAGCGTGTCCAGAGAAGGGCCACGAGGATGATCAGAGGGCTGGAGCACCTCTCCTATGAGGACAGACTGAAGGAGTTGGGGCTGTTCAGTCTGGAGAAGAGAAGGCTCCCAGGTGACCTGATTGTGGCCTTCCAGTATCTGAAGGGGGCCTACAAGAAGACTGGGGAGGGACTTTTCAGGCTATCAGGTAGTGATAGGAGTAGGGGGAATGGGATGAAGCTGGAGGTGGGGAGATTCAGGCTGGACGTGAGGAGGAAGTTCTTCACCGTGAGGGTGGTGAGGCCCTGGAATGGGCTATCGAGGGAGGTGGTTGAGGCCCCGTCCCTGGAGGTGTTTAAGACCAGGCTGGATGAGGCTCTGGCCAGCCTGATCTAGTGGGGTGTCCCTGCCCATGGCAGGGGGGTTGGAACTAGATGATCCTTGTGGTCCCTTCCAACCCTAACTGAAACTATGAAACTATGAAACAGTGTCAGACACTGTCACACTGCAGCTTCCGCCCAGGTGGTAGCCTGCCTGCCTGGAAAGGGTTTGGGACATGTGTGCACCTGGAAACTAACTGAAAGAAAGTTGGTGGTCTATCAACCTGCTGTTGTTAAAATAATATTGGTAGCACTAATTGTGTGAGCCATCATTTGTGAATCTTTTTTTCACTGGAGACTGTATATTCATGGAATGCTTCCAACGGCTTTTTCATCTCAACTCTAATAAGAAATCTTCATCTCTCAGAGTGAGACATGTGGCATGGGAGGCTTTGGTTTTGCACTTGATGATCTGTAGCCCTGAAGAGCAACCTCCTAGGTGACAACGAATCGCATGTTTAGTGCACTGTCTAAAGCAAAACATCAATAACTAAACCAAAAATGTTTTGAAGAAAAATGTAACTTGGAAACACTGAAAAGCTGGTGAAAATAAAGTTTACAAGGTCAATTATTCCCCACCACTGATAGAGTAGACTCTCCACTAGTCGATTAAGACTGATTTAGGCATCAGTTACACAAATTCAATATTCACAAGTCCATGGTGCCTCATGAGATGCACTCAGGAGTGTTGAGAGAGTTGGTTCATGTCGCTGCTCCATCACTCCCCATAATTTTTAACAAAATCCTGGCAGACAGGAGAGGTGCCTGAAGACTGGAGGAAAGCCAGTGTCACTCCAGTCTTCAGAAAGGGCAAGAAAGAGGTTCCAGAAAACTACAGACCAGTCAGCCTCACATCCATCCCTGGAAAACTGATGGAGTGGCTCATGGAAGATGATGATCAGGAACATTCAGCATGGATTTACCAAGGGGTAAAGGACCTGCGAGTGCTGGTGGACAAGTTATCCCTGGGACAGCAATGTGCCCTTGTGGCCAAGAGGGCCAATGGGATCCTGGGGTGCATTAAGAAGAGTATGTCCAGCAGTTCAAGGCAGATTCTCCTCGCCCTCCCCTCTCCCCTAGAGAGACCTCACTGAGAGTACTACACCTAGTTCTGGGCTTCCCCAGTTCAAGATGGAGAGGGATCTGCTTGAGACCATCCAATGGAGGGCTACCAGAATGATTAAGGGACTGGAGCATGAGTCTTATGAGGAAAGACTGAGAGACCTGGGGCTTTTTAGTCTGGAGAGGAGGAGGCTGAGAGGGGAATCTAATAAATATATATAAATATACGAGGGGTAGATGCCAGGAAGGAAGGGACAGCCTCTTCTCTCTTGTGCCCTGTGATAGGACAAGGGACAACGGATGTAAACTACAGCACGGGAAGTTCCACCTCAACAGGAGGAAGACATTCTTCACTGTAAGGATCACAAAGCACTGGAATAAGCCCTGCAGAGAGGTTGTGGAGTCTCCTTCTCTGGGGACTTTCAAGACTCATCTGGTTGCATTCCTGTGCAGCCTACGCTAGGTCCTGCTCTGGCATGGAGGGTGGACTTGAAGATCTCCGGTGGTCCTTTCCAACCTCTAACATCCTGTGATCCAGTGAGAAGTTATTTTTTTTCTCCTATTCTGTTAATGTCTTAATTAGAAAGCTTCTCTTGTAGGCTTATCTTCCTCTTTGTTCTTGCTTGTGAGTTCATAACCTGATGAAACACACTTGCAATTTCTTTGGGGACAGATCTTTATCATAGTATCATAGTATCATAGTATCATAGTATCATAGTATCATAGTATCAGTCAGGGTTGGAAGGGACCACAAGGATCATCTAGTTCCAACCCCCCTGCCATGGGCAGGGACACCCCACACTAGATCAGGCTGGCCAGAGCCTCATCCAGCCTGGTCTTAAACACTTCCAGGGACGGGCCCCCAACCACCTCGCTGGATAACCCATTCCAGGCCTTCACCACTCTCATGGTGAAGAACTTCCTCCTCACATCCAGCCTGAATCTCCCCACCTCCAGATTCATTCCATTCCCCCTAGTCCTATCACTCCCTGATAGTCTGAAAAGTCCCTCCCCAGCCTTCTTGTAGGCCCCCTTCAGATACTGGAAGGCCACAATGAGGTCACCTCGGAGCCTTCTCTTCTCCAGACTGAACAGCCCCAACTCCTTCAGTCTGTCCTCATAGGAGAGGTGCTCCATCCCTCTGATCATCCTCGTGGCCCTTCTCTGGACACCTTCCAGCACCTCCAGATCCCTCTTGTAATAGGGGCTCCAGAACTGGATGCAGTACTCCAGGTGGGGTCTCAGCAGAGCTGAGTAGAGGGGGAGAATCACCTCCCTTGCCCTGCTGGCCACACTTCTCCTGATGCAGCCCAGGATCTGATTGGCTTTCCGGGCTGCAAGTGCACATTTGAGAGCTCATGTTGAGCTTCTCGTCCACCAGCACCCCCAAGTCTCTCTTATACCTGATGATTTTGCCAATTGCTTTCAACCTGGGAGCTGTTGCGTCACTTCTTTGTTCATTCTCTCTCCACCCCCAATAGAAGCCATGGTTTAGTTGATTAGATGATGTTGAGTGATAGGTTGATGATCTTGAAGGTCTTTCCCAACCTGGTTAACTTCTATTCTATTCTATTCTATTCTATTCTATTCTATTCTATTCTATTCTATTCTATTCTATTCTATTCTATTCTATTCGGGTCCTGCTGTCCTGCAAATATTCCTTAGGCTGTTATCAGTTTCGTAGTCAGGGGCAATGGGTAGAGTCTTGTGCCACAGCAGGCAAGAGCAAACTATCAACTCACTTTAGCACTTCCCTAAACAGATTTTTCTTATAATCAAACTTCTAAGAACTGTATGAAATGGGAACATGTATAATAAAATTTGACAAGAGGGAACCAGTTACAAAAAGCTGCAAATAGTGATTTGGAGCAGAATAGTTTCATAGTTTCATAGTTTCAGTTAGGGTTGGAAGGGACCACAAGGATCATCTAGTTCCAACCCCCCTGCCATGGGCAGGGACACTCTACCCTAGATCAGGCTGGACAGAGCCTCGTCCAGCCTGGTCTTAAACACCGCAAGGGACGGGGCCTCAACCACCTCCCTGGACAACCCATTCCAGGCCTTCACCACCCTCACGGTGAAGAACTTCCCCCTCACATCCAGCCTGAATCTCCCCACCTCCAGCTTCATCCCATTCCCCCTAGTCCTATCACTCCCTGATAGTCTGAAAAGTCCCTCCCCAGCCTTCTTGTATGCCCCCTTCAGATACTGGAAGGCCACAATCAGGTCACCTGGGAGCCTTCTCTTCTCCAGACTGAACAGCCCCAACTCCTTCAGTCTGTCCTCATAGGAGAGGTGCTCCAGCCCTCTGATCATCCTCGTGGCCCTTCTCTGGACACGCTCCAGCACCTCCAGATCCCTCTTGTAATAGGGGCTCCAGAACTGGAGGCAGTACTCCAGCTGGGGTCTCACCAGAGCCGAGTAGAGGGGGAGAATCCCCTCCCTTGACCTGCTGGCCACACTTCTCCTGATGCAGCCCAGGATCTGATTGGCTTTCTGGGCTGCAAGTGCACATTGAGAGCTCATGTTGAGCTTCTCGTCCACCAGCACCCCCAAGTCTCTCTCCTCTGGGCTGCTCCCCAGCCAGTCACTGCCCAACCTGTATTTGTGCCTGGGATTGCCTCGACCCAGATGCAGGACCCTGCACTTGGTCTTGTTGAAGCTCATGAGGTTGGCTTGTGCCCACCTCTCCAGTCAGTCAAGGTCCCTCTGGATGGCATCCCTTCCCTCCAGCCTGTCTGCTGCACCACACAGCTTGGTGTCATCAGCAACTGGGATAGTTCACTAGCTTCTGGTATATCAAGACTGTGGATTTGTATTTTACTGTTGAAGCAATTACACAGAGACTTTTATAGAGATTGTAGTGTTCACCTCCTGCATAATTACACAATGTATGATGATAACTGAATTTGTTCAGCATTATAAGGTCTTATTGGCACCCAGTGAACACTTGTGATGGGGAGAGCAGTGTAACTGCCGTATGTATTCTACTTGTGACATTAGTCCAGATACATGCGGCAGTAAAGGCTACTGCAAATTCTCCTCAGATAGACAAAGATGCCAAGGCTGGCACTTCTTGAGTGAGAATTAATTTATTTGGATCATCTCTCAGGGCATACGCATGCTGATTTCCCTGAAAACAGGATTGACCTCTTTTTTCCCTGTACATGCCATTCCTCTAAGCACTCAAATACTTGATATTGTCTCTCCTCCCACCAAGATGCAATCAGACTGTTCTATTCCTTGGAATACTGGCTGAAGCAAGAAGAAGAGGTGTTGTGACACTCAGTGGAAAAATTTCAGGACAATATCTACAGAATAGTTGGAGGTTTATTCTTTCTTCCTTTTTTTCCTCTCTACGTTATTTCCTCTATCAGATTTTGTAGAGGCTCACCAATAAAATGTGTTTCCAGGGAGGTCAAATCCCTGTAAGTTCCAAAGATGGCCTTAGGCTATGCCTATCTGCTCCCTCCACTCTTTAAACTGTAAACTGTCTAGACATAAAATAAACCAATCTGGGGACCATGTAGCTGCACTAGGGTGATACAGTGGCTGAGCTAATAAATCCTGGGGAGACCAGAATAGATTAACTCAAGCATAGCGCAGCACTTTGGAGAGCTCAGACAGCTTTTAGGCCGAGAAGAGGTGGCATAAATGCAGAGTGAGAGCCAGTACTGCCAGCTACAACTGCATCTGTTGAGGACTGAGTGCTTATCACAAAATCATAGAATCACAAAATATTAAGAGGTTGGAAGGGACCTCAAGAGATCATGGAGTCCACAACCCATGTCAAAGCAGGATCACTTAGGGTAGTCTGCACAGGAATGCATCCAGGTAGGTTTTGAAAGTCTCCAGAGAAAGGGACTCCACAACTTCCCTGTGCAGTCTGTTCCAGTGTTCTCTCACCCTTGTGGTAAAGAAGTTTCTCCTCATGTTGAGGTGAAACCTTCTATGTTCAAGTTTGTAACCACTGCTGCTTGTCTTATTACTGTGCACTATGGAAAAGAGATTTCCCCCTCCACATGACACCCACCCCTCAGATATTTATACACATGAATGAGATCCCCTCTCAGTCTTCTCTTCTCAAGATTAAACAGCTCCAGGTCTCTCAGTCTTTCTTCATAAGGGAGATGCTCAAGTCCCCTAATCATCCTCATGGCTCTCTGTTCGACTCTCTCCAGCAGGTTCCTGTCTCTCTTGAATTGGAGAACCCAAAACTAGACACAATACTCCAGGTGTGGTCACACCAGAGCAAAGTAGAGGGGAAGGAGAACTTTTCTAGACCTTGACTTTTCTTCATGCATCCCAGGATACCATTGGCTCTCTTGGCCACAAGGGCACATTGTTGTTCCATGGGGAACTTGCTGAGGGTACTCTCAATCCCCTCATCCAAGTCATTGATAAAGATATTGAACAAGACTGGACCCAGTACTGATCCCTGGAGAACACCACTAGATATAGGCCTTCAAGCTGATTCTGTGTCACTGATGACAACCCTCTGAACCCTGTTGTCAAGCAGGTTTGCAGTCCACCTCATGGACCAATCTTCTATGCCACATTTCCTGAGCTTTTCCAAGAGAGCCTTGACCTTTCTTGTTGCATCTCTGCATTCTCTGGCAATATTTCTATAATCCTCCCAATCAGACTTACCAGACTATTTTTCCATGTACTGTAAACCTTCTTTTTCATTTTTGAGTCTTTTCAAGAGCTCTCTGGTTATTCATGCAGGTCTCCTGCTTCCCATACTTGACTCTTTTATTTTCCCCCAAGGGAGTACATTTCTCTTGAACTTGGAGGAGGCAATGTTTGAATATTAACCAGCTCTCTTGTGTCCCCCTTCCTTCTAGAGCCCTAGCCCACTGGATACTTCTAAGTAGATTTTTGAGAGGGCAAATGTAGCCCTCTTAAAATCCAGGGTGGAAATTTTACTTATCCCCCTGCTTCTTTGACACAGATTTTTTTTAACCTACAAAGACAATAATGATTAAATCTCTGATCTCTCTGTGTGCATGCTCACATGTGCAGGCTAGCTGCAGCCTAAACTAGTATTGCTATATACATGGCTATATCAACAATGAGGTCATATGGTGGTGCTGGTCAGTGCTAAAGCATTTTCAGTCCCTCTACTAAATGTGTGTTTTCCCATGTGTGACAGATACACAAAAGCCTATCCATCAGGCCAGTAAGGAATGCAGTTGCTTCCCATCTTTATCTTGGCAGGGCTCTGCACATTGTGTCTGCCAAGAAAAATTTCATATTTACAGGAAAACTCACTGCTGTTCTCACCCTGTTACACAGTAAATAAAAGCATTGCACAACAAATGTTGACACATAGCTCTCAAATTTCACAAACTAAACAACCATGTATTCATTCACTCTAAGAAAATAAACTGGGATTTTAAAATTACTTTTTAACAAATTATTTCCTAGTGAACTAAATGAAGTATATGACATGGATATCATAAATCATCTTGTATCTGATACCTGCTATTGTCAGATACTTCAGAGAACTTGAAGGAACATACAGAGTATTGCTTGAGTTTTCAGCCAACACTGAAAAAGGTCTTACTTTATTAAATTGTCTCATCCCCATTTAGAGATCCCAGAAGGCTCAAACACTACTGTCATCTTTATTCTTCCAAAGCTGTAATGCTTTCCTGGCCCTGGCCTTGGCCCTGGCCCTTTATACAGTCTGTCCCTACTGTATGGTAGAGAGTTTCAAAGCAGATAATATGGACAGACATGTGAATAAAGTAAATTAACTTTAAGAATTACTGGGAAAGAGCAAATAACCAGTGGCTATAACAGTAAATAAAATTGGAGAGGCTTCATTTTACATTTACAGAGGCAAAGGGATGTAGGTCAGTTCACATCCAGCCAGATAATCCCTGTCACAGGAACAGTTGTCTTTCTGGGAACAGGCATTGGCCCACAAGAGTGGTTGAATTGGGCCCAAATGCTCTCTGAGGGAGGACTAGCTACCAGGGAACAAAATTACATTTAGTAATTCAACAGGAAGGATAACCATGGGCCCTCTTCTGAAGCCTCTTTGGTTTAAGCAGCATAGGCTCCAACAGTCTGCTTAACAGAGGATATAAACAGCAGTGTTACAGTGACCCACCGTGATGCATTTGGGGACACAGGACTTAAAATGCTCCACTTGCAAAATATTGTGAACTTATACAAGCAATGAAATCTTAAATGCAACTGCTTTATAAAGTGACAGTTCTGAAATAATTCCAAAGAATTGAACCATTGCTGAGGTCCATCTATAATGTCCCATTTATTGTTTTTATTTCTTGGATGATTGCTGTTAATAACAATAGCTCCCAAAAATGGTTTCATAAAGGAACCAGTTACTTGCCAGTCTCATCTCTGTCTTTCAAGCCCCTGAAAATGAAACTAGCAAGTCACTATAAGCAGTTCAAAGCTTTGTAACAGACAGTCACAGAATGTTCATGAATCCAAGGACTGACCATTAAATTTAGCTTTTAAAATGTGAGACATAAATGAAGGTAGTCAAAAGCTATACCTAATGCATTTCACAGTGGTAGCAGGTGCTATACCTGCAGGGCTCTTTCCTTCAAATCTTTACTGAAGGCTGTCTTCCTTTTTTTTTTTTCAATAGCCTACTTCATGTCAATGTCATAATTACAAGGACTATGACACAGAAAGAGGAATTAATGGCTATCTGGACATTTTCAGCCAAATGCTAGCAATGTGGCTTCTCTTCCATTCTGCAGCTTTGACAAGGACACAGATATCTCTGAAGCTGTCACTATCAAAACAGTGTCATGGAAGGGCCAAATGGCTCCAGCACAAACCCAGACAGACAATAAGGTGTCTAGACATGCTTCCCCTCTTCCTCCTCCTTCTTGCAGAAAGCCAGAGTAACACAGGAAAAGGAATGCAGGGGACAGAGCCATGCATGTCTGGTAATAACCCTGTATCTATGGTAAGAGCACGTGTTCTGGCCACAGCCTGATGGAACCGCTTCCCCCTGGGTAACTATGTGCTGGTTTCATGCCCTATTGGTCCAATCAGTCTCAGGCAAGATTTATATACAGGCTGATTTCTAGTTGCCTGTGCCTTGCTTAGCCTTGCTTGTGCTTTGCCTTTGCCTTGCTCAAGCTTTGCATGCTTGAACCTGCTTGGACCTTGTCTGGCTTGAAACTGCCTCGAGTTGCATAGCCTCGAGTTGCCTGGTCCCGCACCTGGGACAAAGCTACAAGCATGCACACCACAAGCTACCAGAGGAGCCACGAGCTTAGGAGTCAGAGCCAAGCCTGCTTCCCCTTTTGACCAGGATTTTGCCATGCCTCAATTCACCCAGGACAAAGCAAGCACCCGTTGTAATAGTGTCATTAACAGCCTGCTGTCTGCTGAAGCCAGACCAGCCATCGATGACCACGTGGCCTTCCCGATGGCAACCTGGCAACCTGGCCATGCCTGGTGCATGAGAGTGCCTCAAAGCCTCTAATACACAGCAGCAGCACTCCCTACCCGGGTACAACCAGCTGTGAGTAATTAATTCATTGCCTCTTTGGCATAAGTGTTCTTGTTGAGTCTCCCCCCACTGTGGTCTAGTGCTGTTTCACTCCCAGGGTATTCTCTTTCTGTTACGATCCTCTCAGTTTGCATAAAATTGTTACAGTATCACAGTATCACAGTGTTGCCAAGGTTGTAAGAGACCTCAAAGATCATCGAGTCCAACCTGTCACCACAGACCTCATGACTAGACCATGGCACCAAGTGCCATGTCCAGTCCCCTCTTGAACACCTCCAGGGACGGTGACTCCACCACCTCCCCGGGCAGCCCATTCCAATGATGAATCACTCTCTCAGTGAAGAACTTTCTCCTCACCTCGAGCCTAAAGTTCCCCTGGTGCAGCTTGAGACTGTGTCCTCTTGTTCTGGTGCTGGTTGCTAGAGATAAGAGGCAAACCCCTTCCTGGCTACAACCACCTTTCAGGTAGTTGTAGAGAGCAATGATGTCACCCCTGAGCCTCCTCTTCTCCAGGCTAAACAACCCCAGCTCCCTCAGCCTCTCCTCATAGGGCTTGTGCTCAAGGCCTCTCACCAGCCTTGTTGCCCTTCTCTGGACACGTTCAAGTATCTCAATGTCCTTCTTAAACTGAGGGGCCCAGAACTGGACACAGGACTCAAGGTGTGGCCTAACCAATGCAGAGTACAGGGGCACAATGACCTCCTTGCTCTTGCTGGCCACACCATTCCTAATGCAGGCCAGGATGCCGTTGGCTTTCTTGGCCACCTGGGCACACTGCTGGCTCCTGTTTAGGTGGCTGTCAATCAGCACCCCCAGGTCCCTCTCTGGCAGCTCTCCAGCCACTCCAACCCCAGCCTGTAGCTCTGTATGGTGTTGTTGTGGCCAATGTGTAGCACCTGGCACTTGGATTTGTTGAATGCCATCATACTGGACTCTGCCCATCTGTCCAGTTGGTCAAGGTCCCTCTGCAGAGCCCTTCTACCCTCTAACTGACCAACATCCGCTCCCAACTTGGTGTCATCTGCAAATTTGCTGATGACTGTCTCAATCCCCTCATCCAGATCTGTGACCGGTTGATGCTATGCCTTTAAGAAAGAGACAGTTGCTGAACACTTTGGCTGAATGTTTTTGATATTTGAACAAAAACAAGATAGTCTAAACGAATTTCATTGGTGCTTGTGGGGTTCAGTTTGGAGTTTGGGTTCTGTTAGTTCAGTCTGTGTCTGGTCTGGGTGCAGGCCGGGTGCAGTCTGTGCTTTCTCTCTTGCTGAAGCAGGAACGGCCTTGAGTTAACAGCTAACCAGATAAGAGAATTAATTTTGCATGTGCTTTTTAGCTAACAGACTTTCTCCTTCTTAATTGCCTTTCTCTCTCTCTCTCTAACCCTTTTTGGGAAAAAGGGGAGGTGGGGAGGGAGAGAGGGGGGTTCAGGGAACCCCCTGGCCGGCTGGAGGGAAAAGGTTTTTCTGCATTGTGTTCATTGTTATATTTTCCTGTATATATTGTAAATATTGTATATTTGTGTATATATTCATTGCATTCCATTTATGCTTGTAAATATAGCTTTCATCTGCTTTTCCGACTGAGCTAGCTGTGGTTTCTTTCCCTGTGTGTGGGGAGGGAACTTTCTCACCCCACCACATATTTTTAATTGGCGCCCAACGTGGGGCTTGTGGATAGTTGCTGTCCAGAAGCAGAGCAAAAGTTGCTTGATTTATTGTCTGCGCAGGTCGGAGTTGCAAGGATGAAAGTGTTTTGGCTTTTAGAGCGTCTGTTTTTTTCAATCTTTGGGGTCCTTGTCTATAAGCATGTCCTAGGATTGATTTTCGATCGCTTAAGCAGATACTTGATGTATAAATTGTATTTATGGTTTAAGTATAAGATTCAGCTTCTCTATGACCGGTGCCTGGGATTCTTTTGGCTTAATAGATACG
This sequence comes from Colaptes auratus, assembly GCA_015227895.2. Classification (NCBI taxonomy): domain Eukaryota; kingdom Metazoa; phylum Chordata; class Aves; order Piciformes; family Picidae; genus Colaptes; species Colaptes auratus. The sequence goes on from CM026897.1 coordinate 24,206,579, forward strand.
GGAATGTGACCTCGACTACTCTGCCCATAGAGATAAAGGAGTTTAAGATCCCAGTTGGTGAAAGGGTTGTTTTAAGTGATGGCTGGGATCCGAAGGTGATTTATTTGATGTGTGCAATCCTGCTGTTGGTGATAAGCAATGCGTACTTGTTTTATGCTCTGTACCGGGAGAAGAAAGTTTCTAAGACCTGTTTTGTAATTAGGCGTAGACCCAAGAGGAGAAGGAACAGCTCTAACTCGACCCCAGGAATATCTAGTGATGAGGAGAATGGAGGATCTGTATCAGTTAAAAAGAAAGCTAAAAAATTCCATCGGAAAGGCTGCTCTGAACGGTGCTGTTGGTGGTTCTGGCAATCAGCCAGCTGCTGCGGCAGCGGCAGCGCCTAACATGGCGGCTCCCCCATCCTCGGCAGCCATTAGCAAGGCACAGCCATTTCCTCCTTCTTCTTCAGCGGGACCGGAAGTGTCCTCCACAGCAGCTGATCCGTCTCAAAACCTGTCAGCTTCTGTTAAGCCAGCTGTAAATTTAAACACAGCTCCAGTTAAGCAGGTAGCTGTTTTAAATACAAGAAGTGGAAAGGGCAAAGCTGATTCAGATGCTGATCCTGGTGAGGGACCTTCTGCTTTAAGAGACCCTGCTGAGGAAGAGGAGAAGATTTGTCTTAAAGATATAGCTGAGATATTGAGAAGATCACTGGATGGAAATGCAGGGCAAATTGCTGATAGCAGGACAACAAGAGGTGGTACACCTGACCTTAAAGAGATTCTTAGGAGAGTGACAAGGAGATTAATGGGGCAACAAGTTCAGGAAGAGGAGGAAGGGGAGGAGTCAGATGATATTTTGGGCTGTCCTTCACCAAGGGAAGAGATAAGGAATGTGCGTAAAGATTATATCAGAGCAGATAAGGAGCCAATCCTAGCTTGGCTTGGTAGATGCTACGATACAGGTGCTCCAGCTCTAATGGTTGGAGACAAGTCAGCAGCTCAACTAGGAACTCTCTCAAAGGATAATGGAATAGATAGACATCTAGGCTGGACTCTCGGTAAGGTTACTCTGTGGATACGCCTTTTAATGGCAACTCTCATGAGATATCCTTCCCGAGATGATCTCCCATGGAATCCTAAGCCCTGGACTACCATAGAGGAAGGAATTAAGCGTCTGAGAGAATTTGCTGTTAGAGAGGTACTCTATGGTGACCATGAGACTCTGAATCCTGATGAAATTCCTGTAGGAACTGGTCTTGCTAAAAAGCTCATCAAACTTGCTCCTCCTAATTATGCAAATATTCTGGCAAGCAGAATTGTGGCAAGAAACTATGGCAGAGCTTCTCCTACGGTTGGCCAATTCACTGATCAGATGAGACAATTGGAGGATAGCATGACACGTGTTTCTTTGGTTTCAGCCATTGAAACTCTGTCTGGAAAAATTGAGAATTGCATGAAAGAGCTGAAGGATGAATTTAAAAATACCATCTCCCAATTGGCACAGAGAGATAATTCCAATTCTTCCTCCGGATGGATACAGGTTTCCTCTGTGAGGAATAGGCATCCTCCAAGGATGTCATTCCAAAACAGGTCATTCCAAAACAGGTCATTCCAAAACCGATCCAACCAAAACAGACCACCAAGGCAGTCACGTGGAAGTATTTGGATAACTCTGCGTGATCAGTTTGGTGAGAACATGAACAGATGGGATGGTCAACCAACTGCTAATCTTTTCAGGAGGCTGAGGGAACTGCAAAGTGGCAGAACCCGAGGTAGCAATACCAGAAGGGTAGCTGTTACTTCCACAGTTCCCCAGGACAACTGTAATAGCTCCAACAGTGGCTCCAGTTCTAACACTGCACACTGTGCTCATTGCACATGTGGGCATGTTCCCCATAACTAGGGGTGCCCTGCCTCCCGCCAGGGGGAGGAGAGGGGTAACAGAGATAATAGAATCTATTGGGATGTGTACATCCAGTGGCCTGGCACTTCACAATTTCAGAAGTACAGGGCCTTGGTTGACACAGGGGCTCAGTGCACCATAATGCCATCAAATTATCAGGGATCAGAAGCTATAACTATTCTGGGAGTCACTGGTGGATCTCAAGAGTTAACTAAGGTGGAGGTTGATATAAGTTTAACTGGTAAACAGTGGAGGAAGCATACAGTTGTGACCGGACCTGACGCACCTTGTATTCTGGGAATTGATTTTCTGAGAGAAGGGCGTTTCAAAGACCCTAGAGGTTACAAATGGGCTTTTGGAGTAGCATCTGTAGAAATTGATGGACAAAAGCTGAAGCTGTCTGTTAGACCTGATCTTTCTGATGAATCTGCAGTTGTGGGACAACACAAGATTGAGGACATTAAATTGCCGGTTGCTTCTCAGACTGTGCATCACAGACAATACAGAACCAACCGTGACTCTTTGTTGCCCATTCAGAATCTGATTCGTCAGTTGGAGAGTCAGAAAGTCATCAGCAAAACTCATTCACCTTTCAACAGTCCAGTGTGGCCTGTGCGAAAGCAGAATGGAGACTGGCGTCTGACAGTCGACTACCGAGCCCTGAATGAAGTAACTCCACCTATGAGTGCAGCAGTACCAGACATGATGGAACTCCAGTATGAGCTGGAATCCAAAGAGGCCAAATGGTATGCTACCATAGACATTGCTAATGCCTTCTTCTCTATTCCCATAGCAGAGGAATGCAGGCCTCAGTTTGCTTTCACCTGGAGAGGAATCCAGTACACTTTCAACAGATTGCCAATGGGCTGGATCCACAGCTCCAGCATCTGTCATGCAGTGATCCATGATGCCCTGGAGAAAGGTGGTGCTCCAGAACACATCCAGTTCATCGATGATATCATCGTCTGGGGTAAAACTGCTGAGGAAGTCTTCAAGAAAGGTAACAAAGTCATTGACATTCTTCTGAGTGCAGGTTTTGCCATCAAGCGAGACAAGGTGAAAGGACCTACCAGAGAGATCCAGTTTCTGGGAGTGCGGTGGCAGGATGGACGCCGACACATTCCAGTGGATGTGGTAAATAGAGTCTCTACCATGGCCAATCCCATGAACAAGCAAGAAACTCTACGTTTCTTGGGGATAGTGGGATTTTGGAGACTGCACATTCCTGGGTACAGTCAGATTGTGAAACCTCTGTATGATGTGACTCGAAAGAGAAACAATTTCCACTGGGAACCTGAACAACAAGCAGCTTTTGACCAGATAAAGCAAGAGGTGGTTCAAGCAATGGGTCTGGGACCTGTCCGAGATGGTCCAGACATTAAGAACATTTTGTACACGTCTGCAAGTGGCAATGGTCCAACCTGGTGCTTGTGGCAAAGAGCTCCAGGTGAGACGCGTGGACGACCTCTTGGTTTTTGGAGTCGAGGTTACAGAGGTTCAGAGGCTAACTATACTCCAACAGAGAAAGAGATTCTAGCTGCCTATGAAGGAGTAAAAGCGGCTTCTGAAGTGATCGGAACTGAATCACAACTTCTCTTAGCTCCCAGATTACCAGTTTTGAATTGGATGTTCAAAGGCAAGGGTTCCACACCACATCATGCAACAGATTCTACCTGGTCTAAGTGGATGGCTCTGATAACACAGAGAGCTCGAATGGGAAATCTTGAAAGACCTGGTCTGGTGGAGGTGATCTCAAGTTGGCCTGAAGGCACCAACTGCACTAAACCTCCAGAGGAGAGAGTGACTCGTGCTGAGGAAGCTCCTCCTTACAATGACCTTTCTGATGATGAAAAGAAATATGCTTTGTTCACAGACGGTTCCTGTTGTCTTGTCGGGAACAAGCGAAGGTGGAAGTCTGCAGTGTGGAGTCCAACACGCCGAGTTGCAGAGGCAAAGGATGGAGAAGGAGAATCCAGTCAGTTCGCAGAGGTAAAAGCTGTCCAGCTAGCTCTCGACGTAGCTGAACGTGAGAGGTGGCCAAAGCTTTATCTCTACACCGACTCATGGATGGTAGCCAATGCTCTGTGGGGTTGGCTAAAGAACTGGAAAAAGAGTGGTTGGCAGAGAAAAGGAAAGCCTATATGGGCAGCTGACCTGTGGCAGGACATTGCTGATCAAATCGAGAGAATTCCAGTGAAGGTGAGACACATTGATGCTCACATTCCTAAGAGCAAAGCTACTGAGGAACAGCAACACAACCATCAGGCAGATCTAGCTGCAAGAGTTTCTCAAGTAGACATGGACTCTGATCTTGATCTCGACTGGAAACACCGAGGTGAGATGTTCTTAGCTCGGTGGGCTCACGATTCGTCAGGACATCAAGGCAGAGATGCAACCTACCAGTGGGCTCGTGACAGATCCATAGACATTTCCATGGATGCTATCACACAAGTCATCCATGACTGTGACATTTGTGCTGCTATTAAGCAGGCAAAGCGACTTAAGCCCTTATGGTATGGTGACAGATGGTCCAAGTACAAGTATGGTAAAGCTTGGCAGATTGACTACATCACTCTACCACGTTCTCGTTCTGGTAAGCAGTATGTGCTTACTATGGTAGAGGCAAACACTGGATGGTTGGAAACTTATCCAGTTCCACATGCAACTGCACGCAACACCATTCTGGGTCTGGAGAGACAAATCCTGTGGAGACACGGAACTCCAGAGAGGATTGAGTCAGACAACGGAACTCACTTCAAAAACAACCTTGTAAAGAGCTGGGCCAAAGAGCACGGCATTGAGTGGATATTCCACATTCCCTACTATGCACCAGCTGCAGGGAAGATTGAACGCTACAACGGTTTGCTGAAGACCACTCTTAAAGCCATGGGGGGTGGATCTTTGAAAAACTGGGAAAAGCATTTAGCACAAGCAACCTGGCTGGTAAATAGTAGAGGTTCAGTGAACCGAGCTGGACCGGCACACTCAGATCTGCTACAGAAAGTAGAAGGTGATAGAGTTCCTGTTGTTAGAGAAAAGAATCTGTTAGGTAAAACTGTTTGGGTATTTTCTCCCTCAGGAGAGGCTAAACCTGTCCGAGGGGTGGTTTCAGCTGAAGGTCCGGGTCACACTTATTGGGTAATGCAAGAGAATAGTGAAATTCAGTGTATTCCACAAAGACATCTAACTTTAGCTGAAAGAGTTTAATTTCAGAGTGTTGTACAGCTACATCGCGCCCAAAGGAAGAATCCTTGAGGAATCCACGGTGCACGAACCCTGAGAACCCTGAGGGCCCTGAGTCAACTGAGAGTCCCTCCTTCCCTATTTCCCTGTTTCCCTTTTCTTCGCTTTGTCTGCGAAGAGACAAACTGTTTTCCATTTTCCTTGTTTCTTGGACTTCTGAATCATCTACACCTGAGGATGGCCGGAATGGACTATGAACTTCACTTACAAATTGTAGATATTGTTTTAGGTTGGATGGACAGTATGAACAGCCAATGAAATTGTTTAGAAGAGGTGGATTGTGACCGGTTGATGCTATGCCTTTAAGAAAGAGACAGTTGCTGAACACTTTGGCTGAATGTTTTTGATATTTGAACAAAAACAAGATAGTCTAAACGAATTTCATTGGTGCTTGTGGGGTTCAGTTTGGAGTTTGGGTTCTGTTAGTTCAGTCTGTGTCTGGTCTGGGTGCAGGCCGGGTGCAGTCTGTGCTTTCTCTCTTGCTGAAGCAGGAACGGCCTTGAGTTAACAGCTAACCAGATAAGAGAATTAATTTTGCATGTGCTTTTTAGCTAACAGACTTTCTCCTTCTTAATTGCCTTTCTCTCTCTCTCTCTCTAACCCTTTTTGGGAAAAAGGGGAGGTGGGGAGGGAGAGAGGGGGGTTCAGGGAACCCCCCTGGCCGGCTGGAGGGAAAAGGTTTTTCTGCATTGTGTTCATTGTTATATTTTCCTGTATATATTGTAAATATTGTATATTTGTGTATATATTCATTGCATTCCATTTATGCTTGTAAATATAGCTTTCATCTGCTTTTCCGACTGAGCTAGCTGTGGTTTCTTTCCCTGTGTGTGGGGAGGGAACTTTCTCACCCCACCACAAGATCGTCAATGAAGATATTAAAGAGGATGGGGCCCAGCATTGATCCCCAGGGGACACCACTGGTGACTGGCATCCAGCTGGATGTGGTGCCATTCACCACCACTCTCTGGGCCCGGCCCTCCAGCCAGTTCCTAACCCAGCACAGAGTGTTGCTGTCCAAGCCACGAGCTGACAGCTTAGCCAGCAGTTTGCTGTGGGGGATGGTGTCAAAGGCCTTGCTGAAGTCCAGGTAGACCACATCCACGCCTTCCCCACATCCACCAGGTGGGTCACCTGATCATAAGGAGATCAGGTTGGTCAGGCAGGACCTGCCCTTCCTAAATCCATGTTGGCTGGGCCTGAGCCCTTGGCTGTCCTTCAGGTGCAGAGTTATTGTCCCCAAGATATTCTGCTCCATCATTTTCCCAGGCACTGAGGTCAGGCTGACAGGCCTGTAGTTTCCAGGCTCCTCCATCCGACCCTTCTTGTGGATGGGGATCACATTGGCCAGTTTCCAGTCGTCTGGGACCTCACCGGTCAGCCAGGACTGGAGGAAAATGACGGAGAGCAGCTTGGCCAGCTCATCTGCCAGCTCTCTCAGCACCCTAGGATGGATCCCATTCGGCCCCATGGACTTGTGAATGTCCAAGTGGCTCAGAAGGTCCCAAACTAATTCCTCATGGATTTCTGGGGCATTACACTGCTCGCTGACCCCATCACCCAGCTCAGGAGGCCACTCGTCCTGAACTCCTCCTGCCTTGCTGTTAAAAATTGAGGCAAAGAAGGTGTTCAGGACCTCAGCCTTTTCCTCATCTTCAGTTATAGTGTTCCCCTCCAGGTCCAATATTAATATTTTGATTAATGTTTACATGTAATTTACCATTAAAGGAAATATTATATCCTTTTCAACAAACAGAAAAAATTAAAATGAAGCAGAAAAATTCCTTCATTCCCAAACTTGATAAAAAGGCAGTTTGCTTCGGTCTCCTGAAATCTGAGGCATGTTTGTTGAATCCAACAGCTTGAGCAGTGTGTGTTGTGGGTTTTTTGTCCCTGCTCCTATTTCAGACCTTGCATACATTTATTTGCATAGATACTTTTCTTGGTGTATGGCCCTGGTAAACCAAACACACCATTTTTCTGTGATGCAATCTAGCAGTATCCAGTTTGAAATGTATCACCTTGGCTGGAAGTACAGTTCTATAGAATAGAATAGAATAGAATAGAATAGAATAGAATAGAATAGAATAGAATAGAATAGAAAACTGAGTTGGAAAAGACCCTTGAGATCATCAAGTCCAACCTATCAACTAACACCATCTAATAAACTAATCCATGGCACCAAGTGGCTCATCCAGTCTCTTCTTAAACATTTCCAGTGATGGTGACTCCACCACCTCCCTGGCCAGCCCATTCCAATGGTCAATCACTCTTTCTGTGAAGAACTTCTTCCTGACATCTCAAGCCTGGCATAGCTTGAGACTGTGTACTCTGTAATGATTTATTTTAGAACAGCAATTTCAGGTCTTCTGGTTGGATTTAGCCCATGTGGTAATACAGGGAATGGAAACACCAAACTTCTCTGCATACTCTTACCAACACTCTCCAGACACAGTCATTCAGATATATTAGGATCTACAGTGTTCAAAATGGTAATTAGCCACAACTGCCTTGGAAGAGCAGGAGGTGGCAACTCTTGAGCTCCTCTGGAAGAAAACTGGTGATGGCAGGCAGCAGTCATCACAGCTCCTGGGAGGAGCACAGATGGACTCCAGTGCAGTGAGGGCCTTTCTCAGACTTGCACCCCACAGACTGGCTGTGCTATATGCTGCTTCACTGATTACATGTGCACCATAACCATTAATTGTGGAAATTAGGAATAAAAAAATCTGGTGTTTTCTACCAGTCACAGTTTATTCTGATGTAAGTTTCCATTGTCTCTGGCCAAACTGATTTCCAGGACCACATCTTCTAATTTCTTCTTTGCTGTTAATTGCAGTTCTCTCTTCAGACTGGTAATCTGAAGCTGTGAATGATCTTCTTTGCCATGTTGTGACAGGAGGCCTTCCTGAGATACAAGTAAATAACTAGTGAGCTGAGGAAGCTGCAGATAATCAGCTTTATTTTCTCCTCCAGTGGGTTTTAACCCTCAGGTCACATTGACCATGGCTTGAAGACTGCAAGATAGTGTTTGAAAAGACCTACTTGTTTGAAAAGATCTACTTGTTCATCAGGGGCCTGAAACTCACTCACTTGTGTGTGATAGCTTTTGTAGCTGATTTGTCTCAAAAGTAAGATACCACCAAGGAAAAACATAAGACTTTCCTATAGGTTGCACTACTTACACTATGCTCACAGAGGGGTCTAGTAAAAGGGGAAGAATGTTTTTATTACTTTAGCTAGCTCTTGGCAGCAAAGAGCAGTAGACAGAGAAAGACCCTAATCAGTGCTTTTAATGATCAATTAAAAAAAAATCATTTAAATTTTGCATTTCACAGAATCACATAATCACCAAGGTTGGAAGACTCCTCAAAGATCATCAAGTCCAACCTAAATTTTGCATTTGCCAACAGGTTTATGATTTCCTAATAAGTGTGCACATATTCACCTTCCTACACAGATGCTGTGGAGGCTGGGAGCTCCCTGGGGACTCCCAGGGCAGCAGGCATATATATTATATAGTTTAAATATATATATATATGTATAAATATAAATATATATATATATATGAAATGGTAGGATTAATGTTTTATTTTATAGGTCTGTAACATAAATATTTCTATTTAGCCTAATCATCTCCAGCTCTCTTCACATTTAACAGAGGAAGACAGGCACCTTTAGGGCATGAGTCATTCAGCCTGGTTTTAGATGTCTGCCTAAGATGACAGCAATCTTGTCCTCTAAAGGACAGTTCCTCTCCTCCACTGATGAAAAGGACAGCCAAAGATTATTAGCTTGGATGCAGACATACACCTTTATGGAAATCTCACTCCCAGTAAGAAGGGAAGATCAGCTTACCCAAACCCTTCCATGTCAGAAATCTTCACACCTACTCACACATGAACACCCTTTGGAGCCACTTGAAAGACCCCCTACGGTAAATTGACACCTCTGAGCAGAAAGTTGATTAAATCTGGTTAAGTTTTAACTTATAAACAATACTATTTGTAGCATCTTTATCCCGTAACACTTCACTAGCAGTGTTGAGTCAGCTCTTTACAGATATAGCTGAAGCCTCCCTTTTCTGAAACAACTAGCCAAAGCCTGCTACTCAGGGATCTCTTACTGAGGTGAAACATGATGGACCTTAGACAGAACACACTGATCTGGAGCTATCACGACATGAATTATGCTGCTGCTACAGATGTATTGCTGCACTCCCTAAAGTGTGGGTTGAGTGTTGGACAGCAGTGAGCTCTGTAGGAAGCCAGTGGGAAAATGCTGGCTAAGATTGCCTCCGGTTTATCATTGGCTGGGAAAGTGGAACTATCAAAAGTTCTGGTACACATCTGCTGTTGTGCTTATGCCCACTGTTGTGCTTACTGTATCTGGCAACTTTGCATTTAATAGTCACAGTTGTAGTTTGCACAAATTCTTAAATTAAGAGATGTATGCCTCTCATATAGCAGCTGGAATAAGGACACAAAGACTCATATTTAATACAAGATGTTTTCTCTCATTGTAGCAGGAAACAGTCTTTGTTATAACTAAGCAGTGGATCATTGACAAAAGTTTGGCAGTTGATGTTTAAACCTGAATATCTGCTTTATCTTCAGACCCCTGAAGCAAACTCTGGGCTGCCCCTTTCTGAAGTTGCACAAGGTTTAACATTGTAACAGACAGTATGTGCATTCAGTTCTCTTCTAGAATTGGTCAAATTTTGCATTCTAGCTTACAGCTGTCCCCCACAGCAAACTCCTGGCCAATCTATCAGCCCATGGCTTGGACAGGAGCACACTGCGTTGGGTTAGGAACTGGCTGGAGGGATGAGCCCAGAGAGTGGTGGTGAATGGTGCCACATCCGGCTGGCGGCCAGTCACTAGTGGTGTGCCCCAGGGATCAGTGCTGGGCCCCATGCTCTTCAACATCTTTCTTGATGATCTGGATGAGGGCATCGAGTCCATCATCAGTAAATTTGCGGACAACACCAAGCTGGGGACAGGAGTTGATCTGCTGGAGGGCAGAGAGGCTTTGCAGAGGGACCTCGACAGGCTGGACAGATGGGCAGAATCCAACGGCATGAGATTGAACACATCCAAGTGCCGGGTTCTGCACATTGGCCACAACAACCCCATGCAGTGCTACAGGATGGGGTCAGAGTGGCTGGAGAGCGGCCAGGCAGAGAGGGGCCTGGGGGTGCTGGTTGATTGTAGGCTGAACATGAGCCTGCAGTGTGCCCAGGCAGCCAAGAAGGCCAATGGCATCCTGGCCTGCATCAGGAACAGTGTGGCCAGCAGGAGCAGGGAGGTCATTCTGCCCCTGTACACTGCACTGGTTAGGCCGCACCTTGAGTCCTGTGTCCAGTTCTGGGCCCCCCAGTTTAGGAAGGATGTTGTCTTGCTGGAGCGTGTCCAGAGAAGGACAACAAGGTTGGTGAGGGGTTTGGAAGACAAGCCCTATGAGGAGAGGCTGAGGGAGCTGGGGTTGCTTAGCCTGGAGAGGAGGAGACTCAGGGGTGACCTTATTGCTCTCTATAACTACCTGAAGGGAGGTTGTAGGCAGGCAGAGGTTGGTCTCTTCTCCCAGGCAGCCAGTACCAGAACAAGAGGACACAGTCTCAGGCTGTGCCAGGGCAGGTTTAGGCTGGATGTTAGGAAGAAGTTCTATGCAGAGAGAGTGATTGCCCATTGGAATCAGCTACCCATGGAGGTGGTTGAGTCACCTTCATTGGAGGTGTTCAGGAAGAGGCTTGATGGGGTGCTTGGTGCCACGGTTTAGTTGTTTAGTTGTTTAGGTGGGTTGTATTGTATTGTATTGTATTGTATTGTATTGTATTGTATTGTATTGTATTTAGGTGGGCTGGATTGGTTGATGGCTTGGATGCAATGATCGTGAAGGTCTCTTCCAACCTGGTGTATTGTATTGTATTATATATTGTATATTGTAACTTCGATAACTATTCATACAGAAGCCCACAATAGCAGCTGCTAATTGTACAGCTTTGGACTGTGCTTCAGCTGTCTGACTGTGGTAAGTGTATTCCACATACACACCACATATACCTGTCCTAGAGAAAAATTAGATATGCTGAGATGTTGTATGGAACTTTGGGTCAGTGGGAAGGCTCATTATATGCATTTTAGACAATACCTCCTCTCTGATCTTATCAAGTAGATGAGATCTTCCTGTACACTAGAGAAAATGCACTACTGAGAAAGCTGTCCTTTGAGAATCAGTTAGGTCTCTGTGACCCTGGTTACCTTGACAGATTCAATTCAGGCTTGCTTCATCTTCACCGACTATAATTTATGACCCAAAGAAAAGATCCATTAAGCTAAAAGCACTACTTGAAACTTAAAATGACAAAGGAAGGATGTCATTCCTGCCACCAGTGAACAAGAAAACTCTATCATTACATAATATAAGTTTTCACAGTAGAACAGGAGAGCTTGTCCAAGAAAAAGAGAGATGTTGCAGAAAACATCAAAAATCTGCAGTCTTTGATGTGGGGGCTGGGGACTCCTGTGACAGAGCACAGCAGAAGTCTGAGTCCTTGTGAGTACAGTCCTGGCCCCACTAAAGCCAACAGCAGCACTTCCACTAATGTCAGCAAGCTGAAGACTTCCTCTGGATTCAGTTTATGGCTGAATCACAACTATGAGTGGCAGATGATGTCTGCATTCTGTGTCATAATGCTCAACTGTAAAGCAGAAAATACATGAATTATGCCAATCAGCAAGAGAGAGCAACACAAGTTCTAATGTGAGCACTCACGCTGCATACAACCACTCTTGAGACCAAAAGTGATGGAGAAATGGGCACAGCCCGGAAGCTCTCAGCTGCCCTTGGTTTGCCAGGAAACAACTTAATCTGACAGCTTATCCTAGTGAGAAATGTCAGGGGAAAAGTTTATCCTATCAGAAACATTGCTAGATGTTCATGCTGGAATTAGAATCCTGTAATGAAAACTAGTCAGAGGGTCAGGAGAAAGAATTCTTCATTGCTTGTTAAGGGTGCAGAAGGCATACAGAGTCATTGTTCCCTCACAGAATGCAACCAGCAAGAAGAAATAGGGACACTAAAAAAATAAATAAATAGTTTATCTGGGAACAAAAAATATTTTCAGCCCTCTTTTAGATCATCACCAGCACATTAGTATACAATGTCAGTTGGAGGAAAGAGCTATAGAACTACACAGGCAAACCCACCTCAATGTCTTTATTATAATTTTTTATTACACATTTTAAGCAAGAAAACATAATGTTTGGTTGAATTTAGCAACAGGATTAATTGCTTCTTTTCCTTGAGATTCATCCGCTTGAGACTAACTGCTGATTTAAGGAGCTTGGCAACATCCCAAATGTAAGAGGCTGGTATCTCCTTGGAGATACCATTTCACATCCAGCCTGCTCCCAACTCCACGTGACTCTTCCCAGCCCCTGACAAGGCGTGAAAGATCAGGCTGTACAGAAGCTATTTATTAATAGACACTTCTCATGCTGTTCTACTAATTTTTATTGTTCCACTGACTGCTAGTGAAAAAAAAAAAAAGCGACTTTAACCTTTCCCCTTTTTGAAAAGCATGTTTCTAATCCTCAGTTTTGTAAAATTCTGAGTGTCAAAGGGGAAAAAGCTAAATTTAACTGCTCAGTAGTTGTGATTTGTGACTGAGGAGTGATTTGGCACAGAGGGCAAATAGGCCCAACTACAAGAAGGGGCAAAAGTGTCTGGGGGCAGAAAAATGACAGGAAAAGAATGACTTATTACAAGGGAATGAACTTTGCCTTCGTAATGAGATAAGAAGCAGCCTTGTCATTGTCTTCTAGCCACCCTGGAATGGGAGTGCTCAGGAGCCAGGCTAAGATGTCCTGTGCATCTGATCTCAGGATTAGTGCTGGTGCATGTATAAGGAATGTGTTTGTGACACATCTTTTCAGGTAGAAGTAACTTTGCATTGCAGTAGGACCCTGCATAATGTGCTGTTTGTTAACATTTGCTTTCATACTTACGTGCAAATGTGTGTTTAATACACCTCAAGGGTCACCATAAAAATTCCCAAAAAGTGTTTAAGGCTCAAAAAAAGCAAACAAACCCAGAAAGCAAGCACTGCAGTTACTGTGATGGAAAATCATGTGATTTTGAAGACTTCACTTAACCATTGCATATTTGTGAGTTTCAGTATTTTATGTTGCATCCTGAATTTTTACTATGAGTGACTATGCAGGTAGCCTCCTTCATGGTCTTCTTAGGTGACAGAGGGACTATGCAGTGCCTAGCCTGCCTGGATGATAGAATAGGGAGACATGCACAGCAGTCACAAGCACAGGGAAAAATTAAAAATGGCCTAGGAAATAAGTCTCATCCAGTACCAAGGGAGACCAGAGGCAATGCTCTCCTTTCCCATACACTCCCATCCCTCCTTCTGAACACCAGTGTGCAGAATTGCCACCAGTGAAAACAGTCCCTATGTCTCACAGCTGAGGTCATTTTAGACCAGAAAAACTCCACTGCCACTCTTCTTCCAAAAACCTCTGTGGTGCGCTCTATCTCTGTTTGGAGTGGTGTCTTTTGTTTTGGTTTGGGTTGTTGTTTGCCTTTTGTTTCTTTGTTTTTCTTTTGGTTTTTGGTTGGTTGTTTTTCTGCTTTGTCTGGCTTTTTTTTTTTCATACTTTGGTTTTGATCTACCAGCCAAGTTCTTCCCAAGATGGCCCAGCCTGTGCATGCTAGAATGATCATGGTGGCTGCCAGGAAAGCTGACAGGTTACGCCAGGCAGCTCTCCTGCTCCAGCACCTCCAGTCTGATACCAGCACACTTCATGGCTGCCAGCACACAGTGACTGACTGCCCTCTTTCTCCCTGTCGACTCCATTTGAATGCAGTAAGAGTGGCTCTCCTCTTTGCGGCACTGGTAAGGCATCAGGCAATAACACTGGGTCTGTGTCTCTGGAAATGAACATGTTGGAATTTTAGATGCAAACTTTATGACTATAAACATTCTATAGTTTGACAACATTACAAATTCCAATGAATAAATGCATTATTGGGGGTTCATAACTTAACAAAAGCCTGTAGTACATACACTAGATGATAGAGAATTAGGAACAGAGACAAAGGCAGCTTCAAATATCAGGTTTTATATCAGCGGTCCACACAAAAGCAGAAATCAAGTCACTAACTATTTTTATCCACTGGCTTTCCCTGACCTTTCTTCTGAACAAAGAGATGTAATGCTGACTTTCTGTTCCCAGTTATCCTTGCACACAATGTTGTTGTGAAAGAGAATCTTAAGGTCCATGTTGTATCAGCGCCTATTTCATTAAAGTTCCCTCCATGAATGCTAAGCTACCTGCTACAGGCTTGCGGTAAAGCTCAATTTCACCGGTTATTTCATTACCCATTTCTCATCTAATCAGATTCTGACCCTTTATACTCCTTCCCAGAAATTCCCTAAGCATGAAACTAAGTTTCTGCCTCCCCTTCCTTAAAACATATGGAAAATGTGTGCTTTTCTCCATTTAGAGTAGAATAGAATAGAATAGAGTAGAATAGAATAGAATAGAATAGAATAGAATAGAATAGAATAGAATAGAATAGACCAGGTTGGAAAAGACCTTTGAGATCACTGAGTCAATCTATCGTCCAACACTATCTAATCAACTAAACCATGGCACCAAGCACCCCATCCAGTCTCTTCCCAAACACCTCCAGTGATGGTGACTCCACCACCTCCCTGGGCAGACCATTCCAATGGCCAATCACTCTTTCTATGAAGAACTTCTTCCTAACATCCAGCCTAAAACTCCCTTGGTGCAGCTTGAGACTGTGTCCTCTTGTTCTGTTGGTGTTTGCCTGGGAGAAGAGACCACCTCCCACCTGTCTACAACCTCCCTTCAGGTAGTTGTAGACAGCAATAAGGTCTCCCCTGAACATCCTCTTCTCCAGGCTAAGCAACCCCAGCTCCCTCAGCCTCTCCTCATTGGGCTTTCTAATGGTTCTGCAGTATCCTCTGTTTCTGTGTTGATACCAACTACTCATTCTTAGGAAAACCAATACTTCCATTTCCTAAATGTTTGTGCATCACTGGTGAGAAAGAGGATTTTTGTGGAGACAGTGAGGGGAAATTCCAATTCAAACCTCTTGGGCACCACAATGAAAGCTGATTTTATTTCTTGCATTTTCCTCCTCTCTATCTCATTTTTCCTCAGAGCAGGACTCCTCTGCAGGCTTCTGAGAGAAAAATATGGAGGAGCTGGCAAAGGATCAACTGTAAGCCAATTCACAGTGGAAGCAGATCTAGGCTTCTTAGGGGCTCTGGGAAAAATAAGTCAATTTTTTTTTTAAGTATGACCATCTTCCCAGGAGTCCAAGGTGCTCCTCTATAGCATGTCCCTCAAGAGGCACAAATAATTGTGCCCTCTGCTTCAGCCCCACAAGGAGCAACATCTCATACAATAATTTTACAGCCACCTACTTCAAATTCTGTGATGCAGAAATCTTATGTCTTCAAAAGAGGGTTTTAGGATTGTTGCACAATGCTGCTGCTTTATTTATCATAAGTAAATAAGGTGTGATAAGAATCATATTTGTCCCTGGAAGCAGCTGAAGGAATGAGCATGGCTGCTGCTCAGCCTTTCCTGGCAAGCACTTGATATGTACTGAGCCAGCCAGCACCTCAGACATTTACAGGAAAACCCACTGCTCTTATCAGGAAGTTACACAGTAAATAGCCAAATTGCACAACAGTGCTCATAAAATAATCCTCTTAGGGATTTCATCAGCTTAGCCAGTTCATTAAAATTCTTAGTAAACACAGTTTTCACATATGGGTATTTGCAAATTCTAGCATTAAAATCCCATTAAGCCTGATGGCCCCAGTCTTGCTTTTTAAGTAGTATAATGATTTAATTTCATAATTTAATTATATGCTATAGAGAGAGTGGCCCAAATTAACTCCTGAAGCACAAACTAGTGGTGATAGTAGCCTCACAGTAACTTGCTGACTACATTTTTTGTGACTAAAGAATCAAATGTTCATTCTCCTGAAAAAGTTCCCTTGATCTCCAAGTTCCTTTTCTGCCTTACAAATGGGAAGTGGCAACACCACACCACATGTACCTAAGGGAATGTGCACACCTGTAAGTGTAACACTTTGTGGCAGGAACCTACCACTCTTCCACACTCCTCTCACTGTAAATTGTTCAGCTGGACCACAATGCCTGGAGATCCCATTCTTGGAGCAGCAAAGAAATAACATTTTATTTTTAGATCTATAAGGGCTGGATACATCCCACTGCTCAGAAGTCATACCTGGACACTCCTCCCAGTCATAGCAGGTGTCATAGCCACAGGGTGTTTTCTTCAAGCTGTTTGTAGAGAGCTTTGCCCTTTCAATAGCCCAGTCTAGGTTGGAATCACCATGGCATGGGCCAGTGTGCAAGAAATGAAATGGCTGGTCTCCAAGGCACATTTCAGCTGAATACTGACAGCTAGACTTGGTCACAATCTGTTCAGAAACACCATGTAGCACACAGATGTCTTCTGAGTAGTGGCTGCCCCAAGGGAAAAAAGAAAAATCATTTTAGCAGGCCATGGAACAAATTCATCCACCAACACTGGGTGAAACACAGCAAAGCTGTGGCCTGCTTTAATACCTGTCTAAAGACCTAAGGTTATCCCAGCTACTGCAGAACCTGGATCAAATACAACATAGTGCTGTAAGATGAGGAAGCTTTGGGCCTCTCCAACAGATGGAAGACAAAGGACATGTGATTATGTAAGAAAACAGGAGGTGCTGCTATCTCCTCAAAGCATGTGAAATTTCCACAGGCCCTGGGGTAGCTTGTCTAAGAATGCAGCTCTACAGCTGTGTGTGAGGAAGTTTGCCTTGGAGGCAAAGTTAATTTGGGCCAAATAACAGGCAAACCTAGCCATGCTGTGTGTAGATTCTTTCTGTATTGCTCTTGGTTCTCAACCAGTGCATGCATTTCTGAGCAGCATAGTTTTGTGGTACTTAGCTACTTTCCAAAAAGATGAAGCTCCCCTTGTGTATGTTTGCGAGTCAAGCTTATACATTTATCCAACAAAATGTCTCCAGGATGACTTGAAGTCTTGATGGTCTGTGCAAGTTGTTATGTAAAGAG
This sequence comes from Colaptes auratus, assembly GCA_015227895.2. Lineage (NCBI taxonomy): Eukaryota > Metazoa > Chordata > Aves > Piciformes > Picidae > Colaptes > Colaptes auratus. The sequence continues at coordinate 24,223,849 of CM026897.1, forward strand.
ACAGTAAATTCAAGTCTTAAGCATTTTTATATGGTCTGGAGATTGAAACAGTGCACTTTGCAGCATGTTTGTCTGAAAAGAGTGAAGCTCAAGCAGAAGGAGCATGACCCCCTAGCAAAGTGATGACAGAAAATATATAGAAATTGAAGGAATAAAGAGAAGAGTTATGATCTCCTTTAGTAGGTGATAACATAGATTAAAAGGATGGTGTGCCCTTTGGTCAATGTCATCATTCATTTATTCCATAGGGTATAAACTGGGCTTTAATTTGTATACAGAGGCATAGCTGGCTAGTATCTGAGCAGAGAGTAGCAAGGAATTGCTGTTGTCATTTGCTACTCTGGACTTTTTGTCACAATGGACGCTTGGTCTTGAGAAATTCTGACCTTCCCCCCCTCAATGTGATTAAAGTATGTAACTTACCCACAATCTTCTTCTGGAGACATGCAAACGCAGTGAGAGCCGACCTGTTTTTGTCCTGGATTGCAAACACCTCTGATTTGAGTTTGCACATCTGCAATAGAAGAGCTAGCGTTATTGTAACTAGCAGCACAGCAAACAGAAATATCTTAGGCTCCTGCTGTAAAACTTAAAATGGATTTAGTTCGGTTTATGTAATATTTTTCTCTTCAAAAGCTCTTGATGAGATTCCACTAAGAAGGCACCACTCTTTGAAAAAAAAATGCTGGAAAATCCAGTACAAGAACAGAAGCTGAAGTGTCAACAGAACACATTCTCCTACTTTGTTTTCATAAAGCCTTGTTAACATAGGTAAAGTTTGTTTTGTTTTTAAGAAAACAGTTTCAGTATCTCAATTGCACAATAAAAATTTGCAGTACATTGCACCTAAAAATTCTGAATATAATGCAGAATTTGGGGGCTGAAATTATATGTCATTGTGGTAGGCACAAGGTTAACCACAAAATCAATGAACAGTTGCTAACATGTCTTCACAGTATCACAGTATCACTAAGGTTGGAAGAGACCTCAAAGATCATCGAGTCCAACCTGTCACCACAGACCCCATGACTAGACCATGGCACCAAGTGCCACGTCCAATCCCCTCTTGAACACCTCCAGGGACAGTGACTCCACCACATCCCTGGGTAGCCCATTCCAATGGTGAATGACTCTCTCGGTGAAGAACTTTCTCCTCACCTCGAGCCTAAACTTCCCCTGAAGTTACAAACCAGTCTTAAAATCAGTCATCTTCCTCCTAGTTCTAGCCAGCTAAAATAGACCATGTGTTAATACTGGCAGTATAGAAACAGTGAAGTATCTGCAGGCATACTAACCTTTTTCACATGTAATAGATCTCAAAATAGGAGGCATCCAGGACAGGTCTTTCCCACAGGTATACTGTGTTTGACCGGACACTATAAACCCAGCTTGGCAGCTCAGCTCAACCTTTTCACCAATGTTGTACTGTTGCTTGAATGGGGAAATTGTAACACTGTTAGATGTTGGCAGCCTGAGGCACATTGAAGCTGTAACAAACAAGAATGAAGTATAGTTCTTGTTTTTATTGTGTGCAGGTATTATCAGCAAGTCATGATGCTTCATCTGAAGAGCCATAAAGCCACTGTGCAATACTGAACATTTGAGTGACCTTCAAAACTAATGAATATTCAACACAAATCTACAAATTTTCAGTGCAATGCAATAGACTTAAAAAATATTTTTCAATATTCAATAACTACATAATTAGTATTTCTAATGTATGTTAGTACAAATAAATTGATTTTACAGTTTAAAAATAGCAAAAATGGCAATAACAGCATATTTTTAATTTTCTTTTGTATATGCAACTATTAATAAAACAAGTAAAATGAATGGCAATCAAAAACTCCTAAGTACATCCAGGTGATTGTTTTTGGTTTGGTTTGGTTTGGTTTGGTTTGGTTTGGTTTAATAAAATCATTGAATCAATGAAATCACAGTGCATTCAAGAAAACTGCTGGAATCTTTCCTGTTAGAAAAGCCAAGTCAGTTCTGATTCTTAATCGGTTAATAAAGTACTTCAAGAAATTGATGTGGTCAGAGACACATATCCATCTAATATAAAAAAGGTAGAAAAATTCCTCTAGGAACACTTCTCTTCAGCATAACTGTCATCACCTTAAAGATATCTGTATAAGTCTGGAAACAAAAGATGAGTCCTGGTGTTAAAGGTATTTAAAACCAGACAGGAGAAGGACCTCACAGTGTCCATCTGAGGGTTTTCTAAAGCTTTGGAAACTACAATACCCTTACAAAGAACATAATAGTAACAGTCTTGAATTGAAAGAGGAGTGATGTGACTTGGTAGGTTTTTACCATCTCTACATGAAATATCTTCTTTAGATTCTATCTTTTCAGATGCCAATAGATATTCTTTTGTTAAAGCCTGTATTAAAATCCGTTATACATCTTTTTCACTGAATCACAGAATCACCAAGGTTGGAAGGGACCTCAAAGATCATCAAGTCCAACCTGTCACCACAGACCTCACGACTAAACCATGGCTATTTCACAGAATCACAGAATTTTCTTACTTTGACATTCAACAGGTTGCTGTGTCCAAGTTTGATCTGGCAGACACCGAAGGAATTGATGGCCACTGAGGATATAACCACTCATACAGACAATTTCAGCTTCTTCCCCCACAGCATATTGCCTCTTTTCATTCTAAAAAACAAAGCAAAACCAAAAAAAAACAACCAAACAGAAAGCCCTTCAAAAATATGTGGTAATATATCTGGACATTGTCAAGAGCAGCAATGATAAAAGCCTGGTGATAGGTTGCATTGAATGTGTGTTTTTGATACTCTGAAATTTGAGTAATCCACTCACCTGTATGTTTGTCCAGCTAACTGATATCATGGTTACAAAAAAGGTATTCAAGGACCATTGCTTGAAATGGATTTTACCTTGCCTTTGATTCAGTTTCTGGTGGATTTTGGTGAAGAAGAGTCACACAGCAATGCTACATGCACAGCAACATCCTCAGCAGCATAGTACCTAGCCTGAGTATCAGGCACATATAGCAAAGCAGCTATGAAACTTGCCAGCTCTGAAGCTACTACACTTCTGTATTGCTCGTTTTAATTGCTCACCCTGATAAAGCCATTTTCTGGTGGATCAGGCCTGGAGCATCCAGACTCAGGTTCATCAATCAAGACATCCTCTTCTCTTCTAGCTTCATCATCATTTATACAAGAAGCACCACTGAAAAGTGAAAATTTGCTGGTAAGGAAGTATCTTAAGCTTTGACATCACCAAATAACAACGGCAGAATACCAGGAGTCTTGTCTAGGAATGCTGTGTGTGCTATCTATCCCCTATGGTAGAAAGCCTGTAATCAACATTTTTGTTCAAAAGTTGCAGGTGTTGATAAGAGGGGAGATTGTGTAACCACTGAAAAAGTGATAGATGTAGGGCTACAATTTCTGTTGACATAATTCAATAAATATTTTTACAGAGTAAGAAAAGGAGCCTCTATGTTGTCCATGTGATTTCTTTGTATTTAAGACAGCATAGTCAAAACTTGTTTATTGCCACCGAGCAATGGTTAAAGGAGTCTGGTCCCTATAAGCATGGAGTTGTATGGTTGTGGGGTCTGAGACGTCTGTGGAGCCCATTGCTTTTAGCCCTCTCCAGTTCACTCCAGAAACTGTAGCCATTCCAGTAGGAATGATGAATGATCCTGCTCATGTCTTGGTTCCAGCAAAAAACCTGAATCTGTACAAACACTTGCTCTTGAAGAAGCAAGAAAGAGAGACAGCTTGTAGTTGGAATTGGGATTTTAAGTTAAAACCATGCAAAACTGATACATCAGACAAGTTAGAGGCAGGAATAATAAAAGCTTTGTAGTTTCAGTGAAATTCTTTCTAAGACCTAAGCTTCTAAAAGAAGAGGACATGATACTAAAAAATTGAAAACTCATAACTCTTATGAACAGAAGCAGATGAATTCTCCATGGCTTTCGACAGGAAGTCATGCAAAGAAGCAAAAGATTATTTACAGACGTAGCTTAGTATGAAATTCATCAGGAATAGACAATTAATAAATTAATTTCAGACATTTCTCTTTTCATGCAGAAGTTCAGACAGGAGACCTGTCTGATTATTGCTCCTTAGTAGTCACAAAGACATTCAGAGGGTTCCTTAACTCTGCCCTATGACAATGGAAATCTTTTGATCTACCATCTTTGTACCTGTCTGTGAACACAGAGACATAACAGCCCTCCACTTCTTCCTGTTCACCTTCACAGGGTTTCCCACCGTTCATGGGGGAGGGGTTATTACACTCCCGAGTCCTTCTTGTTTTGAAGGAAGCATCACACGAACTCCATTCAGACCAGCAACCCCAGCGGCCATCTATAGCAACTACAAGAAATAAAAGAAACTTCCCTCTTCAGGTAGATCTGTACCATGCATGTCTCCGAAGGACACATATTAGAGGGATGGTGGTAAATTCATAATAGCCACTTTTATGATTATTTAAAATTATTACTGTTAAGGGAGTAGATGGTATCTAGAATGTGAAGTTTTCCAAAGAGATGGTCAGCCAAATTACAACTGCTTCACAAAGACCTACAATAAATCTTGCTTTCTAGTTTTGATTGCAAGTAACATTCAAACCCAGAAAAAGCTTATTTTCTGCTTCTATTGCACACATAGATGTTTGAGATTTTACAGTGCTGACAATTCTTTAAATAGATCAGTATTTAATAAGATCTTAAATAATCTAATCTCTAACACCATGTCTAAACCCCAAATCTCCATCCCATGCAAGGTAAACTAAACATTTCATCTTTTCTTAAGCCCTCGAGTATTGTCTGTGCTGCCATAAAGCGTATATAAAATATTTTCTTTGCATAGCTGTTGTTTTCTGCATGCAATATACTTTCCACATTCACCTCTAACAGTGTATCTTCAGTTGTTTATTTCTTTCCAAATCTTTCTTCATCAGAATCAGATAATGAGAGTTACACCTGCCTAAGCGACACTTTTTGGTTCTGGAATACAAATATATGTAACAGTAAATATAGCACTGTAAGTGTCTTCTCTTTCCCTTAGTTATGACACTAGTACCAATTTCATTTTAAAAAACCCAAAACTGTCTTTGTGAAATTGTCCTTTAATTTCTTAAGAATTATGATTATGTTCCCTCTCCCTAAGACAACAGTGTTTTCCTTCCACATTATAATCAACGATTTTCATCTTCATTACCCATTTAGTCTCAAGCATAATATTCTATATAGAAAACTAAGGAATGGATTTCTTAATTTTTACATCAATTATTTTTTATCTCATCTTCACCCTTATTGCTGAACAGTTCACTTCCTCTTACATTAATTATGTAGCTAAGGTATCTTTTACTACATCTTAAAATTTCTTTTGAGCTGTGCCTATTTAGTTTGATTCTGAATTTTTAATCTTATCTTCATTCTCACATGTTCTGACCATTACTATGTGGTCAGAATTGTTATGGATTTAGTACAGGAATGTTGTATCAGATTCATCTTTGACAAACACATACTGGGAGGATCATTCTGAAAGTATCACCTCAAATACCTGATTGGTAACCTGGAGCTCGTATCTCGCAGTTTTTGCCATAGGTGCCAGCCTGGCACAGGCAGAGGCACTCCGTCCCAGAAAGCACAGGCCTGCCGTTGTTGGGGCATGGGGCACAGTGGCAAGGGTCAAACTTGTCCACATATTCCCTCAGGGCTCTCCCCAGGTTACGACGTTTGGTTACAGCACATGGAATATTCTTCACCAGATCCATAATGGGCGACACCTGGTAGACAGCCATTCAGTAAGCAGTTACCTAGACACAGCACGGTCCTGCTGACTCTCAACCCATGCAGGACTTTAAAGTCACCAGAGCCTTTACATATGCAGATGTACCACACAGGAGTCAGACATGTTGGAAGCTATGGATGCTTAAAGGACCTCCGTATATCTCTATTACCCTGTTTGTACAGTTTTTATTTTCCTTAATTTAGGGCTCTGTGAGCCAGTGGAAAACTCAATAAAGTGAGATATCACATCTGAAATTTCAGGACACCATATACATAGTTGGGTTTGCTTACATTCAGTCCCTGCCATGTGAGGCATCTCTACACTGCTTCAGGAGCTCTGCAGCTGTAATGAGTGATGACCACATACTTTGCTCAGGCAGACTGTGCTGCTGCTGCAAAGCGGTTGCTGTGCCAGCCAGGGAGGAAGGCAGCTCAGTGCACTCCCAACAATGCTGCCAAAATGCATTAAAATAGCAGGACAGAGGTGCCAAGGGACTGCTGCTTTGTTTCTTTTTATCTAGGTGCCATTCCTTATGATATATGCCTGACAAAGGAAAGAGAGCCGGGGAAAGAGTGTTCCTAGCACCACATGCTGCTTTTCTGCAAAGTAGCTGCTCCCCATTCATGATCTCCTCCTGCTGCATTCCTACCTCTTACTCTTACTGTCCATGGATCACAGTATCACGGTATCACAGTATCACTAAGGTTGGAAGAGACCTCAAAGATCATCAAGTCCAGCCTGTCACCACAGACCTCATGACTAGACCATGGCACCAAGTGCCATATCCAGTCCCCTCTTGAACACCTCCAGGGGTGGTGACTCCACCACCTCCCTGAGTAACCCATTCCAATGATGAATCACTCTCTCAGTGAAGAACTTTCCCCTCACCTCGAGCCTAAAGTTCCCCTGGTGCAGCTTGAGACTGTGTCCCCTTGTTCTGGTGCTGGTTGCTAGAGAGAAGAGACCAACCCCATCCTGGCTACAACCACCTTTCAAGTAGTTGTAGAGAGCAATGAGGTCGCCCCTGAGCCTCCTCTTCTCCAGGCTAAACAACCCCAGCTCCCTCAGCCTCTCCTCACAGGGCTTGTGCTCAAGGCCTCTCACCAGCCTTGTTGCCCTTCTCTGGACATGTTCAAGTGTCTCAATGGCCTTCTTAAACTGAGGGGCCCAGAACTGGACACAGGACTTAAGGTGTGGCCTAACCAATGCAGAGTACAGAGGCACAATGACTTCCCTGCTCCTGCTGGCCACACCATTCCTAATGCAGGTCAGGATGCCGTTGGCCCTCTTGGCCACCTGGGCACACTGCTGGCTCCTGTTTAGGTGGGTGTCAATCAGCACCCCCAGGTCCCTCTCTGTTTGGGAGCTCTCCAGCCACTCCGACCCCAGCCTCCAGCTCTGCATGGGGTTGTTGTGGCCAAAGTGCAGCACCCAGCACTTGGATTTGTTGAATGCCATCCTGTTGCACTCTGCCCATCTGTCCAGTCAGTCGAGGTCCCTCTGCAGAGCCCTTCTGCCCTCTAACTGATCAACATCTGCTCCTAACTTGGTGTCATCTGCAAATTTGCTGATGACTGTCTCAATCCCCTCATCCAGATCATCAATGAAGATATTATAGAGGATGATGCAAGCCTGACATGGCTTATAAACTGACACACACAAGAAGTAATTCTAATAAATAATTTGCAAGTTTATGTTATGCCCATAATTTTAAGTACTCCTATCACAGAGCATCGTCCCCATTTGAAAAACAGAACAGCTGCAGAACTCTCTGAAGAGCTGTTCACTGCTGAGTGCTTTATTTTTCTTATTCTCTTACCTCAAAGTCAATTACCACAGGATTGTCCTTTGTTGACTCCAGCCAGTTTGTGTAGGCAGCGTGTCCTGGAAAAGCCCCCTTTTTCTCCCAGACCAGAGCTGCCGCATACTCTGACCTTCCACCTTTTACCAGGGAGACTGACCTTTCAGCTGACTCCAAAATGGAACCTGAAAGGGGGTTTAACAAGACACTCCTGGAAAATGCAGGAGATATAGCAGACTCCTCCTTCAAGGCAGGCTCCTTAGTGCCAGCTGTAAACACTGGAGTAACAGAAACTGATCATAAAATGAAAATAGCATGGTGGAGGTGATGAAATCCCTGGGTTTAGTGATGCAGAACATGACTCTTGCCATTCTTGCAGAAAATGCACCAGCTTTCTGCAGTTCCTGAGTTATACTTCTGGCATTGCCAGGGAACTCATGGATGTAGATGTCTACTTGGCATGAGGGAGATGGGAGGATAAGTAAAGAGAGTATGTTATTGCTGTTTAACTCTCAAGGAACCCTGGGCAGATCTGAAAGAGGATCAGGGACTCTGTCAGAATCCCATGTTTCTAATTGTGCCCGTTTCCTAGTTCAGCATTCCTGGCCCTTAGTCGAGGGTCATAGTGAAAGTTTGTCATATCCCAATGATGGTTCTCCAGAGCAGAGTGCTCATACACTGCAATTTCTTTTGCAAGCAATAGGAGTATTCCAGTGTTTGCTTCAGAGACAAACACTGAAACACTGGCTACTCTAACAGTGATGTAAGAGCATCTGCAGTTTAACGCAACTGGCAAGTCACCTGGGGAACCTAGCTGAGGGGAATGGTATCCCTCAAATCAAGTAACAGGCCATGGGCCTTGTTCTCATCATGGTCACCTTCGTGTTTCACAGTCATCCTGTTTGTAGTACATCTGGTACTGACTTTCTTTTTCTTCCAGAAGAGCACACGCCTTTTTGTTTCTGTTCGGACACACTCCGTTGACTCATCCACTGTCAGGCCTAGAAATACCACAGGACAGCAGCTTCATCACCATAATCATGTAACCACCGCACCCCAGGGTTTTCACATGGAAGTGAGCTATTGCAGGTATCCCTGGTCCTCACCCACCACTAATTGGGTCACAAGCCTAAAGGACTTTTTTGCTGTTGAAGAACTTTGTGGTAGACCTAAAAACAATTATAAGAAGAGGTGGTAAACAGATAATTATATTTTCTCATTAAAGATACCTGAGTTCTTCAGTTCCTCAGAGTTGTACTGGTAAAGAATGTCATAGGAACCACCCATCTTCCCAGAAGTATAGTAGTGAGTGCCAAAGTCATCAAATATTCTGCTGTATGAAGCAAAGTTGTACTCCAAGGGCAGGTGGTTAAGTGCTTTCAGAAAGGCATCTGAGAGTTGCAGATCTGACTGTTTCATGGTGAAGTTTGCAACAGAAATTACTTTATGGACTCTAATAAAGTTGGAATTCTAGAAATAAGAAAAAGGGAGTCTTAGCAGCTTCACGGGTAGTTAATTGCAGAAAGTAGATGAGCAAACGTTACGTCCTGAAATACATTGCAAGAACTAAGTAATCCTGTGTGCCATGCTACTTTAACCACGAAAAAAATTAGCCTTGGATTTTCCAAGAACTGTGAGATTCTTGACGACATTGCATTGCCATTTACATTGTGAGAATTCCAACTAAAATTAGGACTCCCTGAGCATCTACCAAACAAAACCAAAAAGGATAACAGTTTGCCATAACAAATACATTGGAAATTGATGGGACAACCAGAAGTTTCAGGGGACATGGGTGGTGTTCAATTACTCTGGTTAGAGTGTATTTTGAATGTTAACTCACTTTCTATTAAGTTTCACAATTAATCAGTCTGATAAAACTTAAATAAAGTACAGGGATCGAGGTCTCGTTGAGTCCAAGTGTCACGTTTTAAGTATGAGGGAAAAACAAGAAAAGGACCTATGTCTTACGTCTAGAAAAATGGCTGATTTTTCCCCCCACCGCTAGAGGGTGTTTGTGTGAGCATTTAACTAAATAGAAGGGGACAAAAAGAAGGGATTTATAAGATTTATAAAGTGACTGATGGCACAAGACTGAAACAAAGAGATCAAGAGCAAAAAAGGAAAGGCAAGAAAGGGTAAGAAATTGGAACAAATGACCAACTGGTAGATAGGAAAGATTAATTATGAAACAATTTGTTATTGATTTATACATGAATTCTGCTCAGTTTTGCTGCTGGTAGCTTGGCTGTTTTCCACTTCTGCCTCCAAGGTCTCTTGGAGTAGAAGACCCAAGGATGCAGGACCGAGCTACACAATGTGCAAGCTGGACCTCAGCTCTCAGGTCTGCACAGTACTGCTCATTTCAGTGTTCTCATTTGCACATTGGAAAATGATGTGAGGTGTTGCGGGTTTAATCCAAGGCAAAGCTGAGCCCCATGTGGTTGCACACACAACTGCCCCCACCCCACCTCAGCCTGGTAAGATAAGAAGGAGAAATCAGGATCCAAATGCAGGGCCTACAAACTTCCATCACAGGACATCTTAATTCAAGACTGATATTTTTTGAAAAAGTTTAATTTTGATTGTATTGTATCTTCTGGGTTTCAACAGGCCTTGGTTTCAGTCAGTCCTATAGCCTCTTTCATGCTTGTGGTCCCTTCCAACCCTAACTGAAATGATGAAACTATGAAACTATGCAGAAATGCAGCCCATAGCTCATCCTTCACTGCAATTAAACTACATAAGCACATAATTTTCTATCACAGTATTCATCCACATTAAAGTGTAGAATTTTATGCTTTTATGTAATTTTTGAGATCATCCCTAAAACCAAGTGCATTTTAGTATCCATGAGACTTTAAAATGCAACTTAGTTACCAAATAAAAAAACTAATGTAGAGTAATTCACAGGACATGCATAGGTATCACATTCTTAAATGCACTTAATTTCTTTTTAGAATAATAAGCTACTGTTGCTACATGGTATTCTGCTTTCTTAATCTATAAGTAGGCCAGGGAAAGGAATGGTTTACACAATTGATAATCCAAAATCTATGTCAAACCCATGCTTTTTAAAAAGTGTTTTCTGTACTAAACCCAGAAAAACAGTTTTTGTTATTATGGAAGGTGTGTTACAACCATGGATGTCCGAAGTATCAGAAGAGGAACTTTTTACCACATAATTCTAGTGTTTACAGATTTTTTAACCATAATGCCAATACCTTGATAAGGAAAGAAACATTTGACTGCTGAATTCAGAAATAAGCAGACAGAAGAAAGGTGATGATGATGTTCAAGAAAGATGTTGAGTTGCTTGAACATGTCCAGTGAAGGGCAACAAAGCTGGTGAGGGGTCTGGAGCACAAACCCTGTGAGGAGAGGCTGAGGGAGCTGGGGGTGTTAGCCTGGAGAAGAGGAGGCTCAGGGGAGGTCTTATTGCTCTCTACAACTAACTGAAGGGAGGTTGTAGCCAGGTGGGGGTTGGTCTCTTCTCCTCAGCAACCAGCAACAGAACAAGGAGACTCAGTCTCAAGCTTTGTAGGGGCAAGTTTAGGTTTGATCTTAGAAAAAAGTTCTTCCCAGAAAGAGTGATTTGCCATTGGAATAGGCTGCCCAGGGAGGTGGTGGGGTCAATGTCCCTGGAATTATTTAAGAAAAGATTGGCTGAGGCACTTAATGCCATGGTCTAGTTGATTAGATAGGGTTGGGTAATTGGTTGGACTTGGTGATCTTGGAGGTCTCTTCCAACCTGGCTGATTCTGTGATTCTGTGAAGTAGAGTGAAAGGAAGAAACTGGAGGCAGCATACAATTACCTTTTCATATGAAGCTTCAATGGCCTTCCTGAAGGAGGAAGATGATGTGACTTTAACCCTTGTCTTTCTTGAGAATAAAAATGGGATACCAGAGGATCTTCGACCAGCACGAGTAGATGAACTACTTCCATGAGCACTATCACTCAGGGGCGTTAAATCGTTGTAGAAATCTGATGCTACATCATCCTCTTCATCTATTACCTGGAAAGTCAGTAAAACAAACCACATTTACCCAAACAATAACCTGAAACATAAATCTATCAAGCAATGTATTCTTGATTCTATTGATTTGTTTATTTATTTATTTATTTATGGAAGAAACATGTGAGATTATTTGAGCCATGGCAGTAAGCTAAAAAAAAAAAAGAGTAGCTGATGAAGGTTAATAGGAGGAATGAATACAAGATAAAAAGCAGACTTACCAATAAGTCTGCTTTTTATACAAGAAAAAAAACACACATATGTGCTGGGATAGAGTTCATTTACTTCACAGTAGCTAATATGGGGCTGTATTTTGGAATTGTACTGAAAACCATATTAACAACTCAGGGATATTTTATATACTTCTGAGCAGTTCTTACATGGTGTCAAGTATTTTCCTGCTTCTCACCCCACCAGGGAAAAGGCTGGGAGTGCACAAGAAGCTGGGACAAGGACAAAACTGCTGACTCCAACTGACCAAAAGGATATTCCATTCCATATGACATCATTCTCAATGTATATAATTGAGGAGAAGAAGAAGGAAGTGGGGGCACTGGGAATGATGGCCTTTTGCTTCCAAAATAGTCATCATGCATGATGACTGAACATCTGCTGGCTGATGGGAAGTAGAGAATTTACTCCTTATCTTGATTAATTTATGGATGTATCTTCTGGTTTACTTATTATATTGCCTTTGTCTCAACTCACAAGTTTTTCTTGCCCTTCCAGTTCCCTCTCCCACACCACTGTAGGGTGAGTGAGCAAGCAGCTGTGCAGTGCATGTTTGCCAGCTGGGGTTAAACCCTACAGTACATAAGAAGTTCTTCTAAAATTCCCCACCTCCATGTCCCAAAGCCTAGGAATAATTTGCAACAGGTGTTTCAACAGAATTTTCAAAGACTCTCAGACATTCATGTTAAGTTCACATTATGACTAAGTTCCAGTCCTATCACTTCTATATCATACAAGACAAAGAGATGATGTTTTCTGTCCTTTCCTCTTAATACCCAGCTAGAAGAATGAAAAAGTTTCTAGAAAGGAGTCTTAGACTATACTTCCAATGTTAGCACTCATACTGCATGATGAACTAAAGGTAGGGAGCAAACTTGCCTGCTGAATGTGGTAAACCTCAGTGGTGCTCTTGTACAAAGCACCAAGACAACTTCAGCATCAGTTCAGAAATTACCCATTTCTCAAACCTCAGGTAAATCCCTGTGGGTGTTTGAAAGATGCTGTTTTTTTTCCCTTCTCTAGATCTGCTAGGAATAGTGTGGCTAGCAGGAGCAGGGAGGTCATTGTGCATTGTGCATTGGTTAGGCCACACCTTGAGTCCTGTGTCCAGTTCTGGGCTCCTCAGTTTAGGAAGGACATTGAGACACTTGAACGTGTCCAGAGAAGGGCAACAAGGCTGGGGAGAGGACTTGAGCACAAGCCCTATGAGGAGAGGCTGAGGGAGCTGGGATTGTTTAGCCTGGAGAGGAGGAGGCTCAGGGGTGACATCATTGCCCTCTACAGCTACCTGAAAGGTAGTTGTTGCCAGGACAGGGTTGGCCTCTTCTCTCTAGCAACCAGCACCAGAACAAGAGGACACAGTCTCAAGCTGTGCCAGGGGAAGTTTAGGCTCGAGGTGAGGAGAAAGTTCTTCACTGAGAGAGTCATTCACCATTGGAATGGGCTGCCCGGGGAGGTGGTGGAGTCACCGTCCCTGGAGGTGTTCAAGAGGGGATTGGATGTGGCACTTGGTGCCATGGTCTAGTCATGAGGTCTGTGGTGACAGGTTAGACTCGATGATCTTTGAGGTCTCTTCCAATCTTAGTGATAGTGTGATACTGTGCTTAATTAATGGGGCTGCTAAAACCCTGGGGGATAAAAATCACAGAATAGTTTCAGTTGGAAGAAACCTCTAAGGTCATAGACTCCAACCATCAACTAACACCACCATAACCATTATAACACGAGTGCCTAAAAGGTCTGAAAAAAATAACTGAATGACAGATTTTTAAAAAGATACAAGCTAGGGTGATTTTGTGACTGGCCTGCTTTTCAAGTCTCCTCCCCAGTCCGTGTGTTGTTCCCCTGCCTCAGACTCAGAGTCTTCCTCCTCTCTTTACTGTTCTTTGGAGGGTCTGAGCAGCAAACAGGTAGGACTGAGGGGTTGAAATGGCTCAGAGATGGTCTGTGCCCTAAGGCAGTGATTCTGAAATGAGTTTTGGACTTGAATGAGCCTCCAGACAGATTATGTCAGGGTTAGGAATAAGACCTTTGGTACCAAGTCAGAACAAAGACATAGACACAGCCATATGGAATCAGGAAGGAAACCCAGAGCAGCCTTCCAGTACCTGAAGGGGTCCTACAAAAAATCTGGGAGGGACTGATTACAAAGGCAAGTAGCAACAGGACCATGGGCAATGTTTTGAAACCAGAGAAGGGTAGATTTAGGAAGAAGTTCTTTACTATGAAGTTTTTTTCAATGAGCATGGTGAAACACTGGAAGAGGTTGCCCAGGGAAGTGGTGGAGGCATACAAAGCCAGGGTGTGATGGGGCTCTTAGCAGCCTGATTTCATTTCAGATGCCCCTGCTAACTGCAAGGGAGTTGGACAAGATGACTTCACATCTAGAGGTCCATCCAACCCAGTGCTTTCTATGATGTAGTGAGTAAAATCAATTCTGAAAGGCATGAGTAGAGCCACCTGAGTGCTCAATACAGCACATTTCCACACATCACCTAAAATCTTGTTCTAAAACACACATTGCAGCCTAGGACTTGAGCATGGAACTTGTACTGCGACTGTGGCAACAGTTTTTCAGCAAGGAGTTGCTGCTTGAGAATACCTGAAAGCTGACAGCCTCCAGGTTTGCAGGAACACGGTACGATTTCCTTGTTTCATTGCGCTTCACCGTTGCACATTGTCCTCCATTGAATGAGTTGCCAAGAACTTCCCCTCTGCTCTCTCCTGCCACAATGTTAAATCTAACAACAACAAAAATATTTCCAGATACTAAACAATCCCAGAAAGACATAGACTCGAAACAAGTAATACTATATAGCTGCACTGAAGATTTTGCTGATTTGAATGAAACAGTATGAGCGTCTGCATTATGTTACTGCTCTGAGAGAATTTCCTCTACGAGAACTTTTTATTTACAATGAATTCACCTGACAAATACTGCATTAGCAATCTTGTATCCTACCTTCCATCATAATTGGCATTATCTGTCCTTCAGATAATCACAATATCAGCATAAGACAATTGCAGAACCACAGAATGGCAGGGGGTTGAAGGGACTTCTGAAGATCAAGTCTAGCCTCCCTACCAGTGCAGGATCACCTAAAGCAGATCACATAGGAATACAGACCTTGAAAGTCTCCAGAGATGGAGACTCCACCACCTCTCTGGGCAGCCTGATCCTGTGCTCTGCCAATTTCAAAGAAGTTCTTTCTTACATTTAGATGGAACTTCCTGTGTTCATGTTTATGCCTATTAACTCTTGTCCTGTTACTGGGAACCACTGAGAAGAGTCTGTCCCCATCTTCCTGACACCCACCCTTTTGGTATTTGTAAATATTAGGAAGATCCCCTACTCTTAAGTAGAGAACATGCAAAAATGTCCAAGGAAAATGAACATGCAGGTCACCCTTTCTACCATGAGTTATCAGAGTGGGCTGAGTTCAAAATTCAATTAAAAATGCAAGACTGCCTGGGCCAGGTATTCCATGGTTTGGTTTTACGCTGCTTAATACCTTGGATGACATGATGGTTGGTATTGCGTGAAACATATCACAGACTCAAAAACAGCCATAGAGGAATATGCTCAAAATTTCCAAGCAACTTGACAGAACTGAGATGGAAGTTACCAGTACTTGATGCTCTGGTTGCTCTGAGGCAGGAGGGCTCACTCAGGCAGCAGTACTTCCTGACAGCTCTTCACCTAGCGCTCCATCAGTGCAGAGCATGACTGGCAGATGCAGTGGCCAAGTCCCAGCCTGATGGGTTGCATCCATTTTTATAATTTCTTCTTAGGTTGGATTTGGGAGATTTTTTTCTTAAGAGGACGATCTCACAGGCTAATTGGGGATTATCTTATTTATGTAAATTAATGAGACAACAATCTCAAGTCGATGAAAAATAAGCAAAGTTGGCTTACCCACTGCCGATTAACTGCACACCTGGGATGACCTCATATTTTCTGTTACACACAGTCTTTATCCTGCCACAATTTCTTTCATCAGAGTTATCCCCACAATCATTTTCTCCATTACATTCCAATTTTTTTGCAATGCAGCGACCTGCATGAGAGAAACAGCAGCAGCAAGGAATTTGAAGCAGTTATTTGTGATGTCTGAATGCAGAAAAGGCCAGTCTGTCTTTTCCCCTAGTGTGAACTTGCCCTAGGAATTAACAGTAGCAACATAATTCCTAGATTATTCCAATAAGAAACAGTTGTTTCCGTTCTGACAGTTTTGCTTTATTTTAAAGCTGCAAAGGCTTAATTCAAGGTTTAGCAAAAGGATATGTGGGTAAAGTTATTCTGAGTATTACCAGGTATGCTTAAATTAAAGCAAACAATAAATGCCCACAAATTTGATAAGAATTGCATCAGTTCATGTTCAGAAAAACTCTATAGATGTGTTTGTACATGCAAAATTTGTGCAAAGAAATACCATTGTCTAGCTATAGCAGTGATATTGACATCCCAGGCTAGAGGTTGCACTTTAAGTTAGAGAGGAAACCACTACTAAAAAACTGCTACTAATACATAGGAAATCCTTAATCCCACCCAAGGAAAAGGAGGAAGTGGAGGCAAGTTAGTGGTCAAGGCGGTAAACAAACTCCTCCTTTGCCCACGTCCCACCTCCCCCACAACAGAGGGGAGTGGCAACAGGTTCTTGCCCAGCATGGCAGGAGTGTTGCTTCAGTAATTCCCCCAGCCCCCCAGGTGCCCTTGCAGAACAGGTATGGTGTCCTGCAAGTGCAGCCAGACAATGAAAATGATGAATCATCTGACTTGGAAGTATTCCCAAGATTAAGGAAGACCAAGCCTAGCATACAAATATCTTCTACCAAAAAAAAAAAAAAAGGTGACTCCCTTCTGGAGGGAAGAGAAGGTCCAATATGCAGACCTGACCCACTTCAGAGGGAAGTCTGCTGTCTCCCTAGGGCCTGGGTTAAGGATGTGGGAAGAAGGCTTCCTAGTCTGGTACAGCCCACAGATTATTACCCATTATTGACCTTCCAGATAGGTAATGACAGCCATGAAAAAAGGAAGCTGAGGGCTATCAAAAGAGACCTCAGGGCCTTGGGTCAACTGGTCAAGGAAGTGGGAGCACAGGTAGTGTTCTCTTCTATCCTCCCAGGTGCAGGGACCAAACCAGAAAGACAGAGGAGGACTCACCAGATCAGTTCTTGGCTTTGAGCCTGGTGCCTCCAACAGGACTTTTTGTTTTATGATTATGGGTCACATGATACCAGGTCTGCTGGAAGCAGATGGGGTGCATCTGCCACAAAGGGGGACAAGTTTTGCATCACAGGGGTTGGCTGGGCTCATTAATCAAGCCTTGAACTAGATTCAAAGGGAAGAAGGGGCAAAAACAGGCTCATTGGGAACAAGCCTGGAATGCTTGAGAAGTGGTGTGCCAGCTCCACTGGTACTTCAGGGGAGCTAGGGCATAATGAGCCATGTGCTGAGGAAGGTGCAAGAGCTTTTGAGGAGTTAGGACTCACAGGAGAACCTGGGAATAATCAAGCAGATGTGAAAAAGAAGGGGGATAATGATATTACCAGGCCTTCATGTGGTAGGCTGAAGGACAACACATCAGGGTGGGAGGGATGGGACCTTAAGCCTATTGCCATGCAGCATGCTGGGGACACAGCAACACAGTCTAAATATCAGAGAAATGAGCCAGGGGCTCATGACATAGTAGCAGCCAACAAGGAAACATCAGCACATGCCAGGCTCACTGGCAGGTGGGTGGCCATGGAGGTGGCCAGGAGTGGTCAGACAGCAGGAGTGAAAACTAATGGATTAACTCTCTCTCTGAAATGTTTATATACCAATGCACAGAGTATGGGGAATAAGCAGGAGGAGTTGGAGATCTGTGTTAGGTTTCATGACTGGTATAATTGGAATCACTCATACATAGTGGGAAAGCTCCCACAACTGGAGTGCTGTCATGGATGGCTATGTACTGTTCAGGAAAGATCAACAAGGCCAGGTAGAGGTAGAATGTAGACGTGTTGGGTTCTACCTGCAGGGGGAGGTAGAACAGGTGGAAAGCTTGTGGATAAAATTAAGGGATGTGGAAACATAGGTAAAACTGTGGTGGTGGTCTATTATAGACCACCAGAAGATGCTGATGAAGCCTTCTACAGTCAACTGGAGGCAGCCTCTACTACAGACTCCTTGGTACTCAAGGGTGACTTCAGTCACCCTGACATATGCAGGCAAACCCACACAGCCAGGCACAGCCAGTCCAAAAGGTTCTTGCAGTGTGTTGATGATAACTTCTTGATGCACACTGCTGAACCTTGTATTAACTGATAGAGAAGGACTGGTTGGGGATGTTAAGGTCAGGAAAAGCCTTGATGACAGTGATCATGACATGGTGAAGTTTAATATTATACAGGGTAAAAGCAGGGCAGTAAGATTACAGCCCTGGACTTCCACAGGGCAAACTTTATAATCCTCAGAGAATTACTTGCAGGAATCCCATGGGCTAAGACTCTGGAGGGTAAAGGAGCCCAAGAAAGTCAGTTAATTTTTAAATGCCACTTCCTCCAAGCCCAAGATATGTATGTACACCTGAGTAAAAAATAGGGTAGATGAGCCAGGAGACTTGCATGGATGAACAAAGAGCTTCTGAAGGAAATCTCATGGAAGAAAGAAACTTACAGTTCATGTACGGGACTTGTCACTTGGGAGAACTATAGAGTAGTTGCTAGGACATGTAGGAAGGCAACAAAGACCAAAGCCTTCTTAGAACTAAAACTGGCAAAGGAAGTAAAAGAGAACAAGAAGGACTTCTTCAAATATGTCAGTAGGAAAAGGAAGAATAGAGAAGGTGTGGCCCCACTGCTGAATGAGGAAGCAGACCTGACAACTGAGGATGGAGAGAAGGTAGAGTCACTGAATGCCTTCTTTGCTTCAGTCTTTATTCTTAGACTGAATTGCCCCATGAATTCCAGACCCAGAATGAAGGAGAATACTACTGGAGGAGGAAAGACTCTCCACTAGCCAATGAAGACTGCATTAGGGATCATTTGCATAAACTGAACATTCACGAGTCCATGGGGAGAGAGTTGGTTGATGTCACTCTACCACTCTCCATCATTTTTGCAA
Source organism: Colaptes auratus (assembly GCA_015227895.2). Classification (NCBI taxonomy): domain Eukaryota; kingdom Metazoa; phylum Chordata; class Aves; order Piciformes; family Picidae; genus Colaptes; species Colaptes auratus. The sequence continues at coordinate 24,242,795 of CM026897.1, forward strand.
AATCCTGGCAGACAGGAGAGGTGCCTGAGGACTGGAGGAAAGCCAGTGTCACTCCAGTCTTCCAAAAGGGCAAGAAAGAGGCTCCAGGAAACTACAAACCAGTCAGCCTCACCTCCATCTGTGGAAAAATGATGGAGTAGCTCATTCTGGAGGTTATCTCTAGGCACTTGGAAGAGAAGATAATGATCACTGTGATACTGTAATCAGGAGCAGTCAGCATGGATTTGCCAAGGGGAAATCATGCTTGACTAATCTGATAGCCTTCTGTGATCACGCACAGAATGGGTAGATGCAGGGAGACCAGTGGATGTAGTCTACCTTGACCTTAGCAAGGCTTTTGGTGCTGTCCCCCATAACATCCTTGTGAACAAGCTCAGGAAGTGTGGGATAGAAGAACAGACAGTGAGATGGATTAGGAACTGGTTACACAATAAAATGCAAAGGGTGGTGGTCAATGGTGCCAAGTCCAGCTGGAGCACTGTAACTAGTGGAGTCCCCCAGAGATCAGTGCTGGGTCTGGTCCTGTTCAACATCTTCATCAATGACATTGATGAGGAGACAGACAGACAAAATGTCTGCTCAGCAAGTTTGCTGACAATACCTAGTTGGGAGGCTTGGCTGAGACACCTGAAGGCTCTGTGGCCATTCAGCAAGACTTGGACAGACTGGAGAGCCGGGCATGGAGGAACCTAATGAGGTTCAACAAGGATAAGTGCAGAGTCCTGCACCTGGGAAGTAATGCTAAACTGTAGCAGTACAAATTAGGAGGTGATCTGCTGGAGAGCTGTCATGTGGAGAAAGACCTGGGAGTGCTGGTGGACAAGTTATTCCTGGGACAGCAATGTGCCCTTGTGGCCAAGAGGGCCAATGGGATCCTGGGGTGCATTAAGATGAGTGTTTCCAGCTGATCGAGGGAGGTTCTCCTCCCCCTCTACTCTGCCCTGGTGATACCTCACCTAGAGTACTACATCTAGTTCTGTGAGGGTCATAGAGCGCTGGAACAGGATCCCCATTGCCTGTCTGGAGTTCCCTTCTTTACTTCATGCTTCTTTCCCCTGGAATTTGTGCTTGCAATATACAAGAACTGCATCACTTGGACCTTTCCTTTAATCTTTTTTTAAATGTCAGTGTCTATTCTTTCAGCTATCTAGTAATGCAGCATTTATTCAGAGAAGATTTGCATTACCACTTCTGCATTTGAATTTATTCTTGCAATCAATGTCCACTATGTTGCAGGTCTTAGTTGGGAAGCATGGGCGGGAATCCACCAGTGGCTCAGTACAGGCCTGACCCCCAAACTGGGATGGTTGCAGGAGTGTCCGGGCACGAAACTGACAGGCATAGGAAACAAAAGAAGTGTTGTTTATGTAAACAGTTTGTGTAGCTAAGTGCTCCCTGAAGCAGATCCACATGCCTCAGTCCTGCCCAATCTTTATAAACAGCAGAACCCTGAAAGAAAAAGTTGGTTATTTTTGTCCTTAATTCCTACTGCACCTTTATCCCACATAAGGCAGGTAGGGAACAGCAATCCAAGGGTCTCAATAGCCCTGAAGGAGCATATAAAGTTGAACACTTCACAACCTGAGCTATATCACTGCAGGAATAAAGTTCAATCCCTGTATCTTGACTTTTAAAGATATGATAGGAAATGGTGGGTGAAGAGGTTTACAGAGATTTTTCATTTTCTTTATCTTCTCTATTGAAATAGAAATACCTTGACAGTAGTACATATCCCCACTCCCAAAACAGCTGGCTTGCCTCCCAGTTCATGAGGCCTCTTGTCTGACAAGCACAGGATGACTGGGGAGGATAAAAGTGGTTTTCTTGAAAGTTTCGGTTTACTAAAGAGGAACTGGGAACAAAATCTGGAGCTTGGTGTGTTTTGGTTCTCCTATTCAGTACTCTCCATGAAGAATAGCAAAGCTGGAGGCTGCTAGACAAATTACTTCAGATATGTTTTCCACTCCACTTCAAGGGACTGCTGGTTAGATGTGTTGGTATGCAACTGACTGAACAGTTCCTCCTCTGTGGATTTTTCCTGTTTGGAAACGCATATTTGCTTGCAGACTTCCGTTACTTCACTTTCTAGGGACATGCCCTGGAGTCAAACAATGCAGAATGATGTGCAGTAAAAGTTAGTAACTGAGTAGTTACGAAGTAAGAATGTGAGGAGCAACACCAGACCATCTGAAAGATTTTGTGTTCAAAATAGTGCTTCCTTGTATGCTATTTGGGATCCATAATACTCCCTACGTGATTTATGTGAGCTTCCACCTCTTCATCCCACCTCCTCACTGGGAACTTGCTTACACTAGTCTTCACACTTGCCTTGGAAGTCATTAATGCTGATTCTGGTGGCTGTTTACATTTATACAAGCCTCCAGGAAGGATCTTTATAACTGGGAGGGAAAAACAGTCCACAAAAGCACCTTTATGCTTGAAGAAGCAAGTATGCTTCATCAATATTTAAGTTAATAAAAATGAACAACACTTCTATATAAAGATATGTAAGAAAGAAACTCACCCATTTAAGGAGATACTGTTTACCAAAAAAACATCAGCTCAGCTGAGAGCAATATCCCCTTTCAGTTCTTAAAGCTTTTTTGCTTAGCTCTTACTCTCTCACTGTTCCTCCCTGCTCTGCTCTCATACTGTGCACCACAGTTGCAGAAAGGGAACATCACAAGATGATTCATATCTCATACCTAGAACAGATTCTTCATGTAGTCCTTCTCCTGCACAGGTATCAAAAGTTATGTATGTTTATAGAGACATAACAATTTACTCACTTTTCAAGATATATTTCAGACATGGGTGTCAGAAGCTGAGCAAGGCATTCGGAGAGCTGTAGGCTGTCTGCACAGAAACTCAGAGCTGCTATCACGGTCAGCCTCGAAGCTCAGATCCACCAGCAACATAACTACTACAAAGAATCTGCACCCCGCTTCCCTCTACCTCCTTCAACCTCACATTTACCAGGACTTGGCATCTTTAAGCCAAGTCTACTTGAACCTGACTTTTCACCTCTTCCCTCTCTGCTGTCTGACCTTTGTGTCTAACACCAGTCAAGAGATACAAGATCAAAAGGGAAATGTGTCATCCTGGGGCTTTTTCCCCCAGAGGTTAAGCATGTCCACCTCATTTTGATTTAGCCTATAAAAGTTGGGAAGATGATGCTTTGATTCTTAGAGCAATATCAAATTGATCCCAACTATCCAATTAAAGATATAGCTTGAATACTTCCAGCCAGTGGTGGTTAGGATTTGATGGTTAACTCTTTCTAACAGAGTATTTGCTTCTATTTTTCTTGCCCAGAACATACAAAATGCTATGGATAAGCTAAAGACTGTCTCCTGCTTAAACAGACATGCAAACTCTACAGCTTCATTTATCCTTTATGCAGAATAATCATCATTGTGATTACAGAAATTTTGAAGCAAGTTCTCATAAGTGGATTTACTCTACTAAATCACCTTTCTGTTTTGATCTGCTTGTTTTAACTTCTTGTCTCCATCTTCTACTGTTGTAATTCGTAACTAATTTCCCATGTTAACTTAAACTGCAATTTTACAGATAAACTGCCATGAAGTTAAATGTCTGAAACAAAATGTTCTCTTAAGCATGACTTATTGCTTTTAACCCATGTAGTAAAATTTCTACCTACTTGTTTATTAATGCATGGATCACATTCTGACCAAGGGCCAAAGTCCCCAAGCTGACAGTGGATAGGACATGTTTGCTGGTTACATGCACGAGATTCCTGCTTTGTGCACAGCTGGTCACAGAAGTTTTGGCTATAATATTCATCCATTCTTATCTGCCTACAAAAATTTAACAAGTTATTATAGGGAAGAATCACAGACAGATCAGGGATGTATTTTAACTGTGGGTGAAAGCTGATAAAGGAAATTATTTGAGCCCAAGGGAAAAAAAAATTAGAGATAATAAGTAGGTGTAGAATGCTGATTAAAAGACGAATCAAAATGTCTTAAGTTTACAGAGCAATTATTTTTGATCCTTGTCACTTCAGTGTCCCAGAGAGTAGTTACTGGAAGGAGCAGGATAAAAAGATGGTATTTCTTACAACTTTAGAGTATGCCAATTAATTGCATCTAATTTGGTAATGCTGAATACTTATTGAATTTTAGTATGGTCTTAAAATTAATTATGCAGGGAGGAACCTTCTGTAGGCTTGCCATGCTGGAGCACACCCCTCCTATAGCATTTCTCTGCATTCAGCAGATCTCCTGGAGGGGGACACTGAGCACTGGTCCTGCGTGCACAGAGAGAGTGACTGTTCAATAAACACTGCTGATAAGGCTGTCATAGGACCTGGCCCTTCCCTCCTTGTTTGGAGACACAGTGATGCTCCATATAGTTACATCTGTAATTTCAGAATGTTCAATTAAAATATAATCTATTCATCTGATAAACACTTGGATATGACAATTTTTCTTACTATATTATGGACACTGAACTTTGAGATGCAAGTGCCCCACCTCAGAAGTAGCATTTTCTTAGGGAATAAATAGAAACATAGAAGTAGCAAGATCATTCGGCCCTACCTGTGCCTGGTTTGTGTGCCATAATTGCAGGTTGCAGAACAGGCAGACCATGACCCCCATGGGTAATGCTCACAGTAGCACCCCTGGGTGCTCCCAGTTGCCAGGCATACAAAGATTAGGTGCATTAATATGGTCTTGTCCATAGCGAAGGTGTCCATCTACAGCACATGGACAGGTAAAAAAGCTCAGGAAACTATCACTTACAGTTGTGTATATACTGAGAGAGACATTTTTTCTAATGCACATTCTATAAATTCACTTCACAATACAAAATTGCTGAGCTGTGTACCTGGAAAGGGGTAATAGTGCATGATGCACATTTACCAATAATTCAGTTAATATTTTAGGGTGAGAAGTCACAACGTCGTTTTTTGCCACTTATTGGGAGTTCTGCACATTATCTGTGTTTAAGAAGTTGCCCATAAATATTTATGAATGACAAATAAAGACCTGTTGTTGTTCTTCATTTCTTAGAAGTGTTCTCAAAAATATTTTCTAGGAAGACTAAAAGCATGAGACATCCCTTCCTCTAGTACATGTAAAACAATAAGCAGGAACTTAGGAACAAGCAGCCCCATACTGTACCCTGTAACCAACTAATTTTCACATGGCTATAAATCCTCTTTGCAGAAGTGTTTTGCTGCTGTGGATATTTCCTTCATCTTTTTATTGTTTCAAGTTTTGAATAGCTTGTATATACTGCAAATCATCACTGTTAAAAGACTATCTGAAGGCAGATCAGCTAGCTGTATTTCTCACTCTAGTGACCCAACTGTATTTGATTAGGCAGAAGGTTATAGGCAGTCATCACAAAACTGTAATGCTTAGTAAACTTGAAAACAACATTTTCCAGAAAAACTATCTATTCATTGAAAAAAGGAAAAGATTTTTTCCACCCATCAGTTTGATGGGCTGTTGGAGTAGACATTTTAATTTTGTTTTGCCTCAAAAAAGCCTCAAAACCCAATAGGAAGTTTTAAAAGCAAAATATGTATTTTAAAATACTACTCCATGAGGTTCTATTTAATTTTGAAAACTTGAACTAGAAGATGCACCTCTTTTCTATTTTATATTTTCATCCATATGTGCTGTCATGATTTTTTTTTGCCTTGTTTAGAAAAATAACCCATGTTAATTCAAGACCTTGCTTTGTCCTTTAGTAAAGAAAGGCAGTAACTCTCCACACAGCTGTTTAGTGAGAAATTAGAGTCCTTTTTACACAATAGTTAATCAACTAACGAGCTTTTCAGAGAAATTGACGTATAATCAAACCCAAAATAATAATAAAACAAAATCACAAAACAAAACAAAGACAGATAAATCAGCAGTTGTGACAATGAACCAAGAGAGAGCATATTACACCATTTTCCATACCTGAGTTCCTGTCTCCTTTCACCAACAGAGCTGGCTTAGAAAAGAGATAAAGTCCTACAGAACAATTGCTTTCCTCATTCCTTCACTGTACTGTACATAGAAGAACTCTTTATATTCTTGTCTTTGAACAAAACTCCAATCAACAGATCAGAAACATGCAAACAGTAAGGTGATATACAGGTACATGAGAGATTAATTCAGTATTTCATCAAAAACAAACCACCATAAAACTCTTCCCCATATGTCCTCATAACCTGTGTTCTTTAAAGCAAACAAAAAGAAATCTTCCTTATTAACTTACTGTAGGACTGTTAGCTGCAAAGTCAGTCAGCCTTGCAGATTTGTGTGAACTTGGTTTGGTTTGCTGTAGTCTCTTACATGAAAGGTTTCAGGTTTTGTTTGATTTGGTTATCTATTAATGAAAGCAGATCTGGTCTGGTGCCAGATACGGCCAGAACAAAATGGAAGGTCCATCAGCACCCCTGGAAAGATGTGTTCTGGAGAACTGTGGAGGTACAGCTCTTTCTATGGGAGCTGAGCAGGATTAAACCAGCTGTGTATGAGGCCATAATGGCTTAGTGCACCACAGGTATTCTTGCGCTGCCTGACAGAGCAATTTGAAAGTGGAAGAGTAAGAATCTAGTAAGATGGCACATGCTCATAACTAATTTTTGATTTCACTAGGAAAACACGTGACAGTGTCCAGGACAGGGCAAAATACCTGTCTGCTTCTGCACTCTTTCTGTAAAAGGAGGCCTCTCAGAACAAGAATCCAAATGCATCTGAAGCTTTCATAGTTTTTTTGTTTGTTTTGGGTTTGGTTTTTGTTGTTGTTGTTTTTTTTTCTTTTAGCCTTCTGTGGTGAGCTCCAGGGACACAGAGACGGTTGAGAAGTGTAGCTAGCAGACAAGAGCCTCTGAAAATCTCTGCCCTGCAACATGGGTATTGATGTGCAAAGCAAAATTAATCACAGCATCACAGTATCATAGCATAGGTTGGAAGGGACCTCAAGAGACCATAGGGTCCAAACCCCTGAGAAAGCAGGATCACTTAGGGTAGTGTGTACAGGAATGCATCCATGTGGGTTTTGAAAGTCTCCAGGGAAGGAGACTCCACAACCTTCCTGGGCAGCCTGTTCCAGTGCTCCATCACCCTCACTGTAAAGAAGTTTCTCCTCATGTTGAGGTGAAATCTTCTATATTCAAGCTTGAACCAATTGTTTCTTGTCTTATTACTGTGCACTGCCAAAAAGAGCTTGGCCCCCTCCACTTGACACCCACCCCTCAGATATTTATACACATTGATGAGATCCCCTCTGTCTTCTCTTCCCAAGACTAATTAGCTCCAGGGATCTCAGCCTCTCTTCATTCTTCTCAAGACCCCTAATCATCCTTGTGGCTCCCCACTGGATTCTCTCCAGCAGTTCTCTGTCTTTCTTGAACTGGGGAGCCCAAAACTGGATGTGGTATTCCAGGTGAGGTCACACCAGAGCAGAGTAGAGAGGGAGCAGAGCCTCCCTAGACCTGATGGACACACTTTTCTTGATGCACTCCAGGATACCATTGGCTCTCTTGGCCCCAAGGGCACCTTGTTATCCCATGGAGAACTTGCTGTCCACCAGCACTCCAAAGCCTTTCTCTGTAGAGCTACTTTCCAGCAGGGCAGCCCCTAACCTATACTGGTGCCTGCTGTTATTCCTCCCCAGATGCAGGACCATGCACTTGACCTCATTATACTTCCCGTGGTTTGCCTGCATCCAGTTCTCCAGGCTGTCCAGATCTCGTTGGGTGGCTGCACAGCCTAATGGGGTGTCAGTTTTATATCATCAGCTACCACCCCAGTTTTATATCATCAGCAAACTTGCTGAGGCCTTTTAAAAGTATGAGAAATCAAACAAGCCTGCTTAGAGATGCATGTACTTAGTAGAAATTTAGTTAACAATATGTCAAGTGATGGCTCATGCAAACAAGGATGCCTTCTAGAACATATTTTCACATGGAAAATCATCAGCACTAAAAGGTGCTCTTCCTGTGGACTGCAGTCCTTCAGGATCTCATGCCCATATGATGTTGTGCCTTACCAAGTCCCTGGCCTCAAGCTCTAGTGCAACAGTACCCAAAGACCAAAGCGCAGACACTGAAATCAGACTGGGAGCAGCCAGAGAGCTCAGTGTACAAGCACACACCATTTTACAACACTGTGACTTTGTGTCTATGCACATATCCATGCCTTCAATTTAATTATTCCTACAAGAAAAATATACCCAGAAAAACAATCATAACATCCCTTCAGCTTTGCTGAAATACGTTTATAGAAGATAATTTTTCAAACAGTGGGGAAATATTATCTCAAAGGGAGCAAAGAATTTCAATGAGTATTCTGTCTGATATTGCAACTTTTCTAGCTGGATTTCACAAGGTCATGCTTCATCTATTTCATGCTATATCTAATTTCTACTACTCAGACATATTATTCTTCCAAGTCAACCTCTAACCCCTCCCTGGGAGCAGTCTATATTCTCACTCCAAAGCTCTTCTCAAGGGAGAAGCTGTAGAACTGTAAAGAGGAAAGAACAGAGGGAAAGTGGCGAACACCACATTTTCTGGGAGGTAAGCAAAGCAGAAGACAAACAGCTCTTCAGTTTAAGTGACATCCCATGGAATTTTTCAGATCCCCTAAGGTACAGAGACTGAGGAAAAAAGCATTAATTCTGTCCCATAAAATTCACAGCTGTGGACTTACTTCCAGTTCTTTGGATGATGAATAGAAAGAGTTTACTCAACTGCACTCATTACATCCCACAGATCTTGCAGACATGACTTCAGCTGTCTGCTCTCCAACAAAATCTGGACATTTAAGAACATAAACTGATACTATTCACTGGACAAGTGGGGGCTTTTTTGTTTGTTTTTGGTGTGTTTTTTTTTTTTTCCCTGTGAAAATCTTCCTGAAAACAAAATACAAGATAAATCTTTAATCCCTGCATAGCAGGTTAAAATTTAATATCAGGTTGAACTGGGAAGAAAGTATACTTTGCATTTAATTCAGTAATTCAGTGAAGTGTAATTCCTCCTTTTTAAACTTTTATCACCCTATATGCCCCTCCCTCCCCCCACATTCCCCTTCCCCATGTGAAGGGATAGTCAAAGAAATAAAAATGAAGTCACTCTGAAGCATGGAAATCCATCTGAGGCTTCAGTACTGAGCTACTGTGGCACATACTATGGCAATAAGAAAAGTGAACCATAAAATATCTTATTTTCTCTGTCCATCACCAGGCTGTGATTTTTTATCTGCCACACAGCAGAAATCCAAAATTCTAGGGAAACTAAATCCCAGTTGCCATGTTGTAACACCCTTTGCCAGTGAATAAGAAGACAGGGAGCCAACACTGCAAACAGGAAGTTGGTCTGTACTCAGCAACCTCACCTCCCTGTGCAGAGTGGACAGAAAGTCATTTCACCTGCCAAACCAGCCATCAAGGAAGGAGGAAGCAGCATCTGAGAGTCTGAGTTGGTCTGTCTGAGAAAAGTCACATGTCCTCCACTGCATGAGATGAAACACAGCAAGGAGCCTGCAGCAGCCACCACTGCAACATTTATAGAGAAGGAGGTCAGAAAGCACCTGGTGCTAGCTAGTGATTTAGGTACATAGCTGGAGGAAGATGCATGAAGCTGGGATGCTTGACCATGCCTTGCATTAGCCAGGTAAACATCGCCTTAGCTTATCACATTTTTGGGAATAATGAAAAGCTGTCATTAAGTAGCTGCTATTCAAGCTGCTTATGTGTTGAGGAATTTGCATCTAAAGCATATGAAATGAGTCATTCATTCAACAGTTTTGTTTCCTGGTTAACACACCACAAGTACTAATGAGATAGTATCATTAGTGACCAGCAAAACATTATTTTTGTAAGAGATCAGTTGAAATGTTTGTCAAAATTTAAATGGAAATCAACTTTTTAACAATTTTGACAGAAAATGCCTATTTCCCTCTACTTTTTTTTAAAATATGAAAACTTGTGTTTATAATGACTGACATTTGTAACAAGAGGTGTTCTTCCTTTTCCATCACCCTGAAGCAAAAAAGTAGAATTTTTCACTTGAAAAATATGCAGATATTTTTCTATTGCCTTGTAAATTTTTTTCTCTCACAGTGCATGGCTGCACCACGGGTGTCATTCTACATGAGCTGACACTACCATTTTGTCCTACACTGATTATCTATCGATGGTCATCTTGTTTGCAGTTACCTCCTTAATTACTTCCAGTCACTGTTTAAATTATTGAGCAAATTAGCACTCTCTTGGTACCCATAGGCACTGGATCACCGGAGTGAGAGATGGATGCTGAGGTCTGAGGCAGCAAATAAGGATGGAAATTGAGTTGTTGGCCATTGGAATGGGCTGCCCAGGGAGGTGGTGGAGTCACCGTCCCTGGAGGTGTTGAACAGGGGATTGGATGTGGCACTCAGTGCCATGGTTTAGTAGTCATGAGGTCTTGGGTGGCAGGTTGGACTTGATGATCTTTGAGTCTTTTCCAACCTTATTGATTCTATGATTCTAGGAAATTGAGGATCCCTGAAACAACACCAAGCAAGTCATGATGTAAAGTGGATCTTTGGGTAGTTGTTCTACAGGAAGGCAGTGATAGCACTAATGAACAGGAGAGACAACAGACCTGTGAGGAATTTCTATCTCATAGCTGAGCACATGGTGTTGATGGCAGTACCACCTTGTGAGCATATCCAGAATTCAGGAGATAATGGCTTGTGCCGCAGCTGATTTCCTTGGTATTTACTAGGGCAGCTACTCCCCATCTGTTCTGAGGGAGTCAGTGTGTGCATTGCTTGCCTATGGGCTTTGGAAACTCCCAGAGAACCAATTCTCCGAAGCTGACCCAAATCACAGAAAATACCTGGGGAAAAGTCCATGTTCCAGGCCACCAGAAATACATTTTGCACATGTAGGAACTATACTGGGCTTTCTTGCATCAGGAGGGAAGGTCTAAAAAAGCACATACATAAGGTGAATCTCTGAAACTGAGAGTTTTGTTTACAAGTTTCACAAACTGATTTTGATTTGTTTCCAGCCACTTTGAAGATAGCTATCAACCTCCCAAAAGAGAGAATGTGGGGCTGAAAATGTGAAAGGTAGGAAGATAAGATCCTGCCTGATAGAAAAATCTTCAAAAGAAACTATGTGAACCAGTAAGGATCCCTGATAAGCAACAGTATTTACTCTCAGAAATGTTTGATAATTATCAATCAAAGCATCTGGTAATCACCCTGTTTGATTAAACTGGCACCTAGAAACCACACCAGAGGGAACAGGTGAAGGAAACTGGTTGCATTCCTAACTACCGGTCACATTGCAGTACCCCAATTCCCTGGTCAGACTCACTGCTTCTACACAAAAAAAGACAATCCTCTTACTCCACTGGTTTTTTTTAGAGCCTTTGAAAGTCTTGGGACAATTTCCCTTTTTCAGCAGAATCTCAACCATCACAGTCAGCCTTGTCCTTTACTAGATTGGGATTGGTGGCAGTTTCCCTGGGGCAGAAGCATATGCAATGCTGTGGTACTCCCTTTCCTGCAATACAGCCTCAGCAAACTTTCACATAAGCAAACCTGAGCTGACACTACTGTGATGGGCTTGAGTGTTACAAAGTGGTATAATTTAAAAGGCTCAAATAGCTGTATTACATACCTGTATTTAAAAGATGTCTGATCTGAATGTATAGATTGCACCAGCTTCTTCTTTTGTTCTTTCATTTTCCCATGTAGACATAAACCCCAGAATCCTTCAGGAATTCGTGCTGGAGGAGATTGACAAAATGAGGATTTATTAATGCAAATCCAGCCTAGAAGACTTGGTCAGCTCAGATTCTTTTCTGTACAGCATCTGGAAGTGTATGAGGGCAAAAGAAACTATTTTAACTGCTATTGCTCAGAGACAACACAGTTATGCTTGGGTCTCTATAGAATAGGGAGCTGTGTCACTTGGATGCATACAGCTGTTTTGCAGGGAAAAGTAAACTCACAGCTGTGGGTTTTCATTCTCTCTTAGATATTTCTCAGGTTAGTAAAATCCAGCCCATGAGAGGCATGGGTTGATGCCAGTTTGGCGTTCATCAAAGTCCATTTTCCACATTTATGGGAAGACAGCCACAGACCCCAGCATAGGGAATCACCACCCTACTGGGAACTGCACCACCTGCTGCTGGAAACAGGCTCTGGGGGTGGGTGAGAGAACAAAAATATTCTCCATGCTCCTGTGTGTGTGTATATTGTTTGTCTTCCTGACTGAGTAGGTGCCTGCCTTTCTGTCTGATGCAGAATAAGAAATGAAAAGAGAGAGGCTTATCTTGTCTTATTTAAGAAAGGTTATGTAGCGTATTAATGTTAAGGACAGAAATGAACAAAGCCTGTGAAGAAGAAAATATTTTCTGTGCCACAGTGTGCTTTTTTTTTCACATTCTACAGGTCCTATGCCGTATGAAAGCACAGTCTTGCACTCCCACTCAAATGTGAGATGCACTTCATATCCCCAAAGAGGCTGTTTGAAGGGCTTAAATGTAAAGCAATTAAGACATGGAGTTGCACAATCAGTAAAATTCTTTCAGGGTTTTTTTTGCAAGCAAAGTTCACCACTAGAGAGCACCAACAGTTTTTAGAGTTTTTATGTACTGAAATCAAACTACAAATATAAAACACAGAACATATTTAACACTGACACAATAAGTATATTAAATTACAATTTCTGAAGACTGCCCACCAAGAAAGTAGATGACTCAGGGGTAACGGGTCAAGAGATTTTAATTTTTGGTTTTATTTTTTATTTGATCACTGGGCCAGGTCTGTAAATTGATACCAAACAAGAGCTCTGCTCATTCATCTCTGCAAGTTATGGATATTTTTTTCTGAGTTTCTGTATGATTGGTAACCTTATCATTATATTAAGAGAAAAAAGGAAAAAAAAAAGAAAAAAAAAAAAGACAGCAAATACCAGGCATCAAAGGATTCTTTCTCCACAAGAGAGGTTGAATCTGAAGTATGTTTTAGAGCCTAGAGAAAAAACATCTTGTTTTTCTCTTAGGGAAAATCGGGATGGCAGGTTCCTGGTGATGTTTGGCTGTTACTTGGAGGCAGGTGGAGCTGTAGCTCTCATCCCAGTTTTAGCTGTCCATCCCATCAGCCAGGTTCTGTTGGGACATAACGGAGCCTCAGGATGTTAAAATGAAGGCAAGGCTCGAGTCAGTACAACCTCAATTCCTAAATGGCTTTGTGGATGCAGACCAAAGTATTTAATAAACTAATAATTGATGTAAAATGTCACATTTTATCTCCTGCTTCTATCACTAGGAGATGTAAGTAGCATTCATTATTTAGTGATTCCAGAGCCACCCCACTTGCAGGTCCACCTACTCTTTATTTCCCCCAGCAAACAGAATGTGCACTCATGGCAGTGCTATCCATTTGGAAAGCAGCTCTTGCATGTCATGCACCGAGTGCTACAAAACAGAAGAGGTTTGTCTGGAGACTGGCCTACAGCCACCACTCTTAGACGTTCTTCTCCATGGCTGGAGACTTGACTGCAAGGAATTCTCCAAGCAAATATACACATGCTGTAGCTCTCACCAGAAGCAAAATGAATAACTCTGTAAACACTATGTGGTGGATGATGGCACACAGAGCACTCTTACAAAACCCCTTATGGTTATTGTATGGAAACTAAACTGCATTCATCTAGTCTGCTATGGTTGCCCATTTCCAACTGGATTAAGGCTCTTTTCCTTTCCCCTGTGGCATGTTATTTCATATCTTGTTCTTCCCAATAGTCATATCACTGCAGTGAATGTGCTCTAAGCTCTAAATATAAAGTGAAGCTACAACTGATTTGGTAGGAAAACTCCTGTTCACTTCTACATTGCAATGACATTTCAGGTGGCATTTCTGGCCATGTACAGAAAACAGATGCTGTACCATGGTGCTTCTGGGCCAGCCAGGGATGCTGACCCCTTCACGGGGACTCTGTCTACCTGGGCATTGTATATTCGAGGGCAATGGAGATGGACGCAGAAGTGGGGTAGCTCAGACAGAATTGAAGAACAGTAGATAAATACTTGAAGTTATGCTTGACATGCTCCCTAAAGCTGGATAGAGAAACCACACAGAGGGTGAAACTCTTCAGGATTGCTGGGCATTGTATAGGTTGTACAATGCAGTACAGAAATAACGCCTTATGCAGGAAGACACTGCTGCCCCTTTAGTGTCAGAACAGTTATCCTAAATATCATAATTCAGAGACACAGCTTTTGACCTTCCTTTATAGTCACACTGCCCACCTAAAGACTGTCTCTCCAAAATGCCTTCCAAGCATTGCTGAAATTTGAGTGGGACAAGAGTACATGAAAAGGGCCCTGAGATGTGAAGGATCCTCAGGTGTCTGCTGCAACTCTGCCATGCTTCAATCACTGACATTTCTGAGCAGACCTAAAAGTCAAACCATGGTTCTTCTCAGCTGAAGTGCAAATGCTTAGCAACAAGGCTCATGAAAACTGTTATTCTGGAAAGCTTTTACCCCAGCTTTTTTGTCCTTTTATTGCAGGGCAGTGCTGCCTGCTAGAAAGCTGAAGATCAGTGTGAGCTTTGTACAGAGCCTACATGTATCTGACAGAACTGTTTGCCCTGCAAGATTCCACAAGCAGAAAACTCAACTTCAAATAACTGGGAAGTGAACTTCAAGGCACACATGCACGCTAGCATACCTCTACTCATTTAGACTCATGTCCTGAAATTCCCCTATATGCACTAGCTCACCTGCTTGCCTTGAAGCTGCTGGCATTTGCTAAGTTCACCTTCTCCAAAGCATATAGTGGATGAATCTTGCTGCATCTTTCCAAGAACATGGATCACTGTCTCCTGCATCTCTGCCTGTGAGATCAGTGAAATGAGCTCAGATGAAGCTTTTCAGATGAAGCTTTTGGCTTGCCTAGGCCACTCATGCCCCCATCCCTGCAGCACCAGCAGTCCTTCAATCAACAGCTGCAGCAGGACCTGCATTTCAGAAAAAGCATGAGGCAGCCGTGACCTGGTGCTAATGAACCTGGTAACAAACATTCAGTTCAGCTGGCATTTTGTTTCATGCTGGTGCAAGTGGGAAATGTTGAACTTTAATGTGCTTGGAGTGACTGGCAGGTTCACAAGGTGATCCAAAGATATGCCATTGTCTACCCAAGATATATTTTAAAACCTAGCTTAGAGAAATCAATCCTTCTTTAGAGACTTAACAAATTTAACAATCCCAGTAGGTCAATGCTCACTTTACAAAAATACACCAAATGGACAGAAAGTGAACTCAGGTAGGTTTCAGCTGGTTAAGACAGCCCTGCTTGTGGCAGAAGATGATTTATGCTGTACCTGTTCTGTAGATAAATAGGAGTCTTGGGGAACTTCTGTAATTATGCACTGGGCCTCCTCTGAAAGCAGTGGCGATTTTCATACCACAGCCCAACAGAGGAAACGTGAGAGGCACCTGTACTTTCTTTATAGCTCAATTAACCCTTCTTGAACTGTAAATTACTTGGCAGGGACTGAAACAAAAGGGAAAGGCAGGTCTGGATTCCAAAGAGAAAGTTTGAAGTTTACAGCTAATTGAGGTCTTCTAGGGTGTAGTGCCTAAAAGTTATAATCCCTTTGAATAGTTATTCCACAACTATAAAATTCATTAGTGGAAACTGACATATTTAGTACGTGTTTAATTGTAGAACTGACTGCTGCAAAGTATATTTTATATATATATATATGCAAGTGCTTTATAACATTTCAACTATAATAATTTTCCATGGAAATCTTTTTACTCTTCTTCAGTCAGTGAATAGAAAAGATAATAGACAAATGGGTTTGATGTCTGCTTAGCATATTTGAAATCTTCAGCGTGAGGGTAGTTAGGAACAATAAACTGTACTTTTCTCCCATTTCCAGCCCCCTAGTTTAACCACAATGACCAGATTAAGAGAACATAAAGGCACAGCCTGGGAGAGCCAACAGCAGGAAGCACAGTGCAGTAATGGCATCTGGAGCATTGTCAGTAGCACAGTTGTGAGTAATTGCATTAATTGCCTTTAATTACACTCTGTGACCTGAAACAGGCTGCTTCCAAGAAAAATGACACACTACCAATCAAGACAGATTTAGAAGGTAACTTGAACAAGTATGTGGTTAGATGTTTATAATTAGAGCCACAGCTGGAATGACAGATGTGTATTTCTGTGCTCGTTTTACAGGTCATCCACAGCAGAAGCAGAGGAGTGAGCAGCAGGTCTTTCTTCATATAGGAAACCCTGCACAAGTTACTCCCAGAAAAAGGGCAAATCCGGAAATGCTGCTTTGCTTTCCCTTCTCTGGGACCAAACAACACCTCTATCTTTTGTTATTGGTGTCCCATAACAATTAGAATAGATTCATTAGAATAGAATTAACCAGGTTGGAAAAGACCTTTGAAGTCATAGAGTTCAACCTATCATCCAACACCATCTAATCAACTAAACCATGGCACCATGCACCCCATCCAGTCTCTTCTCAAACACTTCCAGTGATGGTGACTCCACCACCTCCCCAGGCAGCCCATTCCAATGGCCAATCACTCTTTCTATGAAGAACTTCTTCCTAACATCCAGCCTAAACCTCCCCTGGCGCAGCTTGAACCCTTACAGAGAGGCTTTAGCGAATGCAGTTTACAGCACAGTTCCTGATGGATGGTAACATCTTTGCTGTAGGCATGATGACTGTTGTAAGCTACCACAGATTTCCACAAGTCCTGAAAGGAATTTTGTCTCAAAGTATGTCCCCTCTGCGGTTCTGTAAACATAAATATTTGCACATATGCATTTTGAGCTGAGGCAATGCCAGACAAAATGTACTGGTGAAATCCAAAAGTCATTAGAGGATTTGCATTAGAATGGCATGCTCTCAGGTCTCCACCCAAGTTTTGGTATGGACTTAAACTCCCAGTCCAGCATCCCAAGTGCAGAACAAGGAGCTGTGGTTGTAGACTTATCTAATTACAGAATTAACCATGTTGGATGAGACCTTCAAGATCATTGAGTCCAACCCATCACTCAACATCATCTAATCAACTAAACAATAGCACCAAGTGCCTCATCCAGTCTCTTCTTAAACACCTCCAGTGATGGTGACTCCACCACCTCCCTGGCCAGCCCATTCCAATGGCCAATCTCTTTTTCTGGGAAGGATTTCTTCCTACCATGCAGCCTAAACCTCCCCTGGCACAGCTTGAGACTGTGTCCTCTTGTTCTGTTGGTAGTTGCCTGGGAGAAGAGACCAACCCACACCTGGCTACAACCTCCCTTCAGGTAGTTGTAGAGAGCAATAAGGTCACCCCTGAGTCTCCTCTTCTCCAGGCTAAGCAACCCCAGCTCCCTCAATCTCTCCTCATAGGGCTTGTGCTCCAAACCCCTCACCAGCTTTGTTGCCCTTCTCTGGACACATTCCAGCAACTCAACAGCTTTCCTAAACTGAGTGGCCCAGAACAAATGGGGCATGAAAATGCTATGACTCTATTTGCAAATGCTGCTGTTCTTTATACTGCAAATGAGAGACACCTCTGGTAAAGGACTAAAAAAAAGCAACTCAACCCAACAAACAAAGACAAAACAATAACAACAAAAAAACAAACCAATTTTCAAGCTCTTAGCTGTGCTGCTAATCCTAATATAAGCCTTAAAACTCTTACTATCACACACATTATACATTAAGCAGAAAGCCTGAGGCAGTTTGTCTTTCTACATTTGAGCTGAGAGTCCATTTTCCCTCCTGAGAAATGAATCTGTGAATAGTCAGAATGTCCAATTACCATTGTTCCCTGAGAGGACAATCCAGGTCTGTGGCATTTCCTTTATCTTCTGCAATCTGCAGTCTACGGTGAAGCAGCTGTTTGCTTACTTCCTTCCATGGTTAGCCAATGAAAACACATCTGCATTTATGGAGTTAAATGTCTGGTTATTAATTTTACTCTGCCCTTCTTTTTTTGTTGTTGTTGTTTTGTTTTAGTTTCATAGTTTCAGTTAGGGTTGGAAGGGACCACAAGGATCATCTAGTTCCAACCCCCCTGCCATGGGCAGGGACACTCTACCCTAGATCAGGCTGGACAGAGCCTCGTCCAGCCTGGTCTTAAACACCGCAAGGGACGGGGCCTCAACCACCTCCCTGGACAACCCATTCCAGGCCTTCACCACCCTCATGGTGAAGAACTTCCTCCTCACATCTAGCCTGAATCTCCCCACCTCCAGCTTCATCCCATTCCCCCTAGTCCTATCACTCCCTGATAGTCTGAAAAGTCCCTCCCCAGCCTTCTTGTAGGCCCCCTTCAGATACTGGAAGGCCACAATGAGGTCACCTCGGAGCCTTCTCTTCTCCAGACCAGTAGGAACCTAATGAAAACCACGTTTATATGCTCAAAGGCACAGAGGAAATTAATTACTCTGAGGAATAACACACTCCACAAGTGAAATGAAGGTAATCTTATTTATGACAGGAAGAAGCCTTCACTAGACTCAACTCCACCACACTTGGGCTGATACTGCTTGCATGAATAGGATAGAATAGAAAGAAATAGAGTAGAATAGAATAGAATAGAATAGAATAGAATAGAATAGAATAGAATAGAATAGAATAGAATAGAACAGAATTAACCAAGTTGGAAAAGACCTTCTAGATCATCGAGTCCAACCTATCACCCAACACCATTTAATCAACTAAACCATGGCACAAAGTGCCTCATCCAGTCTCTTAAACAGTTCCAGTGATGGTGACTCCACCACCTCCCTGGGCAGCACATTCCAATGGCAAACCACTCTTTCTGTGAAAAACTTCTTCCTAACATCCAGCCTAAACCTCCCCTGATGTTTCACAGGTGCACACATGCTTCCATGGCAGGAAGATAGGCTCCTGACACAGCTCTGATAATGGAACTGACATGACTGTTTCTCTGTCCCTCCCCATGTCCTACAGTTGAGATAGAGTTGGTGGTGTTGCTATGCCGTCTTTATATGGTTCACCTGCAATTGTGGGAGCTATGTTCTCCTCAGTGAGTCAGAATGTTTTATTCATGATCCATTTATAACAAGACAAAACACAGGGGACTTTGATGATGCTGAAACTCCTTTGCATACTAATGGATATGTTTTCAGCTGTGGGTCTAATTCTCATGCCTTATGCTATTTGTGTCTGAAGGAGAGTTTCATGCCAGACTTGCCTCCTGCATTTACCTGCATGTGACCTGCATGCAGAGCACATCTGTCTTTGCAAATGTAATGTGTGTGTCTGCCCAAGGATCATTGCCTGCATGACAGCTGTATGATGCAGGGAACAAAATGGTATGCTATGTCATATGGCTCAGGCAGTCATTCTGCCAGATGTCCCCCTTCCTACTCTTCCCACTGAGCTCCTCCACAAGGTATGGTGAGACCCCTGGGCAGATCAAGCTCCCAGCTTGGCCACATTTGGCAGCCTTTATCTCCTGAGTTATACTATTAATCCATGCATGCCCAGGAAAAGAAAGCCAGATCTCCATTATGTCTGCAAGATCTACTTACACTCGTAGGCAATCTGTTACAGACATGGCTGGAAGCTCATACAGACTGATAAAGACAGAAAACAGTTTCTTTCCTCTCTCCCTGCTGTGGATGTCCATGCACTTAGAGGCTGTTTCTCTTCCCCTGCCCAAGGTGTCAGTAAGTCCTTAGTGAGTAATTTCTGTTTATGTATTCCAGCTGTATCTGTTTTTAGTCATTTTGAAGCACTCAGGAGGTGCATTCAATAGGTCATAGTGATTTTGTTGTCATAGTGATTTTGTTGTTGTAAGTCTACCTGTCACACAACTCTTAGTTTAACTTTTTATGGACAACAATCAACTGATGACTCTGCCAGGGTCCTCCTTCTTTGCAAGCAGGAGGCAAATAAAATAACTTCAAATTCTCCAAGCTACCTTCTACAAGTATCTGAGATCTTGGCTTTCCAGTGGCTTTTGTAAATGAAAAGCTCTAGAGACCAGCAATGAGTCTCTGAATACCACACTATTCTTGATAATCTCAGCCTAAGGTCTTGCTTCTGTTCCCCTCAAAATAAGTGAAATTCAAGATAATGAAATTCAAAATAATGAAATTCAAGATAGGGCAGCAGGAGGAAGTGTAGACCGTGCAAACAAATACAAGGTTAAGAACTGGAAATTACGGCACCCAGATCCATGCCTTCTTTTCTGTGCATTGTATAGAGTCACTTACTTTTCTTGCCCTTTTTTCACCTCAGGCATTTATTCACCTACTAAAAAAAAAAAACAAACAAAAAAAAAAAGGAAGATTTGTTCACCTCCAAGTCCACAGCCACTGCAGCACAGCCAATGCAGAGAAGGGCAACAAAGTTGGTGAGGGGTTTGGAAGACAAGCCCTATGAGGAGAGGCTGAGGGAGCTGGGGTTGCTTAGCCTGGAGAAGAGGAGACTGAGGGGTGACCTTATTGCTCTCTACAACTACCTGAAGGGAGGTTGTAGCCAGGCGGAGGTTGGTCTCTTCTCCCAGGCAGCCAGTACCAGAACAAGAGGACACAGTCTCAGGCTGCGCCAGGGCAGGTTTAGACTGGAAGTTAGGAAGAAGTTCTATACTGAGAGAGTGATTGCCCACTGGAATCAGCTGCCTGTGGAAGTGGTGGAGTCACCTTCATTGGAGGTATTCAAGAAGAGGCTTGATGGGGTGCTTGGTGCCAGGGTTTAGGTTTTTTTTAGTTGTTTAGGTGGGTTGTATTGTACTGTATTGTACTGTATTGTACTCTTTTGTACTGTATTGTACTGTATGGTACTGTATTGTATTTTAGGTGGGTTGGATTGGTTGATGGGTTGGACGTGATGATCTTGAAGGTCTCTTCCAACCTGTTGTATTGTATTGTATTGTATTGTATTAACTCAGCCTGGTGTCCTCTCTCTGCTCTCTGCCAGATGCATGAATCCATGCTGCAGGGAGAGGACAGCACTGTCCAGAGTGGGGGAATGTACCATTATGTGAAGTTGTGCTGCACTTGTGAGCCATAAGGATGTAAGATGCAAGGAAGCTGCTGATGGAGGAAGATGGCAAAGATTCAAGCCCACACTGCCTGCTGGGATTTAACTCCATGGGAAGGATGTCTCACGATTAATGCACCATACTTAAGCCCCAAGTGTGTCAACATGAGATTGAACACATCCAAGTGCCGGGTTCTGCACATTGGCCACAGCAACCCCATGCAGTGCTACAGGCTGGGGTCAGAGTAGCTGGAGAGCAGCCAGGCAGAGAGGGACCTGGGAGTACTGGTTGATGGGAGGCTGAACAAGAGCCTGCAGTGTGCCCAGGCAGCCAAGAGGGACAATGGCATCCTGGCCTGCATCAGGAGCAGTGTGGCCAGCAGGAGCAGGGAGGTCATTCTGCCCCTGGACACTGCACTGGTTAGGCCACACCTAGAGTCCTGTGTCCAGTTCTGGGCCCCTCAGTTTAGGAAGGATGTTGAGTTGCTGGAACGTGTCCAGAGAAGGGCAACCAAGTTGGTGAGGGGTTTGGAACACAAGCCCTATGAGGAAAGGCTGAGGGAGCTGGGGTTGCTTAGCCTGGAGAAGAGGAGACTCAGGGGTGACCTTATTGCTCTCTACAACTACCTGAAGGGAGGTTGTAGCCAGGCGGAGGTTGGTCTCTTCTCCCAGGCAGGCAGCACCAGAACAAGAGGACACAGTCTCAGGCTGCACCAGGGGAGGTTTAGACTGGATGTTGGGAGGAAATTCTATACAGAGAGAGTGATTGCCCATTGGAATGGTCTGCCCGGGGAGGTGGTGGAGTCACCATCATTGGAGGTATTCAGAAGGAGACTTGATGGGGTGCTTGGTGCCATGATCTAGTTGTTTAGGTGAATTGGATTGGTTGATAGGTTGGACGTGATGATCTTGAAGGTCTCTTCCAACCTGGATTTATTGTATTGTATTGTTTCTATCTTCAGGCATTTTGAAGCCTGTTTTCCCACTCAGTTTCTCCACTAAATCCTCCTATTCCCCGTACTTGGTTCTCACCTTCTTTATATGTTCCCAGTTGACACTTGACTTTGTTTATCCAGTTGACAATATGGCAATGACCTGCTACCACTGTCCTTCACTGGTCTTGTTGTCTCCATCCATCCATCCATCCATCCATCCATCCATCCATCCATCCATTCTTTAATCCATCCTTCCCATCCCTCCCTACATCCACTCAGTCACCATGCTTTCATAGAGGCTTAGCAGTAATCTAGGCTGCTGTGGTTATGGTTTCTCCTCCACAGGCTGTCACTGTATCTGTCTCTGCTGAGGCACCACAAGCTACTTCATAACTAACCAAAGGGGCATGTAGGCTTTCTGATGACTATGAAAGGGATGCTCCAAGATCACAGTTCTGGGTATACGATTTCCATTTTGAAATTTGAAATCAGTCCTGGTGGAAGAACCTGACCGGGAATGGGCTGAACACTTAGTGCAGCATCAGCCTGTTGCAGTTGCCAAACCAATAGCATGTTCATGAACAGTTGGGTAACACTACCTTTGACCTGTAAAGATACTCAAAAACGTGACCATTTTTGGGACTGCTAATGACAGGGGCCCCTATGAAGAACACTGACTGTGTCACTGCAGTAATTTATCCCTAAGGAACCTGCAAGAACAAATTAAGCAACGTATATCAGAGACTTGACTTCTTTTTCTCCTGCTATTCACCTCAGCCAAGAAGGTAATGCAAAATATCTTCTGTTTCATTAAAGGCAATGTAAGTCATTAATGTCCAGCTGATACTGTCGTGTTAATTCTGCTCTGTAGCAGTAAGAAAATAGTCAGTGACCTGAAATTTTTAAGCTGTGTAGAAACAGCACCTTGCAGTGACAAAGCTGCCACCATGGTCAGCTTCATCTCTAGGAATAAGCAGGTTATGACTTCAGACAAAAATTAGAAAAGGTCAACCTTAAAAGCAAGGTCATAAGCAGAGCATTGGGAAGAACAGGAAAGGACTCTCCATTTTGAGATTATTTTCTGATCAGAGTGTTTGGAGTTTTTCTCATTTAAAGAATAATATGAAAAGCAAGTCAGGTGAGATGAAATGCCAGAGAAATTCAATGAGCATAAAAGAGGGCTATGCAGAGGAGGTATTGGTTTTGTCCCAAATCTGGATTCTTCACCCATTGTGCAAAAGCCAGTTGACACACAGAGTCAAGATATTTGTTTTACTCCAGCTCTGCACATAGAGGGATGCTAGGTGGTAATTTTACAAAGCTAGCATGTTCGTTGAAATTTGTTATGGATATTTATGCAATAAAATGTACCAGCTATGCCTCATGTCAACATCTACTCACTAGCCATTGGTTGATTTCCCTCTTGCTTCCTCTTAAAGATACAGCTACCCTTAAATTCACTGTGCATACTCAGATGGGAAGAGGCCTGTTTGAACTATTTGGGTAGGGGGCTTCCCCCTCTAGGAGGTGTGGGTTTTCACATTATAATGATATTATAATGAGGTTCAATATCAAGGCACCAGTCTGGGGGACCTTGCTGACTGTACCTAACAAGGTTAATCTTCAAGGATGCATGCCCAGTGTTTTGGTTTGACCTTTCCTCCTTGATAAGATTCTCCTGGAACCAGTTATCTCAATATACTCTTATCTTAAGAAGATAGCATCAGCATAACTTCATCAACTCCTCTTTACAATACAATACAATACAATACAACACAACAGGTTGGAAGAGACCTTCAAGATCATCACGTCCAAACAATCCAACCCACCTAAATACAATACAGTACAATACAGTACAATACAGTACAAAACAGTACAATACTGTACAATACAGTACAATACAGTACAATACAACCCACCTAAACAACTAAAAAACTAAACCCTGGCACCAAGCACCCCATCAAGCCTCTTCTTGAACACCTCCAATGAAGGTGACTCCACCACTTCCACAGGCAGCTGATTCCAGTGGGCAATCACTCTCTCTGTATAGAACTTCTTCCTAACATCCAGTCTAAACCTGCCCTGGCACAGCCTGAGACTGTGTCCTCTTGTTCTGGTACTGGCTGCCTGGGAGAAGAGACCAACCTCCGCCTGGCTACAACCTCCCTTCAGGTAGTTGTAGAGAGCAACAAGGTCACCCCTCAGTCTCCTCTTCTCCAGGCTAAGCAACCCCAGCTCCCTCAGCCTCTCCTCATAGGGCTTGTCTTCCAAACCCCTCACCAACTTTGTTGCCCTTCTCTGGACACGCTCCAGTAAGACAACATCTTTCCTAAACTGAGGGGCCCAGAACTGGACACAGGACTCAAGGTGCGGCCTAACCAGTGCAGTGTACAGGGGCAGAATTACCTCCCTGCTCCTGCTGGCCACACTGTTCCTGATGTTTCTTTCAGACAACATCTTATTTTAAGGTAAGCCACATCAGCCTTACTTTTAATCAGTCATCACTAGTGCAGTGAGAAGACCTGGAAGTTTAGAGAACATGATAGAAAAGAGGACCATGTTCTGTATGGTGAAGCCCATGAAGGAATATTACTTGGTTTTGAACTGGATACTAAAAGAAATAATGTTGTTATCACCACATTAACTCAGTTTCAGTTTTCTTATGAAAGATGTGAGCACATTGAATAGTGCTACTAAAGTATGTTTTCAGATATCACTTGACACCTAATTGCACTATTCACTTGAGAATTTACAACCATGAGAAATAACTGATAGTTTTCAAGTCCATTATTAATTAAGCTTCAGCAGAACCTTGTTATCTGCATTCAGATGAGTGATTTGCAGCTGCATCATCACCCTTGTAAGGGCAAGCACTGCCATATACTCTCTTAGGATTCAGGGCTAAGTCCAAGGCTAGCATAGACTGAGACTGCATGCATCAGTGTTGTAGTAAGAATTACTGTGTTTTATGATTCAGGACAATGTAATTTTAAGAACACAACACTGCTGAATCAAGCAGGAGAGACTTACAAAACAAGTCATGCCATTCTTGTCAGTGGTGGGCACTGGAAATAATACACTGAGCACTTGCAGAACAATAGTGGTGCACCTCAGGACAAAACAGGTGTATCACACATTAGATGTGTTGGCTTTCTTAATGTAGGATTTTATAGGTTGCTAAGCTCCTGTAAAAAATTCATTGTGATTTGACTCTGAATATTTGGTTGGTGGCTCTAAGGTATATTGTCCCTGCAGGTGCCTGCACTGCACATTCATTATTTTCTAACAGACAATTTTCATTTGATTTGGTCCTTAAGCAACCTTGTGAAAGGAATTATCACAGATTGATGCAACACAGATCCTACAAATCATATCAAATTTCGGTGTATTTAGGTTTCACAAGCACATTTCTGGACAGGGAGGGAATGAAAATGAAAGGTGACACTGCCCTGAAAGTGGGGTAGCCCAGGGCACCAGCTCTTACTTAACTGTTCCAGAAGAATGCAAAGCTAAAATTCCTTGTATCTTAAGTACTGTGTTATGGCTGGATGGGTGGTCCATGCACCTTTTCTGCTGTGAATGCAAGGAGCCTTAGTCCTCACTATGAAAACAAGTGTACTTCCAGCACTAGCTGAAAATGTGTGACATGAGCCCCCATTAATTTTGACTAGCCTTGGGATACACCAGGTTTGCCTGCATTTTGAAGGGGAGTCAGCTCATTTCCCTAACCATTCCCTCAGTTTCAACTTTGATTTTACTGCATGCAAACTACAATCTTAGTGTTTGGACTATGTAGTCAGTGCTTTATGGTGGTGCTGCTAGATTCTGCAAGCATCTCTTTGAAAAAAGTTCCCCCTCCATTTCCAGTTGTACACGGACTGACTGTGCACATGTACAAAAAGGTTCAGCCCAGTTTGGCTTGCATGTTTACCTATTATAGTGAGGACAACACAAATTGCATGATTTTCTGGCAGAGTTGATTGTCTGCACAAACAAATGTATGGAGTGATAATCTTCTCATTATGAAAAAGCATCTGATCTGACTGTAGCAGAACTTTAGGACTGCAGTAATAAAATTAGATGACAAACTCGTCTCTAAAAGACTTTATTAATTGGAGCACTGCTATTTTGTACAAGTGCATTAACTGTGAGTATGATCACATGTTTGTATAACCACATAGATAATCATCCCAAAGAATTCTATCTACAAGAATAGAATAGAATAGAATAGAATAGAATAGAATAGAATAGAATAGAATAGAATAGACCAGGTTGGAAGAGACCTTCAAGATCATCACGTCCAACCTATCATCCAACACCACCCAGTCAACTAAACCATGCAACCAAGCACCCTATCAAGTCTCCTCCTGAGCACCTTCAATGATGGTGACTCCACCACTTCCCTGGTCAGCCCATTCCAATGGGCAATCATTCTGTGTAGAACTTCCTCCTAACCTCCAGCCTAAACCTCCCCTGGCGCAGCCTGAGACTGTGTCCTCTTGTTCTGGTGCTGGTTGCCTGGGAGAAGAGAACAACCTCTGCCTGGCTACAACCTCCCTTCAGGTAGTTGTAGAGAGCAATAAGTCTCCTCCTGAGACCCCTGAGTCTCCTCTTCTCCAGGCTAAGCAACCCCAGCTCCCTCAGTCTCTCCTCATAGGGCTTGTGTTCCAAACCCCTCACCAACTTTGTTGCCCTTCTCTGGACACGATCCAGCAAGTCAACATCTTTCCTAAACTGAGGGGCCCAGAACTGGACACAGGACTCAAGGTGTGGCCTAACAAGTGCAGTGTCCAGGGGCAGAATGTCCTCCCTGCTCCTGCTGGCCACACTGTTCCTGATGCAGGCCAGGATGCCATTGGGCCTCCTGGCAGCCTGGGCATACTGCAGGCTCTTGTTCAGCCTCCCATCAACCAGCACCCCCAGGTCCCTCTCTGCCTGGCTGCTCTCCAGCCACTCTGACCCCAGCCTGTAGCACTGCCTGGGGTTGCTGTGGCCAATGTGCAGAACCCGGCACTTGGATGTGTTCAATCTCATGCCCTTGGATTCTGCCCATCTGTCCAGCCTGTCGAGGTCCCTCTGCAAAGCCTCTCTGCCCTCCAGCAGATCAACTCCTGCCCCCAGCTTGGTGTCGTCCGCAAATTTACTGATGATGGACTCAATGCCCTCATCCAGATCATCAAGAAAGATGTTGAAGAGCATGGGGCCCAGCACTGATCCCTGGGGCACACCACTAGTGACTGGCTGCCAGCTGGATGTGGCACCATTCACCACCACTCTTGGGCTCAGCCCTCCAGCCAGTTCCTAACCAGCACAGAGTGCTCCTGTCCAAGCCATGGGCTGATAGCTTGGCCAGGAGTTTGCTGTGGGGGACGGTGTCAAAGGCCTTGCAGAGGTCCAGGTAGACCACATCCACAGGCCTCCCCACATCCACCAGGTGGCTCACCTGATCATAGAAGGAGATCAGGTTGGTCAGGCAGGACCTGCCCTTCCTAAATCCATGCTGGCTAGGCCTGATCCCTTGGCCATCCTGTAAGTGCTGCATGATCGCACTCAAGATGAACTGTTCCATAATCTTGCCTGGCATGAGGTCAGGCTGACAGCCTATAATTCCCTGGCTCATCCAACCGGCCCTTCTTGTGGATGGGCACCACGTTGGCCAGCTTCCAGTCTTCTGGGACCTCTCCAGTGAGCCAGGACTGTTGAAAAATGATGGAGAGTGGCTTGGCCAGCTCATCTGTCAGCTCTCCCAGCACTCTAGGATGGATCCCATCCAGTCCCATGGACTTGTGGGGATCCAAGCGGCTGAGGAGATCCCTAATTACCCCATCCTGGAACAGAGGGGTTCTATGCTGCCCCCTGGCTCCTTCTGCCAGCTCTGCAGGCCAGCTGTCTGGAAGACATTCTCCTGCTAGTAAAAATCGAGGCAAAGAAGGTGTCTGCCTTTTCCTCATCCTTTGTTACAACATTCCCCTCCGTGTCCACCAAGGAGTAGAGGTTGTCCTTGCCCCTCCTCTTGCTATTGATGTATTTATAGAAGGACTTTTTGTTGTCCTTCACAGCAGAGGCCAGTCTAAGCTCTAAATGTGCTTTTGCCTCTCTAATTTTCTTCCTACAAGACCTCGCAACATCCTTAAACATTCCATGGATTGCCTCCCCTTTCTTCCAGAGATGGTACACCCTCTTTTTTTCCCTTAGTTCTTCTAGAAGCTCATTACCCATCCAGGCTGGCCGTGTGCCCCGGTGGCTCATCTTCTGGCACATTGGCACAGCCTGTTCCTGCACCTTCAAGAGTTCTTCCTTGAAGCAGGTCCATCTCTCCTGGACCCCTTTATTTTTAAGGGTTGTATCCTAAGGAACCTTCTGAGTGAGTTCCTTGAGTAACCTGAAGTCTGCCCTCCGGTAGTCCAGAGTGGAGGTCTTCTCGCTGCCCCTCTTAGCTTGTCTGAATACTGAAAATTCAATTATCTCGTGGTCACTGGTGCCTAAACACCCTCCGACCACCACATCACCCACCAGCCCTTCCCTGTTGGTGAAGAGGAGGTCAAGCAGAGCCTTACCCCTGGTAGGCTCATGCAGCACCTGGGATAAGAAGCTGTCCTCCATGCACTCCAGAAACCTCCTAGACTGCCTTCTTTCTGCTGTGTTGAGATCCCAGCAGATATCAGGCAGGTTGAAGTCACCCATGAGATGAGGTCAGGTGATCTTGAGACAGCCTTTAAGTGCCTATAGAATGCTCATCGAATCTTCCTCCTGGTTGGGTGGTCTATAACAGACTCCAACCAGGATGTCTGCCCTGCTGGTCTTCCCTCTAATTCTCCCCCACAAGCACTCAACCCAATCATCCCTGATGTCCATCTCAATGGCATCTAGTGCCTCCCTGATGTACAGGGCCACCCCTCCACTCCTTCTTCCTTGCCTGTCTCTCCTGAAGAGCCTGTAGCCGCCAATTGCAGCGCTCCAGTCATGTGAGTTGTCCCACCACGTCTCTGTGATGGCAGCTACATCAGAACTTTCCTGCTGCAACAAGGCTTCCAGCTCCTCTTGTTTGTTACCCATGCTTCGTGCATTAGTGTACATGCACTGCAGCTGGGCTGCTGGTTTCACCCCTGACTCCAGCTTACCTCCCTCGAACTCCTGTCTGGGGGGACTGGTTTCAGCCCTTTCCCCTTTCAAATCTAGTTTAAAGCCCTGTCAATGAGACCTGCCAATTCCCTTCCTAAAATCTTTTTCCCTTTGAGGGATAGGCCATTCTCGTACACCATGATCTTTCCCCTCCTCTGGCACAAATGTACTCCATCTGTTGGCAGCTCACCTGGTGCAGTAGAAAGTTCTCCAAGATTGAAAAAACAGCCTTTGTGTACAATAGGAAATGGAAGGGGAAGTTATTTCAAAGACATGCTTGCAGAATCTAGCAGCACCACCATAAGCACTGACTACATAGTCCAAACACTAGCATTGTAGTTTGCATGTAGTAAAATAAAAGTTGAAACTGAGGGAATGGTTGGGGAAATGAGCTGTCCTGCTTCTAAAATTGAGGCAAAGAAGTTGTTAAGTACCTCTGCCATTTCCTCGTCTTTTGTTACAACATTCCCCTCCATGTCCACCAAGGAGTGGAGGAAGCTTGCTTTTCATCTGGAAAAGGCTACTATGGTCTTGGTTTCATTGAACACAAAGCATGAAGACACAACAGCCTGTTAGACTGGACTAGAAAAAAGGCATGCAGGTCAGTTGGATACTAGGCCCTGTGACAAGCTGTGACTACAGCTAATAAAGTACTCATAGCTCTCCACCCTGCTGTAAATCATACGTGCGAACCATTGGCCTGCACAAGTGTGGTTTGGGCAAACAGCCAGGGTGTCTTACAAAAATCAGTATGTCAAATAGGGGAATGAAGGCATGGCTGGATCTTTTTCCTGCATGATACTGCTGTCAGCAGATAATCCTGTCTACCTGAGGGTATTAGGAATGATTACATTTAGAAACAGATGATCCTGAATTTTTCTGTTACTCTGTGATAACTAATCTGTGGGGTGCTCAAAGGTGACCTATCCAAGCAGTTTACCTTCACATCCATGCTGCCCAGAAAGCTTTTAAGGCCAGGCTGGATGTGGCTCTGAGCAGCCTGATCTAGCGTGAGGTGTCCTTGCCCATGGCAGGGGGATTGGAACTAGACAATGCTACCAACCCTAACAATTCTATGATTCTATGTAATATGAATTAACTTTTTTCCTTCTCATCACTAGAAAAGTGCTACTGGATTTTGATTTGTGTGAAAGATTACACTTCATTTACTATAAAAAGTAATAATTTCTGTTATGAAACAACAGCTCCTAAGCACCCACCCAGAATCCTGCACCTGGGAAGGAATAATAAACTGCACCAGTACAGGTTAGGAGGTGATCTGCTAGAGGGCAGCCCTGGGGAGAAGGACCTGGGAGTCCTAGTGGACAAGAAATAGGTTAGCAATGTGCCCTTGTGGCCAAGAAGGCCAATGGTATCCTGGGGTGCATTAAGAAGAGTGTGTCCAGATTCTCATCCCCCTCCGCTCTGCCTGGTGAGGCCCCACCTAGAATACTGCATCCATTTCTGAGCGTCCCAGTTCAAGAAGGATAGGGATCTGCTTGAGAGAGCCCAAGGGAGGGCTGCAAGGATAATTAAGGGACTGAGGCATGTGCCCTATGAGGAAAAGCTGAGAGACCTGGGGCTGTTTAGTCTGGAGAGAAGACGACTGAGAGGGGATCTAATGAATGTATATAAATATATGAGGGCTGGGTGTCAAGAAGGCAGGGACAGCCTCTTCTCAATTGTGCCCTGTGATAGGACAAGGGGCAATGGATGTAAACTACATCACAGGAAGTTCCACCTCAACATGAAGAAAACTTCTTTACTTTAAGGGCCATGGAGCACTGGAACAGGCTCCCCAGAGAGGTTGTGGAGTCCTCTTCTCTGAAGAATTTCAAAACCTATGTGGATGTGTTCTTGTGTGGACTATGCTAGATTCTATGCTCCTGCTCTGGCAGGGGGTTGGACTACAATCTCCAGAGGGCCCTTCCAGCCCCTAACATCCTGTGAAGTCCTGTGAAACCCAGCACACAGCTATTCACAGCTTAGGAACTCCTGGAGATGCATCCACTGTCTGTGTATTTGGTAACCTTCTCTTTTTGTTTGCCATGAATACTCTTGCAGCAAGAATCAACTGATATTGAATCAACTCCTGCTTGTGGGCTACCAGGTTCAGTCCATCTTTTCTGTGCCACTTATGGTTTCATAGCCATCACAGCCTTTCTGTACCAGCCTCTTCTCCCACCTGAAGTGCCCTGAGGTGGAAGTTAGCCACAACTTTGATCGATCTTCCTACCCTTCTCTGAGGTTATTTTTACTTATGTGTCACATACACCTTAAGATTGGCTAAGCAAACTGCAGCACTCAAGATGCAGATGCTACTTAATATAATATATACTTCATGTACACTTAATGTTCTCTGGGGTTTTTTTGGTTGTTGGGGTTTCTATTGTTGTCGTTTTTCTTTCTATTTCTTTTCTCACGATCCCTGCTGTGCTTTGCTTTTTTTGACCACCAAGTCAAATTAATTTCATTTCCTCCATAATTTACAATTTATTTCAGTGCTGATGCTGACAGTCACTAGAGGATTGAACGGTAGACAGATGACAAATACACATTTCTTAATATCCCAGAGAAGAGGCTGCAGATAGTCACAGTCTTTGTTCGCTGAATTTAATTTCAGTTCAAATATAAAACTAGATACTTCTTCTTAAAACAAGACAATGCCAATGGGATTAATAAAATACATTATCCATTTTGGGAGCTTGCAGTGACACTGTATGAGCTACAAGGCTTGCACATTTAGAAGTACACCCAGTATACATTTTTTCTGACAACTTCCCATGATCTCTATTTTTTAGTGACATAATTAGAGGAAAAGCAGTGGTGAGCTTTATGGGATAGCAGATAGATGATACAGCAAAAAAGGAGTTTGCTCAGATTTTGGGTCAAGTGTTTTAATGAACATGGGCAAATATTGCCATTACTGCAGAGAAATAAATGGTGAATTGCTATCAAGAAACCAATCCCCAGAAACCTTTTGCAAGACCCTTGATGACTCTGGTCAGTTGGACCACTAGAGAAAGATGAAAGCACTGGACACTCACTGGCATCAGTGTTCTCACCTGCAGCACCTTGTCTACAAGATTGATGTACACTGGGGCAGGCAGGGCTTGGAAGCTCAGGAATAAATTATTTGTTCAAGTATCACCTAGCAACAAAATACACCATTCTCCTGCATTTCAATGCAAGATGAGATGGGGTTTGCCTTTTTTTTTTTTTCCTGAATTACCAGAAAAACAAAACCAGAGGATTTAGACAATTGGCTAACAATAGGCTTTTGTACTCCAAGGTAGATTCTTTGGCTGCC